>VDFB02000015.1:115323943-115346127 GCA_007258455.2 Sequoia sempervirens
AGGCAAACCCCTTTGGTGTTACTCTCCACCTTCTTAACCTTTAGGTCCTAAAGCTTGTTAGGCACCCCTGGTTCTCCTGGCCAACCCTACTATCATCTGCATACACCTAACCAAGTCAATCTTGGTGCTTACTCCTCTATTCTCTCCTTGGCCCTTAATCTTCCTAAAGGCCAACTAACTCTCCAAACCTTACCAACTTGTTGCAGAAGCATGTGGTGTCTTTTATAGCTTCAAAACCATCCCTCCATGGTTCTTGATCAGTCACAAGCCTTCAAATCTCCATCGCTTCCCTCAAACCCTAGTCTAGGGTTTAAGAAGGGCTAGTAGCCCTTGAGCCCCAATTGGGCCTCTTAGCCCGAGAAATTAGGCTATAACTCCAATCCTACTGAGGTTCATCACAAAATTCTTTTTGAGACCCTAGTTCAATTTCCAACCTCTCAAGGAATTTTGGGGTTTTGGGCCTTCACATGCCGTACACAGGCTCAACCCTATTTTTGTGGGAATTAGGGCTTTTTAGGCCTTTTCTTGGATAGTCAGTGATCTGTCTGCCTCCTTCTACCACCAAATGATTTGGTGAAGACTTAGCCTTCATGCCAGACCTTTTCCAAGACCCCTGCATCCACTACACACCTTGGGTTGCAAATGAATTGATACCCCTGCAATGTTAGGGCTTGGTTTTTGATTGTCTTCCCTAATCGGGCACTGTCAAGCTCGCCTAGGGAAGGTCTTTCACCATGTATCCATGCTTCCTACAATCTCCTAACACTATCCTATATACAAGCATGGAGCTTAGCCTCATTTCCCATGAGCTATACACCTGGTATAGTGGAAAACAAAGGTCTAAGACTCCATGAATACCAGTCTATCAAGCTGATCAACAAATAAAGAAAACAAAACCTACTAAGAACAATACTATGCAACAATGAAACAACACCACCAACGACCACACAAAGCTTGTAAGATAGATGACACATGTTTCACACACTGGTCAAAGCTTGAAATCCTCCATTAACACAAATAATCACTAAAACTAGAAAAATTGCAACAAACTCAATTCTCTTCCATATGAACAGTAAACACAAACTAATACAATGCTTTGTCCAACCCTAAATCCAGTTTGAGGCTCTTCTTTTAAAGGTTCCTAGGTGGTTACATCTTCCCTTGGTTGGAAATAACCACCCTATTAGGCCAAAATTGCATAATTGCAACATTTTGGCTTTAATTCCCAAAATCTAGTGATTCCTAATGAAAACCAATTGAGAAACCCATTCACTCCACCATTCACTATTTTTCACCCTTCATTCTAACATCTTCTAACATCACTAACTCAAAACAAAAATGGTCAACATGACCTTGAAGTTTAAAAACTCAAAATTGCTTCCTAGGCTTCCAAAATTGCCTAGTGTTTTCCAATGCTCTCTAGGTACTCCTGCACCAGTCATGTAAAGACAACTGCCTGTGAAAACTATAATCAATCAAATTATGCACATTCAAATCTAAGTTTGAAAGCTTGCATTTCAGTCCATGCATCTAATTCCTTGTTGAAGATTGAGGGTGTCAATAACAAAGCTAGAATATCTCTCCTTAAACCATAGCTAGTTTTAAAGTGCAGTATTTCCAAATTCAAATCCACTTCTTAGCTAAGGAAAGGAGGTAGGATTTTTAGGTGCTACCTCAAACAGAGAAGGCCATAGAAAACATTGAAATAGAAGATCCAATAAGTGAGATGACATATTGTAGACCATAGATAATCAGAATTCTTACAATGCGCAGTTGCTTGTGATACAAACAAAAGGTGCTTACACATTGGCTGAATATATCCTCATCAAAATGATCAGAAAGAAATTTCAAATTTGTAAGTAAACTCTGACAGTCAAGAAAAACAGTCATAAAAATTGGAAGTAAAATTTGGTAGACATGTAGGTGAACTTAATTCATCTGACTTTATGCCTCTTGGAAGACATTAGTATCTCCCCTCCTAAATTTTGGACAACATTCATTACCTCCACATAAAACTGGACATCCTTGGTCTTCTTGGTTCCCACACCATGATATGGTTATGCAAATGAAAATGAAACAAAGTAATCATCTCCTTCTCCACTAGCTGGAAGAATGCATGCTTAATGGTTTTGATACATGATATCAGCTCTCTCTTATGCTCTCATGGTTGAATATCGAAATCCATTATGGTGGGCCTCCAGAGCTCCAGTCATCTTTCATCTTCTTCCACCAAATGTTGGCCTGATCCACACGTCTGACAGCCTAATTGGCTTTGTTTTTGAATGTTGAAGTTTCTCCTGAGTCACCAGTGTAGCTCTCTCTACCTTTTCAGACTCTTTAATTGCTACAAATCGTCTCAGAGATTTAATCATTTGTACCACACAGTTGATGTGCTTTGAATCCTTGCATCTAAAGGAAATTTCCTTAACATAAATACTGCTAGGGAATTTCAATGTTGCCATTGTAGTTGGCATTAAATCCGGTACCTGCAACATTGAAAATTATCCTTATATAAGAATTCCCTCCATCTTGTTGGCTTGTAACACTCTTGATGGTGGCTACATGAAATCTGATTCTGATTCCTCTTCTACATCAAAAGGTTTGTATCCTTGATCTGATTCTTCTGAATTATCAGAATCAAAATCACTAGCTTCCATATTTAAAAATTCCCAACCACCATCTTCAATAAATTTATCTAGATCATCAGTAATACTCTTCAAAATTGGCCGCCAGTTCAAGTTCATTCTTCTTTCATAATACTTTATATCCATGGAGTTCAACCATTCCTTGATGCCATCAAGTGAAGATTGAGGAATGGCGTCAATGTGGAGTACATCTCTCTTGAAGCCTTTGAAAACAATAGCCATATCAAATTCCATTTTCCCAAGTCCTACTCTCTTAAGGTTAACAATCTCAATCTCACTAATAGTGATTACTAAGAAAGGTAATTCCACCAACTCTACCAAACGGTTTACCGTAGGAACAATAAAAGAGGAGGCTTTGAAAGGAACTCCATGAAAACCAATCTCTCTAAATGGTACATATCAAAGTCTAGTTCAAAATCTTTTAGATGAGGCTGCTCCCATAGCTCTCTTACTCGCTTGACAAATCCTTGAAACTCTGTATTGATTTTATTTTTCTTGTCCCTCTCTTGTTGTTCTTCCTCAATTTCATCAAGATCATACATTGACCTTCTTGCCCCTCCTAAATTTTGGACCACATCCATTACCTCCACATAAAACTAGAAATCCTTGGTCTTCTTGGTTCCCACACCCTGATATGGTTATGCAAATGAAAATGAAGCAAAGTAATCATCTCCTTCTCCACTGGCTGGAAGAATGCATGCTTAATATTTTGATACATGATGCCAACTCTCTCTTCTGCTCTCATGGTTGAATACTAAAATCCATTATGGTGGGCCTCCAGAGTTCTAGTCATCTTTCTTCCTCTTCCACCAAATGTTGGTCTGATCCACAAGTCTGCCAGCCTAACTGGCTTTGTTTTTGAAAGCTGAAGTTTCTCCTGACTCACCAGTATTAGCTGTAATTTTTTGAAATTTTATTATGGTATGTGTACTTTGATATGTTGTAAAATGATTATGGTTTCATCTCATATGTTGTAATATAAGATATATAACAAAAAAATAAATAATTGCATGAAATAAATAATAACTTTTCATTTTAAATGTTTTTTTTTAGAACATAGGTCTTCCAGAAGATCAAGATGATCCTCAACATGATATAGATCCACAAAAAAATTGGTTTTTCCAGTACAGATCACATGGTATAGGATGACGATGACACAGATACAGAAGACACTGAGGCCGATGACAATGATGATGATAGTGACGATGACGACGACGATGATCACGATGGTGATGATGATGATGAGACAGTTGGTGATAGTAACCAGTGACATTCATGATCATAACCAGTGACATTCATGATCATATAGACTACATTATGGATCATTGCTAATATATTGTTATGATCACTATTTTCATGGTTACTATCATATGTATCATTTTCACAGCCTACAATACTACATTGTTGAGTTGTATCATATTGACATGTATCATTTTCACTATATCATTTAGACATGCATCATCTTGACTTGAATCAATTTGAGTTACATAATTTATCAATTTTATTTATATCATTTGTACATGTATAATTTTCACTTATGTTGACTGTTGGACATGTATCATTTTGACATGTTTTTGATGTACTGGCATATTTGACTTTCACTTGTTTTAGTTATATATGATGATGATCTTATCAGTAATGAATTGTCAATTTATATATATTAAAAGTGGTCGATGATTTTTGGATGGATATTTATTAAGTATGATGATTTTAATTTACTGCTCAGGATGGATGTTGTCAAATTCAATTAAATTATAGATATTTGACTCACTTGTTTTAATTATAGATGATGATCATGTTACAATAATTATATTGTTATTCAATCATATGAGTTAAATAATTAAATTACTTACTCTATAATCATATGAGTTATTAAGAGGCACGATATATTTAACTAATTAAATTGAAATAAAACATATTAAATTAGTAAATGGAAGCAAAACAAGAAGCATTTTTAGAAGCAAAAAAGGAAGCAACAATGGAAGTCGAACTAGAAGCAAACCATAAGCAATCTTGGAAGCAAAACTAGAAGCAAACTTGGAAGAAAAATTGGAAGCAAAACTGAAAGCAAAACTGGAAGCAAAACCGGAAGCAAACTGGAAGCAAAACTGGAAGCAAAATTGGAAGCAAACCTAGAAGAAAAATCGGAAGCAAAACTTGAAGTAAGACCAGAAGCAAACTTGGAAGCAAAACCAGAAGCAAAACTGGAAGCAAACTTGGAAGCAAAACCAGAAGCAAAACTAGAAGCAAAATTGGAAGCAAAACCGGAAGAAAAATTGGAAGCAAAACCGGAAGCAAAACTGGAAGCAGAACTGGAAATTGGAAATGACACAGGCAAAATTGAAAGCAAAACTGGATGCAAAACTAGAAGCAAAACTAGAAGTAAAACTAGAAGTAAAACTAGGAGCAAAAATGGGAGTAGACATGGAAGCAAAACCGGAAGCCAAATTGGGTGCCAATTTTGGCACAATTTCCAATGTTACTTCACAATGCTAATGAAGGCGCTATGATTGTCTGGTGCTAAATCCGGCGAAAAAGTTGGCACTAAATCCAATGTTGAGCTGACCATGCCTGTTTGCGCCAAGTTTAGCGTCAACCAAATTGTTCAATTCATGACTCAAAATACACTTTAAAATCCAACGCAAAAGTCGGTGCTAATTGCATGTTGTGTTGTTGTCTAAAGTCACTTTGATTATGAGATGTTAAGTGGGTTATTCCTAGGATTTGTTTGATCCATGGGAAAGGGGGTAACCTAGGTATAGAGTATGAATGGTCATAAAACCAAATCTAGCTAGGAAGGTGGGTGAACGTGTGATGTCCACTCTAACTTTTGGGTGATGAATACTTTGGCCAAAGTAGTGTAAGTAGTCACTAGTTACACTGTCAGTTTCACTGTGATCTGGGTTTACATACTAGGCAAGGGATATTCATACATGTAAGTTGTAACCACTATATGTCAGTTTAGATATGTAGGACACAACACCAAGCTCAAAAAAAGCTAATATTACGAGGTTACCAAACCAATCTCTTCATCAAAGTGTAGAGCCATCTTACCAGTTAGGTAGATGTGCGGGGGGGCGTAGTAAGTCCATGGTTGGTGGAAAAGCACTTGAGTGATGGAACCTCATTAGTTGATGACCAAGATTTAAGGGGGACTACTTGGACCATTTTTACTTTATATATTTTGTAACCTTGTTTAAGCTATGTATGTAACTTGTATCCATCTCTATGGGAATTCTAAATATGAAATGTCATATGGAAATTATGTATCATCATTACTTGAATTAATGAAAGGAAATATTTTGTATGCAATGGGAAAGTTTGAAATATGTTTCAAATGTGCATTTATTATTCAAAGGAAAATAAAAATTTTATTGCTCTTAAAGGTTAGATGCATAAACTATTCACTTGTGGGTAAAATATAGAAAAATTAAACTGTGTAGAAAAATGGGCATGTTTTTGATTAGGTAAGCAACATTTATAGGGTGTTGTACCCTTCACAAAGAGCCACTAGGGCCAATAGAGATCAAGACCAAAAAAGCATAAAAAAACACTAAGCCAAAAAATAGACACAATAGACCAACAACAGACGGACAAACAATGAACCAACAACAGACTAACTGGCATCTTCCCAGTTCTTTGACAGGAGATTAACAACATCATCTCTGACCCATTCCTGATGGTCTTCAGTCTTTTTCATGTCCATCTCGTCCTTAATAACCACCGACAGGGTATTGGTGACACAGTGAATGAGCTTAACCGTGAAGCGGGTCAAACTAGATAATTTTTTGTCCAATTTATCTGATCTTTCCTTCAACACATAGAGCTCCTCTCCTCCAACTGCAGTATTGTCGGGATCAACATGCTCAACATCCAGCGGGTACGAAGACTGAGAGGCCAAAACCTCCTTCTGAACTTTTCCCATGTCAGGAATGGAGCTGGGTCCTCTAGCATGCTCCCCCTCCTCACCCTCTGACTCCTCTTCAACCCTGCTATCTTTGTTGTCCAACTGCTCCTCTTCTGTATCCAAATCTTTAACCTACACTTTTTTCCTGTTCTTGGCCAACCTACCAGAGTGTCGAATGATGGCATCACAACCAATAACCACCATCTTTGCAACCATCGTATCCCCCATAGAGTCCTTGCTCACCACATTTTTTCCTTTGTTTAGAGGCTCTTTCAAGCTCTTACCTTCCTCCTTTCCTTTCTTTTTCAGGGTGGGCTTGCTGGTAGTCTTGGCGGGGGTTGATTTGAGTTCACAAAGACTAGCCACCACACTAGTCTAGGCTGCTCCCTCATTCCCCTTAAGCTTTTTAGCAACGGTTTTGGGTTTTTGCATGTCAGCAAGGACCGAGTGGTTTTTCCTGACAGGGCCTTTGGATTTGGCCGGAGATAAGTTGGTCATAGTGGGGGGCTCAATCTCTTTAATGCGGGCAGTTGATATGGGTTTTGGCGGACATAAAGCAAGATGGAAGTGGTAGAGCCTCAAAATGAGGCCCTAGTGGAGCAGCAGGGGGGAGGGTCATTAGGATTTAGACCATTAGCCTCAACACATTATAGTTTATTTCTATTTTAAAAAAAAATTGAAATAAAATTTAGAATTTAGACTAGCAGCCTCAACACATTACAATTTATGGTCATGGGCATGTTACAGTTTATTTCTCTTTTAAAAAAAATTGACATAAAATTTAGAATGAGTGCAGTAATATTTCTTACACATCTCTTATGGGTGGACTATAAATTGTCAATAAAAAATGCTAGCCATAATCCACATAATAACCCCTAATACAATATTTTTAACAACTACCATAAGATCATTGACACATGGTAGACAATGTTAATAGTAAAATTTCAAGATTCCATCTAAGTGGAATGCCTTTGCATATGTGAACAAATTATTTTAAAATATAATTAAATAATTAATCTATATCTAAGACTTGCAAGGTATACATATAATCCCCTTACAATTAAACTCAATGCATTTGTTGATCATTCATCACAAGTATCATTGTTGATGTCTCCTCAAATCTAAAGAAAATTCTAAAAATTAAAGATTTTTTTATTTGAATTTAAATAAAAGAGATTTAATTACCATTTTCATTTTGAGAGGAGAGTTTATTTCTCTTTTCAATAAAAATGACATAAAATTTAGAGTGAACCAATCAAATCAAACTTAGAGAAGGTACCTCAAAATGTAATAACTCTCAAGTTCTCCATATAGATGCAATAATATTTCTTATACACCTCTTACAAGTGGACTATAAATTGTTAATAAAAAATGCTAGTCATAATCCACGTAATAACCTCTAATCCAATACTTTTAACAACTGCCATAAGATCATTCACACATGGTAATGTGAACAAATTATTTTATAATATAATATTAAATAATTCATCTATATCTAAGACTTGCAAGTTATACATCTAACCCCCCTACGATTAAATTCAATGCATTCATTGATCATTCATCATAAGTATCATTGCTAATGCAAATTCTCAATATTATTATTTTTTTAATTTGAATTTAAATAGAACAAATTTAATTACCCTTTTAATTTTGAGAAAAAAGTTTATTTCTCTTTTCAATAAAAACGACATGGAATTTAGAATGAGTGCAATAATATTTCTTACACATCTCTTACAAGTGGACTATAAATTGTCAATAAAAAATGTTAATCATAATCCACATAATAACCCTTAATCCAGTATTTTTAATAACTACCATAAGATCATTGACACATGGTAGACAATAGCAATAGTAAAATCTCAAGAGATTCCATCCAAGTGGAATGCCCTTGCCTATGTGAACAAATAATTCTATAATATAATATTAAATAATTCATCTATATCTAAGACTTGCAAGGCATACATCTAATCCTCCTACAATTAAATTCAATGCATTCATTGATCATTCATCACAAGTATCATTGCCAATGCAAATTCACAATATTAAAGATTTTTTATTTGAATTTAAATAGAACAAATTTAATTACCCTTTTCATTTTGGAAAAAAAAAGAGTTTATTTCTCTTTTCAATAAAAATGACAGAATTTAGAATGAGTGCAATAATATTTATTACATGTATCTTATTGGTGGACTATAAATTGTCAATAAAAAATGCTAGTCATAATCCACATAATAATCCCTAATCTAGTATTTTTAACAATTGCCATAAGATAATTGACACATGGTAGACAATGCTAATAGTAAAATCTCAAGATTCCATCCAAGTGGAATGCTCTGCCTATAAATTGAATGCATTCGGTTGATCATTCATCACAAGTATCATTGCCAATGTCTCCTCAAATCTAAAGCAAATTTTGAAAATTAAAGATTTTTTTATTTGAATTTAAATATAAAAAATGTAATTACCCTTTTCATTGCGAAAAGAAAAAGAATTTATTACGCCGAGAGGTGTTCTATCAGTCACAACAGAGGATCAAAAGACCTGAGTACATAAAAAAGAAAGGCAAACGTAACTGACGAGAATACCATGTGTCACCCAAATGCCTGCCAAGAAAAGAGTCATGTAATTTGAATACGCATATCATCAGTTTGAAACGGGATCGACATCTAATGAAATTTTGGTGGTCACAGTTTAAGAATTGACGTCTTTCTTCCTCTCTCATATTCTTGCAGTAATTAAGTATGTTGGCGTCATGAGTCTGTTCTTCTTTCTCTTGTGGTGCACACTTTTTGTTAATGCACAACCAGGTAATCTATTCCTCCTTCAATATTTCTTTCAAATGTTGTTACTTTGTTTCTTTTTGTTTTTTGTTTAATGATTTATATGTGTTTCGAATGATAGGATTTTTGAGTATCGATTGTGGTGGAGAAGGAAATCGTATTGATCTTGAAACCGATATTACATGGGTTCTTGATGTTTAATAATTTCTCTTTGTTTGACGATTTTATAATCAATTGTTCAGGTATCCTCAAGACCCATTCAACCACCTATGGAATCCTTGTGGCCTTTCATGTATTGCTTGTTGAATCACTTTTATTCAATCAAATTTGGAATTAAGAGTCATCTTAGTTGTTCCAAATCTTAGGAGATTTGTAATCTGTTAGAATATAGGGAAAACTCCTAATTTTGATGGAAATTTGATAAAGCATTTATATGATTTATGTTTATTGTATTTTAGTTCATGGTTTTATATTTTGGATGGCTCTTAACAATTTTTTTGGTTGTGATTGTTATTTTGGTGCAAATCTCTATCAATCGAATGAATGAATATTTATTACTCTCCCTTAAAAACTATAAAACTCAGTGAGAATGCACGGACCTGTGTAGGGTGTGGCCTCCATAGTCCGCCTTCCTAGAAAATCCACAGAGAACATCAAATGAGCAACAATAATATTAATATGGTATAATTGTAGATAAAAATAAGCAAATACAGGAAATGCAAAAATTAAACACAACACCCAAAATAGAGCAAAAAGAACACAACAAATTTATAGTGGTTTGCCTAATAGGCTACACCCACTTTCAAGCTTGGGATTCTCTTTTATTGATCTCTGGTTTTCATACATTATAGTTCTTAATTAACATAAGCATACTTTAGGCAATAAAAGCCAATATCTAACCATTCTTACAACCACCGAAGAAGAAAGCCACAACCCATCTGTTTTCAAGAACCTGTGGTTACATCACCGTTACAAGAAGAGAGGGCAGATTCGATGGCAGAGGCGTTACAAGTATTGATTGGGCTGCACAACCCAACAATAATGACAATGTTGATATTACCAATCAAATGAGCAACAATAATATTAAATTCAATAATCGATTAAAAAAAAGAAAAATGTAATTACCAACAATGCATGCATTGGTGACAAGAATAAATGATGATTTTGCATGCACGGCCTCTTGTAATGGTTGCAACAGACCCGCTTATTTTTTATATATTATTTGTACAACAATTATGGTATTTGAAGAATATGTACATAAAATTTACTAATAAATTTATTATGTCAAACTCACCCCAACTATAGCAATTGTAACAGAACAACCAACCATTTATCATCTATTTATTTGCATGTGCAATGTTTTTTTCTTATCATTTAGACCTACTTAGGGTTCAAATTTCTACGATTGCAAGGTTTCCTAGAGTTTTTAGAGGGAGAATATGTTGAACACCCAAGTAGAAATGTTGTTGAAGCTGATGACAAACCTCACAAAGCAGATCGACGGACAAAAGACATCAACAACAAAGTAGATTGACAAACAATAGGCATCAACACTCATTGTTTTATTTTTTATCTTTTTATTTTCTTGTTTAATAATCCCCCTTTTAGTAAATGTGCACATAAATCTTTTACAAAATGTAAACAAGATAAGCTTTGTTGCAGGGAACATCATCGCCAAATAAAAGATTCAAAGGCGACAACTTCAACAATAAGGCTCAGGCATTGATTGAACTACAAAATAAACTAGGGTAAGTAAGTAAGCTTTTCATTTGAGAACAAATAGATTTACACAGGTAAAACTATTTGTTTTGGGTGTGCCCAAATATCATTACTCTAATTTTCTCACATAATGGTTTTCTTTATTTGCTCGAAGACATGAAGATTGAAGACAATTTATTTTCATTTATTTATTCATTGTTTTTATTAAAAGGTCTGCAACTACGAGTTTCTTTTGATTAAGTATGTCAGGAATATGCAATCCTCCAACAAGCAATGATTTCATGTCATATTTGTTGAAATAAACAATATTGAGAAAATTAGAGTTTGTTATTGTTACCAATGTTTGGGGTCAAAATACTCAAATCATTTATTACCACTACAAATCACAAGAGCCCATTATTCCCCTTACAAATGGATGTGCTTATGCAGGTACAAATTTAAGGATGAAGGGCTACTGAAAAGGGCACTTGATCTCTTCTTAGATGGGTGGGACAATGATCACTGCATCTTTAAAATGCTTGGGAAAAGTGTGATGCAGACTTGTGTGTATTACCATTTGGTGAAGGAGAATCGAAAAATATCAAAGGGAAACTTATAGACGAGCTTGAGCGAATTCTTTGGAGGGAGAGAGTATGGAAAAGAAGCTCAAGGGCTAGGGTTGGAGGCATTTGTGCGGGGTCCATCCAACAATTGTCGCTGCAACAGAGGTAGTGGCAGGAAAACTATTAATGAGATTGATTGCTTGTATGATGTCGTGGTTGGAGCAATTACAGTGGAAAACACCATAGAACAAGCAACATCCATATTTTTAGGTCTCATGAAGTGGAGCTCTTCAACCTAGGTTGTTTTGTCATTCAAGAAGTGGAGCTCTTCAACCCATGTTTTGTCATCCATATTTTGACTTCTTATAAATAAATTAAACTACGAATAATTATGCATTTTTTGAGTTGTTCTTGTAAATAAATTAACCTACAAAGAAATATTCTAAATTTATTTCATATAAAAGAAGTTTTTCAATTAGACTTCAATTTTTTTTCTAAATTTACTAAAACATAGAAAAGTAGAAAATTAAGTGCAAAAGAAATATTGTAAATTTACCATTTCATATAAAAGTAGTTTTAATTCTAAATTTACTAAAATGTATAGAAAAGCAGGAATTAAGTGCAAAAGAAATATTGTAAATTTACTATTTCATATAAAAGTAGTTTTAAAATTAAATATATAAAACAAGTTTCTAAATTTTAGAAAATTAAGTGCAAAAGAAATATTCTAAGTTTATTATTTCATATAAAAGAAGTTTTTAAATTAGACTTTAAATTTTTTTTTCTAAATTTTAGAAAATCAAGTGCAAGAAAAATATATTCTAAATTTTAAATAAATTAACCTAGGAAGAAATATTCTAAATTTATTTCATATAAAAGAAGTTTTTAAATTAGACTTAATTTTTTTTCTAAATTTACTAAACATGGAAAAGTAGAAAATTAAGTGCAAAAGAAATATTGTAAATTTACAATTTCATATAAAAGTAGTTTAAAAATTAAATATATAAAATAAAAAATAAAAAAATTAGAAAATTAAGTGCAAAAGAAATATTCTAAGTTTATTATTTCATATAAAAGAAGTTTTTATATTAGACTTAAAAAAACAATTCTAAATTTTAGAAAATCAAGTGCAAGAAAAAAATATTCTAAATTTACTATTTCGTATAAAAGTAGTTTTTAAATTAATTTTCTAAAATTAGACGTAAAAAGAAGTTTCTAAATTTTAGAAAATTAAGAGCCAAAGAAATATTTTAAATTTATTTGTTTAGAATAAATTTAAAATATATATTTTTGCTTTCTAATAAATCAAACAAATTTGATGAAACAAAAAATCAAAATCAAAGAGATTTCATAAAACAAAAAAAATCAAAGGAATATTTCATGAAACAAAAAATTAAAGAGAGATTTGATGGAAACAAAAAATCAAAACAAATAGATTTGATAAAACAAAAAAAAATCAAAATCAAAGAGATTTCATAAAACAAAAAAAAACAAAATTAGAGATATTTGATGAAAGAAAACAAAATCAAATCAAAGAGATTTGATGAAACGAAAAAATCAAATCAAAGATATTTGATCACAAAAAAATCAAAAGAGATAAATCACAAAGATTTGAAAATGTTTAGTATAAAAAAATAAAAAAATCAAATAAATAAATAAAAGGTTAAAAAATAAGTTAGGTTCAAGTATAGGGTTCAATTAGAGTTACTATTAGGGCTATGGTTAGGGTTTCAATGCAATTAGGGTTTAATTATTAAGGTTCAATGAGAGATAAATTAGGGTTTGGGTGCAATTAAGATTTAATTAAGGTTGAGTTAGGGTTTCAGCTAGGATTCAATTAGTGTTATGACTAAGGTTAAAAAGTTTTATTGTTGCATTAGAGTTTAATTATGGTAAGTCTTATTAAAGTTCAATTAGAGTTAGTATTAGGGTTTGGTTGCAATTAGAGTTTAATTAACGTTGAATTAGGGTTACAACTAGGATTCAATTAGGGTTATAACTAGAGTTATAAGGTGTTATTGTTCCATTAGAGTTTAACTATGGTAAGTGTTAGGATTCAATTACGGTTAGGGTTTAATTAAGATTAGGGTTCAAATAGGGTTATGATTAGTGTTAGGGTTAGGGTTCAATTAGGCTTAGAGTTAGGGTAAGGGTTACGACTAGGATTATTCTTAGGTTTAGGGTTCAATTATGGTATTATAAATCTTGGGGTTAGGGTTATAGTTGGTTTTCAAATAGGGTTATGATCAAGGTTAGGTGTAAGATACATATTTGATGTCATATTTGTTGATATGAACAATATTGAGAAAACACTAAGAGATATAAGTAGGGTTCAATTAGTGTAAGGTTAGTGTTAGGGTTATAATCAAGGTTATGTGTAAGATTCATATTTGATGTCATATTTGTTGATATGAACAATATTGAGAAAAACATAGAGAGATATAAATAAGGTTCAATTAGTGTAAGGTTAGTGTTAGGGTTGTGATCAAGGTTAGGTGTAAGATTCATATTTGATGTCATATTTTTTCATATGAACAATAATGAGAAAAATGTTGAGAGATATAAATAGGGTTCAATTAGTGTCTCCATTCATGTCCAACATGCAATATTCTTCAATGAATCCAACAAAATTAAGATAATTAGTGTAAGATTAAATTAGGGTTAGGATTCAATTGGAATTAAATTTAAGTTAGGATTATAGTTAGGGTTCAATTAGTGTAAGGTTAGTGTTAGGGCTAGGATCCAATTATGTTACGATTAAAATAGTCTTTACAATTAGGGTTAGATTTTAATTTTCATTATGAATATTGTTCAATTGGGGTTAGAATTAGGGTTCAATTATGGATCTATTTGGTTAGGGTTTAATAAGGGCCAGGTTAATGGTTAGGATTCATTTAAGGTTAAGGTACAACTAGGGTTAATATTTAATTAGGGATAATGTACATTAGCATGTAATTAGGGTTAGGGTGAGGTTTCTATTATAAAGCTTGGGGTTAGGGTTAGGGTTATAGTTACTATTAAAATAGGGTAAATGTTAGGGTTAAGATTAGGGTTATTATTAGGGTTAATATTAAATTCGTGTAAGGGTTAATGTTAGGGTTAAGATTAAATTAGTGAAAATTTAGGGTTAGGGTTCAACTAAGGTTAGAATTTAATTATGACTATGGTTAGAGTATAATTAGGGTTAGGGATATAGTTAGGGCCAGGGTTAGGGTATAATGAGGGATATAGACCAATTAGGTTTAGGATTAGGGTATAATTATGTAATAATTTAAGTAATATTAGGTTACATTAGTGTTCAAATAGGTTAACCATTAATTAAAGTTAGAATTAGCATTAGAGTTCAATTTGGGTTAGAGTTAGGATTATGTTTATAGTATAATTAGGGTTATGATCAAGGTTAGGGATATGATCAAGATTAGGTGTAAGATTCATATTTGATGCTATATTTGTTGATATGAAAAATATTAAGAAAAACATGGAGAGATATAAATAAGGTTCAATTAGTGTAAGGTTAGTGTTAGGGTTATGATCAAGGTTAGGTGTAAGATTCATATTTGATGTCATATTTGTTGATATGAACAATATTGAGAAAAACCCTGAGAGATATAAATAGGGTTGAATTAGTGTCTCCATTCATGTCCACCATGCAATATTCTTCAATGAATCCAACAAAATTAAGATTATTAGTGTAAGATTCAATTGGGGTTAGGATTCAATTAGAATTAAATTTATGTTAGGCTTACAGTTAGGGTTCAATTAGTGTAAGGTTAGTGTTAGGGTTAGGATCCAATTATGTTAGGATTAAAAGTCTTTATAGTTAGGGTTAGAGTTCAATTAGGTTTTGGGTTAAATTAGGGTTATATTTTAATTCTAATTATGGATATTGTTCAATTAGGGTTAGTATTAGGGTTCAATTTGGGTTAGAGTTAGGATTATTTTTATAGTACAATTAGGGTTACAATTCCATCTAGGTTCAATTAGTGTTAGGATACAGAAATACTAGGATTTAATTAGGGTTCGTATAAATTAGTTTTCAATTAGGGTTAGGCATCAATTAGGGAAAAGTTGAGGGTTCAATTAGTGTTATGATTTTATGATAAAGCTTGTGTTAGGGTTAAAATTTGGGTTCAAATAGGCTTATAATCAGAATTATGTTCAGTATTCAATTAAAGGGTTAGGATTGGGGATAAATTAGGTTTAGCGCTCAATTAGAGTTAGGGTTATACTTAGAAGTCAATCAACATAAGGGTTAGTGTTAGGGTTAGGATTAAAATCATGTTCAAAGTTACAGTTACAACTAAATTAGGACTAGGGTTAAGGTTAAGGTTAAATTATGGTTAGAGTTTAATTAATAATATTTTTAGAGTCCAAGCTTAACTTTAACCCTAAAATATAAGCATAACCCTAATGCTAATATTAATGTTAACCCCAAACTTAACCCTAATTTTATCTCTAACCCCAAACTTGAATTTAACCATACATTTCATCTTAATAAAATTATTCCCAACCTTAACCCTTTTTTTTTGTCCAAGCCTAATGCTAATCTTAATAATAATAGTAACCCTAACCCTAATAATATACATTAAATATGCTGAGAGATATCCTTCTCGAGGCATCTATTGTATTTTATCTCTAAACCTAACCCTAACCATATTTCCAATATTATAATTATTCCCAACCTTAACCCTCATTTTTTTTCTAACATTAACCCTAACCCTAACTCTCGACATAACCCTAATCCTAATCCTACTAATACCACTAACCCTAACCCTAAAATATAAGCAAAACCCTAATACCAATTTCATTTGTAAACTTAACACTAACCCTATTTGTAATAATAAAATTATTCTCAAGCTTAACCCTCACCATAACCATAAAATATAAGCATAACCCTAATGCCAATACTAATGTTAACCCCAAACTTAACCCTAATTATATCTCTAACCCTAACCTTGACTTTAACCCTATTCTGAATAGTAAAATTATTCCTAATCTTAAAGCTTCCTTTTTGTCTAATTCTAATGATAATCCTAATAATAATAGTAACCCTAACCCTAAACCTAGCCCTAACCTTATCCCAAATGTTAATTCAAAACACAAACTCCAACCCTACCCCTAACCCTAACCCTAACCCTAACCCTAACCCTCACCCTAACCCTAACCCTATTTCTAAACCTAATTAAACACTAACCCTAACATTATTTAAATCTTAATAATAGTTTAACCCTAACACTAACTCAAAGATCTCCCCTAATTCAACCCTAACCCTAACTAAAAGGTTTTTCCCTAATTGAACCCTATTTTAACCTTTACCCTAAACATAATTAAACTTTAACCTCAACCATAATAAAATTTTAAACCTAACCGTGTTTGACCCCTAACTATAACTTATATTAATTTGTTTATATTAAATATACTAAAATATTATTATTTATCTAATAAAAGAATAAAATAAATAGTGTAATTATATATTAATTCATGTTATGTGTTGGGCCGCGACTGCTACTAGCATATATATCTTAAATTTAATATATATAAAATTGTTGTGAGATATATAAGGTTTAATTTTTTATCATTCAACTTTAATATAGATATACTAAATTGAAAATTAAACAACCCAGTATGTAAAGAATTTATATATCTTAAATTTAATATATATATGCTAGTTGTTAGCTTACTTATATGAATTAAGATGATTGTGAGGACATTTGAATGACTATTTTGTTATAACAATAAATTTACATTAATCATGCGATATGAATGATTAAATGTCTAGACACTTGAAATTGACACACTATGATTTAAGTTAATTACTTGACCACTTACTTTATAATTGATTGAACAAATCTTTTTATAGGATTAATAATCTCATTTCCATTCTCTTATTAATTAAACAATATTTTATTGTTTAATTAATTAAATAACTATTCAACAACAATTCATCACTATTGACTTGACTATTATTCCTAAATCGAAATTATTATTCATCATTTTTCTATAATTCATCCTTAAAAAATTCTAAAAATTTATTTATCTAAATCCCCATCATCATTCTAAAAATTAAATACATATATCTATTTATTTAATTTCCCTTTTCCCATCCAATTTTCATTAAATGAGCTAAAATCAATTAGCCCACTAGTCCCTCAATTGCACATACCTAACAAATCTCTCAAAATAAATGACATAAAAATCTTATCAACTTAAAAATAATAATAAATGTTTATAAATAAAAACGCCGCAAGAAATAGTTATTGGGGTGGGGGGTAGACTATGCGGTTGACCAAATGTAAAATACAGTTATATTATTGCATGTCCTCTAGGGTATTACTACAACCAACTAATGAGCTCATTCAAGTACAACCATACCAGTACACACACATACATACCCACCACACACACACATATTGTTTGGAGAGGGATAACCCAGGAGTCACAAGCGAGGACCTCATCCCTAATATAAATTAGAACAATTACACCGAAGGGAAGTTTGAACCTTGATGGCAAGAATAACAATACAACAACTTAACCATCACACCATGTCACTATTGAGCATATGCCCACCACATCTTTACATTCTTCCATGTATTTTAATCCATATATTTCCAATTTTTTCCATTGTATTCTCCAAACATTATCGACTTCTTACGTTATGTGGAGGCTCTTATTTTAATCCATAGATTTCAATTCGTTATTGCTCCGTCACTAGCTTCGTTTTTGTATTATTTATTATAGCATCAAAGAGCATCTAAGTTCAAAATAATATATTCTCTCAAAATTATTTTTGATCACAACTACTTTCATTGCTTGGTTATCGATAAGACATATTTTGACCTCCATTTTATTTTATTTTTTGTCACAGTTGTAGGCTATAATATTACATATTCACATGGGCTTTGGGATTCGTATCGTCCTTTTAATATTAAATTAAATTAAACGAACACAGATTCAATAATTAAAGTAACCAAACAAATTAAATACAACTAAATTACATTATATTATATTATATTATAATATATATATATATATTTTGCAGCTTCTATGTATTTTTGTCTTTTAAAATCAATTGCCTTGAGATATTCTCGTCCTCTCTGTCTGGAAATTTCGTTTCTTTACCCGACCAGATGATTCCGATTTTCGAGGTGGCCATGATTTTATACAATGCATTCACACTAGGCCTAAATATTCCACCTCTCGACAACTGTCTTTAAAGGAAGACACTTGAATATGAAATGATGAACCACTTGACATCTCCTCCTGCGTTATTTCAACAAAGTACAAAATGCCTTCACCCCTCGAAGTCACTGTATCTAAAGTTGATCTTCCTGTAATCGACATCTCCGAATTTCGTCACGACCTGAATGTTGAAGATCTGAGCCAGCTTCGAAATCATCCCGTCCTCGCCAAACTTAGAAAGGCATGCAAAGAATGGGGATTTTTCTACCTTATCAACCATGGAATACCAGTAGAGCTTCTGGAGAAGTCTCAGAATGCTAGCCGAGATTTATTATCCTTGCCGACCGAGGTTAAGGACAAAGCCACAACCCGTAATCCAATCGATAGTTACTATCGAGATCCTGATTATGAGACATTCGGTTTCCCTGACTCAGTTCGTTCAGATTCTATAGCCCAAACGTGTTTGAAGATATGGCCAGAAGGAAATCTAAATTTCTGGTACGGTATTTCATCTCTTCTTTTTCTTTGTCTAACCCTAATTAGTTATGCTATCTCATTATTTGAGTTCGTCTATCATTGTTTGGCAGCGAGACGATGGCAGAATACGCTTTGTGTGTATCAAATCTTGCACAGAAAATCACAAAAATAGTTCTTGTAAGCCTGGAGTTGGATGCCAAGGCTTTTTACCAATCTCACCTCGAAAAGTGCACAACAAAATTACATATAAACGGCTATTCATCAAGGAAAAAGGTCGGGGAGGAGGCGCTCCGCTCCCATACAGATAGCGGGTGCCTCACATTCCTTTACCAAGATGATGGGGGCGGCCTTCAGATACGATCTCAGGAGGGCGAGTGGTTTAACGTCAAACCTCTCCCTCATTCATTTGTGGTCAATGTCGGGGACTCCCTCATGGTATGATTTTTTTTCTCCGTCTAAAATTATCATTACAGGAATTTAGTATTCCTGCCTAATAATGGGTATGATTGCAGGCGTGGACTAATGGTCGATACCGCAGCGCAGCGCATCGCGTTGTTTGTAAAGGATGGATAGATCGTATGTCTATTGTCTTAATGACTACCTTTCCAATGGAGACGGAAATCTGGGCGCCTGCGGAACTTGTTGACGAGAACAATTCAAGGCGTTACAAGCCTTTCATATTCTCGCAATTCAGGCATGAACTTCAAACTAATAAAGAATATAAAGATAAAACGGCTAGTCTCGAACGATTCGCAGGTATACGATGAACTGTGCGTTTGTTCAGTGTTACCTTTGTTTAGCTTGAGCCGTTCAGAAATATACGTTCTTGATGCACATGGAATACCATTTCAGAATCCAAAGTTAAATTGTGTGTAAATAAAGGCTCTTCAGTTTCTATGTGCCCAAATCGTATAAATTACTCAATTACGGATCTTTCTTAAATCAATAGGAAACGTTAAATGTGGTCTGAATTTACTCTTCATTTTTTATAAAGGTAAAATGAAAATTTAAGGATAAATAAATGTAATTAAATATAAATGAATGTACGGATGGACTGAATTATAGTAAACAATATAATAGTAGTCACATTTATATTATAAAAATAGTAATTAATGAGGATAAATAATGTTTAGTTTTGTGATCAAAGATTATATAACAATGAATGAAGATAATATGATTGATGTGCTTTGAAATATATATATGATCTAGATAGTCTTGTTTATGGATTTTAATTAGAATATTCATTTGTTTTATGTCAAGACATCTTTATAATTCTCAATCTAATTTGTACTTCCGAACATACTCTATCTCTCAAAACTCAACTTCTAGAGACCTTCAAATCTTGTCTTATGAATTTCCAAGTATACATTTTTTTATGAATGTCTTGTAGTGATATGGAGTTTCACAATCTTACAATTCTTTTGACAACTTTGTAATATTTTAAAATAACTCACTAGACAATATACTCAAAACATGTACACAAATTGTAGAATAATTGTTTGGTTACTCATATGCATTCAATGATTGTGATGACATTTTGGGTGACTAATTTGCTACAACAATATATGTACAATCATTATGCAATAAATTCACCTTTACCCATGCAATTTTCATTAAGTGGGAAAAAATCAACTAGCACACTAGTTCCTCAATTGTACATACCTACCTAACCTCAATTCAAGGTACAATACACATCCCCTACACTACACTAACTAACAACTGAAAGCTCTTAATGTAGGCTTAGAAAAAGAATTCTAGTGCATTTTTAATATATCGAGAGGCTATATGAGCCACATTACTGAACACTAGCTTGTCACAAGTATGCGTCAAGAAATTTCACTAGAATTTCAGGACCAACATTGCATTTCTAATTCATTATCACTCAAACATTGAAGCTTCACTAAACATGACCTCACTAGATTGGAGTACAATTTTCATTCTCACCCATTTATATAGCTTGCTAGCTCCATGGTCAAGGTCATCCCTCAAGGTGATGAAATATCCAAGAAGGCCTCCTCATGGGAAAAGGTTACTAGCAACTTTTGATCTAAGTACTATTATTAACTTAAAGAGTACTACTTTCATATATCCTCTCTTCGGCCGCAGAGTTTTGACTTTGGCAAAAATTGAAGATAATGTTACAAGTTTTAGATAATTGGTATTTGACTAATGTAATCTACACAAATGATATTAATGTGATCACAATCCAAGCCAAATTAGCTTTTCAATATCAAAATATTAAATAATTTGTGTAAATTGACAAAAAAGTAAAAGTAGACTATACCTCATACATTTAGCTATGAATATAGTGTATTCAGCTAAGCTCTTTTGAATTCATTTTTTCCCTAATTTGTTGTTTTTTAAGCTAAAGCATGAGAAAATTCACACTTTTAGTCAAATTTGCATAGCTCTAGGCTAAGAAATATTTGATGGATTCTCCTATATGTAGAGTATATTGACCTATTTCTATGTGTAGTTGTTTAATTATAAAAACTATAGACTTAGTAGCATATTTTCTTTTTTCTTTGGTAGTTTCTATTCTCCACAAAGAAGATTTCCCTAGATAGACCTAGATTAACCTCACAAACTTGCAAAATGTGAAAACTAAAAAATACCAAATTTATTAGTTCAAGAAATCATGTGGGTCCAATTAGGTGTGCTAGAAATGTGCGTAAGAAAATTATTTCCTAAGAAGTTTATCAATAAAGCTAAACAAAAACCTTAAAAAAACTCAAAAAATTAATGTTCTTAGAAATCTCTAGAAGGTTTTGTACAAACTTGAGAGTGATTAATGACAGATGAAGAGAGAGAGAGAGCTTAGATATTCCTAAACATGAAAGGGATAGATTCAAAAAGAGATAAGTAAGGAAGAGGAAGAATGTTGTGATTCATTTAGATTCATTTAAAGCTATGTCCACTAACCTTTGTGTATCAT
>VDFB02000015.1:115346227-115571852 GCA_007258455.2 Sequoia sempervirens
TTGCTATCATTTGCAACCATCAAAGGGGTATTGTAACTGAAATACACAGTAGAATTGTCATCCATTGTTCATCCCGTAGCTTCATTCTCAATAAATACAACATCTCTGCTAATTACAATTTTTAGTGATGGGATTATATAATTTGGAGCTTTTGACTCCTCCACTATAGCCTATAGAAAGATGCATTTTCTCCTTTTCATCAAATGTTTGCCTCTTCTCTTCAAATAAGTGTGTATGCTACACACCAAAATCATAGGTGCTCAACACTCAAATTTGTTGTTTGTCCATGCCTCTTGTGGGATCACCATCATGGAAATTTTGTGGGGTGCCCTCTGTTGTTAGTGTTTTATAGATTGTTGTTGCTACAACTCCCAAAATATGTGTGACATCACTTTTTCTTTCAAACACATCTGGCAGCTATGTCCTTGAATGGTCCTATTCTTCCCTTTCCACCACTCCATTTTGTTTGTGGGGTATACCTAGTTAAATGAATTGTTTGTGAATGCCCTCATTCCTCTACAAAAATTCAGAATTCTTTGGAGATGTATTCTCCCCTCTATCTATTCTAGGGCTTTGATATAGTGACCACTCTCCTTCTCATTTGCTTCCTTAAACCACTTAAACTTCTTAAAGGCTTCCAATTTTTTTTTCAAGAAATAGACCCATATTTTTCTACTATAGTCATCTATGAAAGTCATGAAATATGTATTTCCTCCTAAGGTGAGGGTTTTCATGGGTCCACATAAATCTGAGTGCACTAACTCAAGTGGTGCCTTTTCTCTCCTAGAATGCCCAAATTAGGAGGGTTGCCTATGTTGCTTTCCTAAAATGCAATCCTCACACTTGCTATCGGGTTCTACAATGGATGGTAAACCCCTAACCATACCTTTTCTAGACAATAAACTTAAACTTGAAAAGCTTAAGTGCCCATACCTTAAATGCCATAGCTTGGATGGGTCTTTAATGACTGTCTTGATTGCAAACTATTGTTCGACCACCGGCTGTTCTGAAACTGCTGTCAATGCCAGTGAACAATGTTGTTGCTGACCATCTATTGTTCCTATCATAGACACTATGTGCATCTTGAGAGGAAAAATTCTATTTCTCATCATCTGCACTGCAACCATCACTCTTTTGCTACCTCCTCTATCAAGTATTTTGCATTTTCCATTCTCCATTAAGATCTTGTAACCATTTTGGACCATTTTTCCAATGCTCAATAGGTTATGTTTTATGTCGGGGGCATAAAAAAAATCTTGGATTTGTTGTCTTTCACCATTCTTGGTTTGGATGCTGACTACACCTTTTCCAATGACAGGAACCTTCTCATCATTTCCCATTTTGATTTCAGTTTTTAGACTATTGTCAATGGAAGTAAAGAAATTTTTGTTACCACTCATGTGGTTGCTACATGCACTATCCAAGTACCATACTTCATCATTGTTGTGCTCAACAAGGTTACAAACAATGAAAACATGTGACTGTTTGTCATTTTCAGCTTTTTTCTCATTTGCTACATTAGCATTTTGGCCTCCATGGTCATGTTGCTTCTTTCTATATTCACTAGCATAATGGCCATATTTGTGATAATAATAACACTACAAATTGTTTTTTTCACTCCTTTGATTCAAACTATTGTTCGTCCTCTAGTTTTGGTTTGCTGACAGTGAGCTGCTCGTTCCCTCTATGCTATCAGAACCTCCTCTTCTAGAATTGTTTTTCCTTAGCCTCTTTGACCTCTTCCTCTATTATTTCTACCTCTTCCTCAACCTCTTGCATTGGTTTGAACTTTGAATGCTTGCTCTAGGGAAGGAGCAGATCTTTTCAACTGTTTCTCATGGGTTTGTAGTGTACCCATCAACTCATCTATGGTCGTTTAAGACAAGTCTTTTGCCTCTTCAATGTCAACTACTACATAGTCAAACTTAGTAGGCAGAATTTTTAGGATTTTTTCAACAATCCTTTGCTTTTCCATTGTTTCTCCATTGAATCTCAGTTGATTTACCAGGGTTGAAACCTTAGTGTGGAAACCTGAAATGGACTCATTGTCCTTCATTTGTAGAGTCTCAAAGTTTCTTCTCAAGAGCTGCAACTTAGCTAACCTCACTTTGTCAGTCCCTTTGTAGCTATTTTGCAATATTTCCCAAGCTTGCTTTGAGTAATTTGTTGCTACAATACGTGGGAAAATAGCCTCACTCAAGGCTGCCTCAATCAAACTAAGGGCTTTGGCATCCTTCATTCTTATGTCTGTCAACTGATTTTTCTATGAATTTGAAAGGGCTGCAAATGCATTTGGGTCAATGATATCATTGAACCCATTTGTGACCAACTCCCATAGGTCATTTGCAACTAAGATGGTTCTCATCTTCTTAGCCCATATATCACAATTTTGTCCATCAAAATGTGGTGGTTTTTTCCAACCTTTGTTCTCACCTCCTGCCATATTTATCAACCTCAAATTTGAGAAAACTTAAGGGCTAGATAACCTAGGGCTTAACCCACAATAAACAAACTAATTGACTGACTGCCCAAAAAAATAGGGCTCTGATACCACTTGTTGGGGTGGCAGGGGTGTTGATACACAACTTTTTCAAATGTTACTAGATTGAAAAAATAGAAAAAAAAACACAGAAAATACATAAAGTACGCACAGTGACAACAAGAATAAACAGACAGAAAATAACTTTGCATATATATTCCTTGCTTTCTTCAAAATACAAAATCTTAGAGGACATGCTCTAATTTGCATGAACAAAATGAAGCTAAAATAAATTGGACAGATGTCTAATACAAATGGTGCTACTCTCACACCAAAATACATAAACTACTACAATCCTGTAGCTGCATCTGACAATGCACTGCATCTACTAAAACATTCTCTATGTTGCTGCTGTCACTAATCTATGTTGAACATTCCATTTTTCATTTGTTGTTGTAGGGTCACCTTCGAATACAAATTTTTTGCATCTCTCTCTAAAACTAACTCCAATGAATACATTCTTTTTGTCTTCTATTAGCAAGCTCATGAGAATGAGCACTTCTTTCAAATTTCAAATTTACCTAACTCATTTAATGTTGGCAAGCTGCAATAGCTATTCCAAACTCAAAAAAATGTGCTTCTTTTCAAATTCAAAATTATCTACCATATTAATTTCTACAGGTTACGTTGGCTGCAAGTTTGTCTTCAACTGACGTGGGGGCTGAGCTGACAGTTCTACTGACTACATAATTAAATAATATTCCAACACGAATCTGCCCCCTCTTCTTATAATGGTGATGTAACTATAGGTTCTTGAAAGTGGATGGCTTGGGGTTTTCTTCTTTGGTGGTTGTAGGAATAATTAAATATTGGCTTTTATTGCTGACGTATGTTGTTAATTAAGGGGTAATTCATACCAAGACTTATTAAGAGGCTTTGGAAACACTTGGATTCTTTCCTCCATAATAAATCATGATTTCTCACCAAGTTTGTGTGTGAAGTTGTCATCAGGAACCCATGTAATATCGATTTTAAGATTAGTATGATTTCCTTCTCCACCACAATCGATTCTCAAAAATCCTGCAATTCAAAACACACATAAATCATTAAACAACAAAAAAAAAGAAACAAAGTAACAACATTGTTGGAATATTAACCCTAACTATTGCCGTCCCCGCCAACCACTGCTTGCTATATCGCAATCAATAAATTAGCCATTGCGATATCGCGGGAGACTTCCGTGTTTTTTTGTTTTATCTCAACCGCCTGATGTCACCTCCAGCCAATGCCCGCTATATCGCAATCAATAAAATATTCATCGCGATATCACGGGAGACTCTGTAAAAGTTTGTTTTATTCTAACCGCCAGGTGTTTACCGCTGTTTACCGAGCCGTCAACTAACCGCTGCCCACAATATTACAATAAAGTTTTTAACCATCGCGATACTGCGGGGAACTATGAAGAATGTGATACCGCGGGGAACTATGAAGAATGTCGCCACCGCCAGAAAGTTTTGGAGTATGAAAGAATTAATATTTAAGTTTTAATATTATGAAAAGGACATTGTATTAAATGCATTTTGACGGGGGAAAAATTAGTTAGGTGATTTTGAATTTAAATGTTATTTCGTGCTTTCTCATCCGTGAAAATCTTTCACGTGACTTTTTACCTGCAGCATATATTTTGTAATTGTAATTTATTTTATACAAGTGAACAGAGGAATGTGAATGTGAAAAAAAATAGAAAAATATGAGCAGCAGCTCTGTGTGTTGAAAATAATATTTTATGTTTTAATTTTTACTGTGTGTGAATTTTTCCCTCTGCCTCCGGCCTTCACGTGGTATCAGAGCAAGTTCGATTATCAGAGTCAATTTGATCAAAGCAGATTATCTGGGTAAATTTCAAAAATGGCAGCAAGCACAAGCTTGACAAACCCACAAATTCCACAGTTTAATGGGAAGAATTATGAGTACTGGTCAATTACCATGAAAGCACTATTTAGCTCATAGGATATATGGGATTTAGTAGAGAATGGATTTGCAGAGCTAGCAGATGTAGTAGCATACAATGCTTTAACACAAGCAAAGAAAGATTTATTAAAAGACACAAGGAAGAAAGATTCAAAGGCTTTATTTTATCTGTTTCAAGCTGTACATGAGAGCATTTGTCCAAGGATTTCAGCATCAACAAAATCCAAACAAGCATGGGACATACTTCAAACAGCCTATCAAGGCATGGCAAAAGTTAAAACAGCAAAGCTACAAATGTTGAGAAGAGATTTTGAAACAATATGTATGAAAGACAATGAATCTGTAGATTCATTCTACACCCAAGTCATTGGGGTGGTTAATCAAATTAGGTCTCATGGAGAAAATTTGGAAGATACCAGAGTTGTTGAAAAGGTTTTAAGGAGTTTGCCCACAAAATTTCTACCGGTTGTAGTTGCTATAGAGGAGACAAAGGATCTCTCACAGTTCTCAATTGATGAGCTGTATGCATCTCTAATTTCTCATGAACAAAGGCTGAAGAGGTCAGCAGATACATCACTGGAGCTTGCTTTCAAAACTCAGGCTTCAGTCAGTCAAGGAAGAGGTAGAGGTAGATCAAGAGGAAGAGGAAGAAACTCTTACAGAGGTGAAAGATACAGTTTATCAAACTCAAGTGGAAGAGGCAACAATCAAGGCTCAAGCCAAAACCCATCACAGAATCAGTCACAAAATCAAAGGTATGATAAATCTCAAGTCCAATGTCACTACTGTAAAAAATATGGGCATTATATGAATGAGTGTAGAAAGAAGCAGTATGATAATAATAGACAAAATGCAAATTTTTCAAGAGAAGGTCAAAATCAGGATTCAGATAAGAGAACAATGTTTTTAGCTTGTAATGTTGCTCAAGAAAATGAGAAAGATGTATGGTTTTTAGATTCAGGCTATAGCAATCATATGACAGGGAATCTAGAAATGTTTTCAAGTTTAAATGAAAATGTAAAGTCTGATGTTACATTGGGTAATGACAACAAAGTGTCAGTTAAAGGAAAAGGAGATGTCAATATTCTAACTAAACAGGGGGAGAAAAAGTATATTTCAGATGTGTATTTTGTTCCTGGTCTGAAACATAACTTAACGAGTGTAGGGAAACTTGTTCAAAAAGGGTATAGAGTAACCTTCAAAAATGGTATGTGCACAATTTTAGACAAATACCCAAGCAACCAGCTTATTGCAAAAGTCAGAATGACAAACAACAGAATGTTTCCCTTAAAGATAAGGCCAGATTTGAATATAAATTATGCTCAAGCACAACACTTAATGAATTCACAAGTGGGTAGAGAAGAAACTACAGCAGTAGTGCAAACAATCTTTCAAGCTGAGATAAAAGATGAAAACTGGTTATGGCACCTAAGATTTGGGCATCTCAACTTTGGAGGTTTAAATTTACTTCATAGGAAAGGCATGGTCAAGGGACTACCTTTAATAGAAAAACCAGAAAGGGTATGTGAAGGGTGCATTTTAGGAAAACAACATAGAGAATCATTTCAGCAGGAAAGTCAACAAGAGCAAAAGCCCCTTTGGAAATTATACATTCAGATTTGTGTGGACCTATGCAAACACCTTCAATAGGTGGTAGTTTTTATTTTCTGACATTCATTGATGATTATTCAAGAAAAACATGGGTTTATTTTCTAAAGCAGAAAAATGAAGTGTTTGATCTGTTTCGTCAGTTCAAGAATTTGGTTGAAAAATAGAGTGGTTATTATATCAAAGTGTTGAGAACAGATAGAGGTGGTGAATATATTTCAAGAGAATTTTAATTTTTGCAAGGATCATGGAATTCACAAGCAATTCACAACTAGATACACACCTCAACAAAATGGAGTAGCTGAAAGGAAAAACAGAACAATCATGGAAATGGCTAGAAGCATGTTGAAAGCCAAACATTTATCAAATGAATATTGGGCAGAAGCAATTTCTTGTGCAGCCTATATAATGAATAGGTGTCCAACAAAAAGTGTCATGAATATAGTACCTGAAGAAGCATGGACAGGAAGAAAACACAGTGTTACTCACATGAGAGTATTTGGATGTGTAGCATATGCACATGTGCCTGATGAATTGAGAAGGAAGCTAGATAACAAAGGAGAAAAATGTATATTTGTTGGATACAGTGAAGAATCCAAAGCTTATAAGCTCTATAATCCAACAACAAAGAAAGTTATAATCAGCAGAGATGTACAATTTGTAGAAGATGAAGCATGGGATGGAAGTATAGAGAAGACAGTCAATATTTCAGCTAGTATACCTCAAGAGGAGAATGAAGTTTTAGCATCATCAAATATTCCAGCTATTGTGACTCCTACCACTCCCATTCAAGCTCAGCAAAGTGGTCCACAAGTGACACCAGCATCGACTATAAGAACAGCCTCAATCATTCAAGGAAGCAGTCCAACAAGAGGACAACAAACACCATCTACAGCAGGACCATCGGGTCCACATTCCACAAGTTCAAGTGATATGTCAAATCCTACATTGGCAAGTCTGAGAAGACAGAAAATCAGAAGCATAAGAGATATATATGAGCAAAATGAAGGTGAGAATAATTCAGATCAGATTTCTCTTTGTGCATTTTATTCTCAAATAGAAGATCTAGTTCATTTTGAAGATGCAGTCAAAGATGATAAATGGGTAAGTGCTATGGATGAAGAAATTGAAGCAATTGAGAAGAATCAGACATGGGAACTAGTCAGTCTTCCAAAAGACAAAGATGTCATTGGAGTGAAATGGGTTTATAAAACCAAATTGAATGAAAAAGATGAAGTTCAGAAGCTTAAAGCAAGATTGGTTGTAAAGGGCTATTCACAACAGCCCGGAATTGATTATAATGAAACATTTGCACCTGTAGCGCGATTGGATACTATAAGAATGATTTTAGCATTAGCAGCTCAAAATAAGTGGTCTGTATCTCAAATGGATGTAAAGTCAGCTTTTTTAAATGGTTATTTAGAAGAGGAAGTTTATGTGGATCAACCACCTAGGTATGAAATTCTGGGTCAAGAAGACAAAGTTTACAAATTGAAGAAGGCACTGTATGGATTGAAGCAAGCCCCAAGAGCTTGGTACAGCAGAATAGACATTTATCTTTTGCTGAATGGATTTAATAGATGTAGCAGTGAGCCCACACTGTATACAAAAATGAATGAAGAAGGTGAAATACTAATAGTATGCTTATATGTGGATGATTTAATATTCACTGGAAATTTGTCAATTGATCTGTTCAAGGAAGACATGAAGAAAGAATTTGAAATGACAGACTTAGGTTTGATGAAGTATTTCTTGGGCATTGAAGTGAATCAAAATGAAAGTGGTATTTTTATTTCACAGTCAAAATATGCAAATGACATTTTGAAGAGGTTTAATATGATGAAGTGCAAACTAGCACCAACACCTATAGTGACAGGGCTGAAACTAAGCAAGGATGATAGAGGGTCTAATGTTGATCCAACTTTGTTTAGGAGGCTTGTTGGAAGTCTCATGTATCTCACAGCCACAAGGCCAGACATTATGTATGGAGTAAGTTTGATTTCCAGGTTTATGGAAACACCAAAAGACACCCATTGGAAAGCAAGGAAGAGAATTTTAAGGTATGTAAGTGGAACAAGAAATTTTGGCATCAAGTATTCAAGTTCAGATGAGTTCAAACTCATAGGATACACAGACAGTGACTGTGCTGGCAGCATTGATGACAGAAAAAGCACGTCTGGTTATGTATTTAATTTTGGGACTGGAGTTGTCTCATGGTCTTCAAAGAAGCAGCCAATAGTTTGTCTTTCATCAGCTGAAGCAGAAATGTGGCCAGCACAAGTGCAGCATGTCAGGCTCTGGATGAGAAAATTTTGAAAGAATTGCAAAATGAACAAATGAAGGCAACAAAAATTTACTGTGATAACAATTCAGCCATAGCTCTTTCAAAAAATCCAGTCTTTCATAAGAGAAGCAAGCACATTGATACCAGATATCATTTTATCAGAGAATTAATTAACAATGGTGAAATATTTTTAGAGTTTTGCAGATCAGAAGAGCAAAGTGCAGATATTTTTACAAAGCCACTGGGAAGAGATAATTTTATTTTTCAAAGGAACAGATTGGGCATGGTGGACAGCGCAGTTATGCTTAAGGGGGAGTGTTGGAATATTAACCCTAACTGCCGCCGTCCCCGCCAACCACTGCCCGCTATATCGCAATCAATAAATTAGCCATTGCGATACCGCGGGAGACTTTCGTGTTTTTTTGTTTTATCTCAACCTCCTGGCGTCACCTCCAGCCAATGCCTGCTATATCGCAATCAATAAAATATTCATCGCGATATCACGGGAGACTCCGTAAAAGTTTGTTTTATTCTAACCGCCAGGTGTTTACCGCTATTTACCGGGCCGTCAACTAACCGCTTCCCGCAATATCGCAATAAAGTTTTTAACCATCGCGATACCGCGGGGAACTATGAAGAATGCCGCCACCGCCAAAAAGTTTCGGAGTACGAAAGAATTAATATTTAAGTTTTAATATTATGAAAAGGACATTGTATTAAATGCATTTTGACGGGGGAAAAATTAGTTAGGTGATTTTGAATTTAAATGATATTTCGTGCTTTCTCATCCGTGAAAATCTTTCACGTGACTTTTTACCTGCAGCATATATTTTGTAATTGTAATTTATTTTATACAAGTGAACAGAGGAATGTGAATGTGAAAAAAAATAGAAAATTACGAGCAGCAGCTCTGTGTGTTGAAAATAATATTTTATGTTTTAATTTTTACTATGTGTGAATTTTTCCCTCTGCCTCCGGCCTTCAAACATTTGAAAGAAATATTGAAGGAGGAATAGATTACCTGGTTGTGCATTAATAAAAAGTGTACACCACAAGAGAAAGAAGAACAAAATCATGATACCAACTTACTTACTGCAAGAAATTACTTCCATCATTTCCTTATTTAGCAAAGTAGTGCTTATGAATCACTCACGCGGAAATTAGCGTGGAGACTAGTGAAATAATTTGAGATAGGAAGAAAGACATTAATGCTTAAATTGTGACCACCAAAATTTCATCATATGTCGATCCTATTTCAAACCGATGATATGCATCTTCAAATTGTCAATAGTGGTTGTCTATTAACCTCTACTATTCAAGAGAGGTTAACAAAGAATGCCAACCAGAAATATAGTTTCCATGAGAAAAATTGAAGTGGACCTAAACAATCCATAATATGATACAAATAAACTACTCAAATGAAAGATTGTTTAAAATTCATCATCCACTATGGTAAAGGAAAAAATGGGTCAACAAAAATTTCTCATGGTATGGCAACAAATAAATATATAAGAATAGCTTGCTCAATACCTCCCTGAGTGCAAAATTGGAAATAGAACTTAAAGTAAATTCTTGAAGGTTTGGAGAAGTTACGTTTCCACAGAGTCTCACAAACCAAACCTATGAATCATAACAGAAGTGTAACAGATGGGGTAAAGTTGTGTTAATTTGAAGGATAAAGATCAGGGTTATGCTCCCATTTGTGCTATTATGGCAATATGTGTAGATAGGGCATTCCTTATGCTCTCTGTAACCTCATTCCTCTCCTGAGCAACAAAAAAATCATTGGCAACAAATTTTGGCACGTTGAGCATGGGTTCCCCATATTTGATTAAGAAATTTTGTAGAAGCCAGACAACATTGACAACGAAAGGCAGAAATCCCACATCCTCCCAGTCCTGGCACATGGTGATAAGCTTCCACTGAGACTTGAGCATACCAAAAACTATGGAGATTGTGCTTCTGGTATACTCATGAAACAAATTTTAAAGCTCTTGTCTTGGAGTAAGAGGGTGAAGGGTATTATCTGCAAGATAGGGAGTAAGCAACCATATATAGAGAGGGCAGGAGCTGTCTCCAATAATGTACTGGGGCATAAGGACGCCATTGATGAGCTCAATAGGTTGGTCATGAAGGATCTCCTAGGATTCCTCTACTCATTTATAGAGGCTAGAATCTAGCAGGATAGTGGAAGTGGTATTGATGTCGGTCCAGCCCATTGATATATCAAGGAAATGTCTAGTGAAGTCGACCAAGGCCAGCAGGCATTTGGGTGACGCATCGTATTCTATAATTTCTTATTGTGGCTGAAATTCTCTCCAATTTCATCCCAATCTCACATTTAGTACACATATTGTGCATCTCACTGAAAACCGTCACTTGCATGTCAATTTGAAATGGCCAGTGTGCTTGCCAGTTGTCTAATTGTATCTACCATTTTTTTTTAATGTACTCAGGTCTTTTGATCCCCTATTGTGATTGATAGAACGCTTCTTGGAATAAAACCTCTTTAAAACAATGATATTTTGAAAAAGAACTCACATAGAAAGCTACAGTAATTTAATGCAGTGAACAATTCTAATATAAATATGACAATTTATGGAAATAGGGATTACAATAAATATGACATGGTATGAAAAGAGAGATTACAATTTTTTGTATGTAGAAAATAGATTGTTTAATATTTATGTTAAATAATGTTTCATTTATTTCTATTATTTTATTTTTTATTTCTTTGCAATTGTTGTTTAGTTCTTAGCTAGATAAAAAAAAACTGTTGTCTCAATTGATTAACAAACTTTTGAAATACTTTCACAAGAATATTTATTCTTTTGTATCGTCTATATGACTTGAACTAAAATCCTAGTGTTCCTTAGTATTATTTTAATCTTCTTTAACCTCAAATTCATCATTTCATATAAAATTGTTAAGCCAAAAAGTTGTTTTATTATCAAAATAATCAATGAACACTAATATGGTAGAAGTCTAGTCTCATAGTGTAATTGTTTCTTTTAAATTTAAAATGAATGATGAATGATAGTGTGGGAGGGTTAGTAATTCTATGATGATTTTTTCTATGTTTCTTTTCAATTAAAATAAAGTGAGATTGTTTATTAAACTAAATGTAAAAATAGAAAAAAAATATACTCATAATCAAGTTATAAAGAATAATGGGATTCAATAAGTAGGCATTTAAAGTTGTCCACATCTAACCATGTCAAAATTTATCTCATCCCAAGCATTAAATATATTAATTAATTAATTAATTAATTATTTCATTATCTTATTGTTCACCTTTAGTTAAATAAATTTATATTTATTTAATTAAATTCAATCTTATAGTTCTATCCCATAAGAATTGTATAAATATAAACAATTTATTTGATTCCCCTTTTCTACTTCACATTCAATTAGTTAGTTAAATAAAATAATTAACTAAGTTAATCCCATGCACATACCTAAATATGATTAATTTAATTAATCATATTCATAATCTCATTTATCCTAAAAAACCACAATGAAATATTGTCACATCCCCATATGAACCCATCCTAAGGCCCTATTGTCTTGATGTAATTTGAACTACGGGTGGGGACTTTAAATTTAATATTAACTCTATGTGTGTGTAAGTGCATGTATGAGTGTTTATACTTAAGCGAATGAACTTTTATTGGTTGATAGTAATGTTTGCATATTGAAAATTTAGTTATGTTTCTCTTTTGATTAATATATAAATATATTTGGCCATATTTCGACTAATTTGGATTGATCAAATTGTGAATGTTGTGAGGAACCATGTTTCATGTGTTGGTGATAGGGTGCATGGTGGAGTAGACTATATGGATCCATAAGAAGAAATTCTTGTTATTCCAAATCATTGTCAAGACTTTAACTTAACTTAAGGTTGTCTGAAGTAGTAATGGATACATTTATCCAACACCTAGTCAGCCTCATTTGTGGATTTGCAAGTCCATAGGTATCATTGACATCACCTACCAGTCCTTAGAAAGTCATTATGAATTTAAATATGTATCTAGGAAATAAATTACAAATATTAGGTTCCCATTCATATTATATTGAGTGTTAAATTATTAAATAAATAAATCATTTATTATAATAATTATTATTATTATTGTCTATAGTATTGATTTAAATTATCATGAGCCATCAAAGTAATCTAAAAAAGAAAAGAAAAGAAAATGATAGAATACATTTTTAAATAAATAAAAAACTAAATGTGTTATATTTTAATAAATAAATTGAACCCATAGAAGAATCGAGGAATAAAAAATAAGAAGGAAAAGAAAGCCAACATAGATATGAAAGGGGTTGCACAAAGTGAAAACAAAAGAATAAGAGAAAGAAAATATGAAGAGGGGCTTAGGGTTTCAATAGGAAAATGCTACGGTCAAGAATAGAGAAGGGAAAAAAATACTCAATTGCTGGTCAACCCTCTTGAATGTGAATTTGGAAGCCATGCTATTGTAATAAATCTTTTCCCCATAGTGCTTTACAAGTAGGAAAATTAGTCAATGGAAGAGACATGAAGTAAGGACAAGGGATGGAAGATAAAGAGGGAGTTGTTGGACATTTTGGAGAAATTTTTTTCATCATTTAGAAGGAAGGAGATGTGAGAAAGATAAATCCTAGTTTGGAAGGCATCTGGATTGAGTTTGTATATTTTTGGCACCATTTCCCAACCACTAGGAGTGGATACTCATGCTTGAGGATAGGTTTTATTGTTGTTCTTTCTAAAACTCATAATTTTCAGCTTGCCTATTTGGAGAAGCATAAAGTTAAGATTTTATTGTCATTATTTTGTAAACTTATAGGATTTAGCTGGTATGGGTTGTTTAGTAGCTTAACTTAGTATTTTATCACTTCTCCCCTTTTATAAAATCATAAGTTTCAATTGTATTTTGGAACAAAAGTTTAAATATAGTTTTATATTGTTCTTCCTCACAGGTTTTAGCTTGTTTGTTTGAATAAAATTTAAGTAGTTCATTTAATCACCATGTTGTGTGTTTCTCCCTTAGGGAAGTGTGTGTTTCTCCCTTAAAAACCCTAGCAAGAATATTAGTTCTACCACCATAGCATTCTTTGACATTCATGTACGGAAAATATATATGGAGATCTACTTAACTCAATCTAGGATGGTCTTGGGTGCTAAATAATACTACTTGTTGAACATATTAGGTAAATAGAATTAGGAAAACCACTTACAAATTATTAATCTTTCATGTTAACTTGGTTTATATCTTAGAATCCAATTATCTTACTTCATTTTTGTCATGTTGTTGCATATAACTTGAATATGTGTCAGCTATCAATTTCATGGTGAAAAGGTTATAGTTGCAGACAACTAGTATGAGGTTCAATAGGCTATGAAATCGGGTTTAGAATTACATTTCACTTTCTTGTGATTATTTCCTTAATTGATTTTCACCTCTCCTTGTCATAGAAAGTTAAACAGTTCGTTGTTATTATAGAGTAAGAGTCTTTGGTATTGATTATTGGAAGGAAAAATATACTAGTCACAACTTCCTAACATTTTCTATTTTTGTGTAAGGGAATGTTGGTTGAAATTGGGATAGCCAGGATAGAATGGGGAATGCTAGCTAAGACTGGGATAGCTAGGGTAGAATGGGAGAGTTGGTTGAGACTAGGACAATCAAGGTAGAATTAATGTCAAATTCTCACTATGAATATCTATGGGAAGAGGAACATGTTAGGCCCTTGCAATGACAAGAGATTTCAACTAGTTATTAGTGTATGTAAGGGTTAGCTAGAATGCATATAAAAATATATGAATGAATTCCTCCCCGAGTTTAGGTAACCATGGAAAAATGTCTTTTTATGCTAGAGAAATTGGTTAATCACCCTTAATATTAACTAGACATCATCAGTCTTAGTAAAAGACTATAGGTAGATGGACTGTAGGGATGGTCTTGTTTATCTCGCTCTAGGATGGCTTAGTCCACCTACAAAATAAGTTAGATATAATTTTTGACCTCTATGGCAACACATGATGGTTGGAGTATGGGCTCTACAAGGGCATAGGTATGAGGAATGTATTCATCTTATAACATAGTAGTTCCACTCCTTCTGTGGTGATCACTGACTTATAAATCCTATGACCCACTTGAAGATAAGCTTATCGATGCTCCAACTTGATAGTAGTTAGAGAGTGTGCTTTGTAGGTAGAGTGATATGATGGTATGCAGAGATAGTTGGCTATCACCCAGGTATACTAGTGAATAATTCCATGGACTTCTCAAGTTGATGCTAGGAAGGGTGTCCTGGTCCTCCTAGTGAGATTTTGAAGTTTTAGAGGCTTAAACAGATAGCAAACAACAAAGAGAGACTTCTAAAGAAAAAATACAAAGAGGGACTAAGATGCTAGGAAGGGTGTTTTAATTCTAGCAGAGGGTTTTTGTAGAAAAATAGCGAATTCTAGAATGCCAACAACATTTATAGTTTTCCTATGCAAGATACTAATGCTTAGAAACAAAAAAATGTACCAATAAGTGCAAGAAAAAGTAACTAGGAACAAGCAATTGAATGCAATATGGAATGCAATTTTTTTCACTTTTGAATGCAATAAGAATGTTTCTAAATGCAATTAAGATGATGAAAAATGAACTTTTCAATTTTTCAATGAAATGAAATGATGCAAGAAAGTAAAAATGCAACCTATGTGCACTTTGACTAATGCAAATATAGGAAACCCTAAATGCAATTTCACTAACTCAAAATAAAAGATACCTAGATGCTCTTTCACTAATGCAAGATGCAATCTAGATCTATAGAATTAATAGAATCTAAATCATAAATGAATGCTTAAAACTTAGGCTCACCAAAATGATGAGAAAAAAAATGGATACCTAGATATATCACTCTTTCTCCTCTAATTGTTCAATAATGTCCTAGGAGTCCCAATTGGATTGAATAACAACCTCATAAGGCGATTCAATTCACAATGAGGACCCAAGAGGGGATTCTTTGAGTTCTAATGGGTTCACCACCAAGCAAATCTTGGAAAAGAGAATGTTGGAAAACACAATGTGATATGCAAAATGACCTTGAATTAGAAATGTAAGCTAAATGTGAGATGCAAATAATAAAATTATGCAATAGGGAGATATGATATGTGTACCTGGGAAGTCTAGAGATGTTGTGATGATTCTAGAAATGTAAAGATGCTACCAAAAAGTTCTATAGAGGACTAAGATTCCCAAGATGGCATATTAGTCTCGTTATTATTTTTTAGGGAAAATGTGAAGTCTTTGAATGTCAAAATTGGATCTAAAGGAATCTTTGAAAAATGTGCTCATAAGGACTAAGATACCCAAGATGGTGTATTATTCTTGTTTTGAGTTTCTGAAAACTTTAAACAGGAACTTGAGCTCTAAGGTTTTGCACTTTCTTCTCTTCCGATCTTAAGATCTTAAACTTCCAAATTTAACCTGTAGTTGAGTTTTTGTCAGGATGACAACTTTTTAATGCAACTTTGAAACTTTTACAACTTTTCACTCCAATTTATCTTCAAGACTTCAACCTAGATCTACAATCACAAATATGTAAGATGGGAAAAACTTGTTTGTTAGTGTGTAAGAGTGAATTCACACCCTAGGTGAAATTCCCCTTTTTGGCCTTATACACTTTAGAAAACAAAAGTTTGAGGCTTAAATTTACTTAAGCCCACTATTGGCAATCCACATGGAGCCTATTTTACATGTTTATGGAGGTGTTTCTATCAGGGACATCCGCATGATGTGTAGATTTCCACACAATGCACTTATGTGCTTGGAAGATTCCTATGACTAAGCCAGTAGAGGCATTACTATTCCCATTGGCAATGAAGTTGCAGTACCTCCTTTAGCCAACCAACCCAAATATGGTCATCTTCAACCTCATTCCTCCATATTCACTCTTCTAATTTTCATTCCAACTCTTCAATAGATCAAACCTTCATTCTTGCACTCTCACAAGCACATTTCCACTCACTCTAAGCATTTGAGGCATCACATTGCAGAAATATCACACTCCATCAGCTTAGTAGAGCATGTTTGGGACCACGCCATATGCAACAAAGGCTTGAGTTCCTCTCATTTCTCCCCCAAGAAGCCTTGGTGCTCTTGGTGGAGGTGGTAAGCTTCCCTCTCCTGTCCTTTATCATTTGGTGAGTAGCACAGTACTATTTTGTAGTGCTTTTTGCTTTCCTTACGCATTACTTCTTTATCTCGCTCCTTTGGCTATTTGTGTCAGTGGAAATAGCTAAACGAGGGTTTGACTAAGGTACGCCCCTATATAGTGTCCCAACATTTTCTCTCTTGTTGTGTGTAGGCGTACAAGCTTTCAGAGGTTCAACTGGAAAACAAATTCTTTAGTGAGATCCTCCTCATCTTTATCACTCTTTCTTATTTACTTTATAATATTAGAGATTATTTAAGTTACTTACTTCTATCATTTTTGGCACTTTAGTTAGTTTGTTGGGCCATTAGCTAGTTTTTAGTGATTTGACCTCATCTTTGTCATTGTTTGACTATAAAAATGATAGCACACTTTTGAGATTCTAGTGCGTCGCATTGTTTTCTAGAGTCTACACTTCTATCCTTAGACAAAGAGTCTCCTAAGATGCAGTGGTAGACCTAAGAACCAACTCACCTAGCCTCTTCTTGCATTTCGGCCTTGTTGAGTAACTGAGGGACCCTACAGTCCTTGTTACCCATTCGTTACATATCCTAAACACTACACTTAGATGGGGTAAGTAGCCTCTCATATCTTGACCCTTCGTGACCTAGGGTCTTGCACATGGTGGTCCCCCTCTCTTACATTTTTGGTAAACCTTACATGAACCAATGTTTATTCATCTGTTGGTGTTGAGGCTTTCCTTGGTTGCTTTTCAATTGTTGTGTTCTCAAGCGTTGTGAAGGTTTATGAGCATCACAACCCAGTCTAAAACTTTTGGGCATATCATAAGTTGAACTATACGACACCTCCCAATGGATAGAATGAAGGTCTCGCTTGGTCTCTCTATAAGTCTCTTCTCTGGTCCCATTGTTAGTTTGGCCATGCAAGAGTAGGTGTCAAGGGGTGAGATAATATTCACTAATGAAACCAATCACATCCCCATTCCTCCTACATCCCCCATGTAGCATCATCAGTGTACCAACATGAGGCTATTCAAATCCTTATCGAATATGTGTTTTCCCTTAGAAGGGGGTTGGGAAACCTTGAAAATCATCTGGAAAGAAATACGAAGATGGCTAGGGCCACTTTGGTTGTTAGTGAACTAAAACATATGATGGATAAATACCAAACAAGCATAGAAATCCTAAGTAATCTCTTTGGTATTTCCAAAGCATGTGTTCCTTTGGGCAACCCTAGTTTTTCCCAAGGAGTCACATTCAAAGAACATGAGAGATAGTTAGGAGTATCAATGTTGCCCACGTCTTTCTACATGGACAAAGTGGTCCTTTCCATTAGTATCCCTTCCATCTGTAATCAACCATAAATTGCCAAGGTGAATAAGGTCTTGTTGAGCTTTAGCTTCACCCCTTATGTCACCTCTAGTGGTGGAGGTCCTTTTAGAATAAGTGGTGGAGGCTTTGGTAGTGGTGGTGTATTGGGTAGCGAAGGTGGTGCTAGCAATGGTGGCTTTGGTAGAGGTCATGATGGTGGTTCTAGTGGTGGCCCTACTAGTCGTAGTGGCTTTGGCAGAAGTCACATTGGTGTCGGTTCTAGAGGTGGAATCAACAGTGGATCTAGAGGAGGTTCCTCTAGCCCTTATCTTCTAACGACCCTATTCTGAAAACTCTATTTCAAAATATAGGTAAGATGCAGAGTCAGTTAGCGAGCCTTTCCCAAGCCTCTACCCAACCTATTTTCCATCCTTTCTTCTAACATAGCCCATTGTTGATTTCCATCTTGAACATTCACTTCCCTTAGGGAATGAAGATTCCCAAATTTGAGAAATTTGGTGGTAAAGGGGATCTACAACACACGTGTCTACCTTTAACGCGCTCTACATTGGCTTCTTCCATCATGACACCTTGATCACTAAACTATTTCCTTGATATGTAAAGGACACAACACTCGACTGGTACTATTCCTTGCCTGATAATTATATTTTCTCATTCCATCAACTTGTTAACCAATTCCTTAGACAATTCCAAGTAAACATTGGATCGAAGATGACCTTCTTGAATCTTGTCTGATGTAAGCAAGGAGACAATGAGAAGATTACTAATTTTATAGCATGCTACCAAGCACTTCTTTCAAAAATATCATATCAGTTGCTCAATTCTGATATGCAAAAGGTGTTCATAGGAAACTTACAAAGGCCTTGGCAAGAGAAGTTCACCCTTATGAAATACCCTTCCTTCACACATTTGTGTGCAGCCCTACGAGAATACCAATAGATGGTTGCTTAGTTTTGGGGATCTTCCTCACACTCCCATTCTAAAGGAAAATCTATCGTATCAATCTCTGGGAATGGAAAAGCCATTATGAATGTAGTAGTTGCTATCAATGACAATATTCTCAAGTATAACAAAAAATTCACAAAGTTTTATGAATCTTACACTTTCATCTTGCAAAAGTTGTTGAAGGATAAGATCATAACCTTTCCACCCCCTAAGCTTCTTAGGGAACCCTATCCTAATTGGTACAATGGGAGTACTTACTATCACTACCATCGTGTTAATGGACATGATACTAAATGGCGCATGAGGTTTTTTCATGAGATACAAGACCACATTGAAGATGGTAGCATTCATCCCGATGGGAGCAAGCAGAACACTAACAAGTCAGTGACAAAGGAAAATAGTGAATTGCAGATATACACAAACCCATTTCCATCGCATTCTACTAACATGATTGTCAACCCCACGAGCTTTGTTCCTCAACCTGGGGCCTATGTGAACATGGTCACAGTGACTTCTACTATTCCACCTACACCCAGTTTGTTGGGCATCACATTTACACTTAGGACCTACCCTTGAACAACAAACCTTCACCTCTTTACATTCCTTCTCGTATCATTGGTAACATTGTGATAAGAGTCTTAATTGACCTTGCAAGTTGTGTGAATGCTATTACTGAAGAAAAATTGGTACTAAGTTCATTATAGAAGGAAAAATATGAAGAAACAAAAACTACTATCTGCACTTCACTTTTTCCATCCTAGTTGGACCTAGGAATATTGCCACAGTCTTCAACATTATCCCAGAGTTGAACCTATTCAGAGTGAAGTTACGCATTCCTTGGTTGGCTTCCATGAATGGGGTCGCATCTATTAGTCACAATTGTCTAAATTTTTCCCACGAGGATGTCATGCATGTAGTGCATGATACAAAATATCAACCTTTTATATCTCATGGTGGATATTCACTAGATAACTTTTGGCCCTCCCCGGTTGGTCCACTTTCTCTGAGAATATACCTACTTTACAAGAACTATGTGAAGTACAAAATTGGGGGTGAAGGGGAGCCAAAGCTAACCCTTCCTATAACAGAAAAATCAATTGCCTCCTCTTCCAAAGATGAGAAGAAGGAGCTCATGCTTATGGCTACTCCTTCTCCAAGGGAGAAGGAGAAGTCCATGCCAACCCCTTAGATCCTTCTTCCAAAGACAAAGAGAAGGGTATGCCATCTACTCCCTCGTCCCCATAGAAGGAGGAGAAGCCCATAGCAGCTCCCTCTACTTCTCTTAAAGGTAAAGAAAAAATGATCTTTTCTTGGATTGCCCCATCCTCTCCCCTTTTTTGGGAAGAGTACTGGATGAGAAAACCCAGTGGCTACCCTTTGAGTCTAATGATTCCTCCTTGGCATAGGACCAATATTAGAATTGTTAATCTTCCTAATCAATTTCCAAGACCATGGTACTACTTATACCACAAAAAGAAAGGTTCCCATGGTGAATTCGATCTGTGGCCCCCTACTGCTCCAACTCCTAGGGTAGTGAGAAGAAAGAGGCCTATTGCTAAGGCTCTCGAGTTGAATCCTCCTATCACTCCTTAGCCTGCTCCCCCTACTCCTGTATAGGAACCCATCCTCTGCCTGAAATGACCATAGTGGACATTCTTATGGTCAAGTAGGAACTTCCCATTCCTTCACAAGATTTGATTTCTAACTCCAAGATTCATAGGAACTACCTTGCACATGAGTGCAAGCATTGGTGAAAGGCTCTCCTAGCCGAGTAGGCACCTCATAGAAAAAGGAGGAAGGAATGACTGCTCTTGTTTCAAGACCTCCTTCCTCCCTTTCAGTTGTGTCTCTTCAGCCTGATTTTCTCTTAGCCTCCATTGCGAGCACAAACACACCTAACTCTAAATGTGTATAGGTGTTTATCACTCCTTTGGTATAGATACCTTTTTTGATGTTCATACCAGATATTCAGCCCTTCCCTAATCCCATGGACATGGTTAATACTTTGGTTGTGTCCACTACAGTTCTATCCTCCTCATCCTCTACACCCCTAGCTTTTTTTGTGGGGAGTTCAACACCTCCCATGAAGAAAGAGGTGAAGGTTGGTCCTTCTACCAAAGGACGTAAGAGGAATCCACCTGAACTTCACAAGGTGTCCTTGTGGTGACATATTTTGTCCTAGCAATTGAACTAGTCCCAGCTTCACCTGATTTCCTCACTACTCCTTAGTCATTCAGCAAGCTTAATGGTAAACCTTAGGAACAACTTGCATTGTCTGCTGAGGATAAGCATGATGCTTCTGTGGGATGCATATTTAATTCTATGGATAAAGTTCTGGCCCTATCAGCGATCTTCACAAAATCATTGGCTTTGAATCAATAGGATCCTAGTGGAGAGGACCTTGAGGGGCCCTCTTCCTTGGCCCTTGTTGTAGGAGGGATGGATGCCCCTCCTCTTAACATTCCACCCTTGTAGGCTTGTCCTCCTTCCCCTTATGAGGATCTAGATTGGAAAGAGAATGACCTATTGGATGATGAGTGTTAAGATGTCTCCCTTTTTCTTGATCTTGTGTGTGTGTGTGTTTTGTGATGTGTTTCCCCATACTCATGCTATGTGTGCCTAGATGACCCTCATCACCCTTGTTGGTGCTTGGATATAGGCATGGTTTTTGTGTCGTAAACCTTCTTCTATTTGTACCATCATTCATCCATGTTTGTGATTTATTTATGATAAATTGGGGATGATGCAAAGCATTGGGGCCATTTAGGTTTCCCTTCCATGTTGACCCAAATTTTTATTTTTACTTTTTCTTCCATCTATTCTTCCTTACCTGGTTGGGGATTGATGATCTTTCACCTTTCATTGCGGTTACCTATTATTATATTAGGTTAGACAAATCTTACCCTACTAAACTAGATCCCCCAATTCCCTTTTTTGTATTTTTCTTTTCTCTTTCGCTTTGCGTTTATCTTTCTCTCTTCTTTTCTTGAGTTGTCCCTCCTATGTGTGACACTATTCTCCTCTTTAACACTTTAATTTTTAGAAAATGAATTTGTTTCCAAATGGATCTTTTATTGAAATTCTTTACAACATTTTTTCCTTAGAATTACATTCTCAACTTGGAACCCTAACGAAACATGTTTCCTTCATCATGGGTTCATAAAGAAATGACTTGAAGACCTTACTCTAAAGTGGGAACTGCTTTCAATACTTCCCCTCCTGTGGGGGCCTGACTTTCCTTTTGAATTCCTTGATGAAGTGAAAATATTTCAAAAGGATCCCTTGATGATGAATCACTCTAAGGTGAATGCTCACTTTTGAATTTGTGTGTCCCTTGAGGGGACCCCCCCTTTCTTATTCATGGTGGGTTCCCTAGGGACCCTTTCTTCAAAAGCCTCTATGACGAATCCATGGAACTTTTCACATCTAACCTAGGGGTAGCCCAACTAGGCTCATTCCATTTTCCCTTCCATGTCTAGCTTGGGGGCAACCTAACAAGACCTTACCTTTTAAACAACGCATCCCTTGAGTCGACCCCTCTCTTTTTGAAGGGTTCCTAACTCTACAAAGTTTGCTTCCTTGTGGCTTCCTCCATGTGAGAGATCTTGGGGGTTACCTCTTTGTAGGTCCACAGACCTGTAAAATGCTTTGTTCCAACTTCGTAGTTCTGAGTAGCTATGGAGTCCTTCACATATCCTATACCTTCGAGTACACTAGACCAAGCACTACTTTCTCAATAGTTTAGGTATAATTTTCTAACCCTACTCACTTCTTCATCTACTTTACTGAGCACTCGTCAATACTCATTCTTGCTAAATTGGGGGAAAATGTATCAGAGAAAATTTGCACCCTGGGTGCAATTCCCCTTTTTCCCCTTATTCACTTTAGAAAACCAAAGTTGGAGGCTTAAATTTAATTAAGCCCACTAATTTTATTCCATGTGGAGCATATTTTGTGTGTCAGTGGAGGAATTTCTATCAGGGATGCCCACACGATGTGTAGACATTCACGCGGTGCACTTACATACCAGGAATATTCTTGTGGCTGAGCTAGTAGAGACATTAGTCTTCCCATTAGAAACTTAGTTGTAATGCCTCCTTCAACCAACCAACCCAAATATGGATGTTTTCATCCTCATTCCTTCATATTCACTCTTCCAATTTGCATTGCAACTCTTTAGCATATCAAGCCTTCATTCTTGCACTCTCACAAGCTCATTTCCACTCACTCTAAGCATTCCAAGAATCACATTGCAACAATATCGCACTCCATCAACTGATTAAAGAAAGTTTGGGGCCATGCCATACACACCAGAGGATTGAGTTCCTCTCATTTCTCCCCCAAGCAGCCTTGAGTGCTCTTGGTGGAGGTGGTAAGCTTCCCTCTCCTCTCCTCTATCATTTGGTGAGTAGCATAGTACTATTTTGTAGTGCTTTTTTTTTCCTTATGCATTACTTCTTTATCTCACTCCTTTCACTATTTATGGTGGTGGAAACACCTAAATGGGGGTCTAACTAAGGTAGGCCCCTATGCAGCCCCCCAACATTTTCTCTCTTGCTATGTGTAGGTGTGTGAGCTTTTGGAGGATCAACTAGAAAATGAATTCTTTGGTGAGATCCTCCTTATCTTTATCACTCTTGCTTATTTATTTTATAATAATAGAGATTATTTTAATTTACTTAGTTCTATCATTTTTGGCCCTTTAGTTAGTTTTTTGGGCCACTAGCTATTTTTTAGTGATTTGACCTCATCTTTGTTGTTGTATAACCATATAGATGACTGTACACTTTTGAGATGCCAGTGCACTGCACTGTCATCCACAGTCTGCACTTTTGTCCTTGAATAGAGAGTCTCCTAAGACATAGTGTTAGACCTAGGAATCAACTTGCCTAACCTCTTCATGCATTTTGGGCTTGTTGAGTAACTAAGGGACCCTACAGTCCTTGTTACCATTTCCTTACATATCCTAAACACTACTCTTAGCTAAGGTAAGTTAGGGAATCCTCTCGTATCTTGACCCTCCATGATGTGGGGTCTTGCACATGGTGGTCCCCCTCTCTTACAGTTAGTGAATGGGGGTTTACCTTTGTCAAACACCTTATTGGTAATTAAACCTTAAAATGAAGTAGAACCAATGAAAGAAATGGTAAATGAACAACATGCAATGATACAACTCACTAAACCCTTTAAAATTCTACAAACTTGTGTACAATGGTTGGAATGGATATGGATCTTGAATACTTGAAAGATATGACTTGAATTTCTTTGCTTGAATCAAAACCCTACATCACAAATTTTAGCACAACATACATGATGCAAGAAAACTCTTTGATATGATGCTTGAATCTTGAAATGGCTCCAAATGCTTGATAAATACACTCTTGAATGCTCTCACAAAAGATTTGGATGACTAGATTGCTTAGGATGAAAAATGAGAGAAGGAACCTTGCATTTATACTCATTGATGGTTAATATCTTGAAATTACATCACACCAAGCTGACATATGTATTCATTAAATGAAAGAGGCTACATCCCACTAGAATTTGAGAATTAAATCTTGAAAATTACTCAAAGAGGACTATACTATAGAAAAATGGATCTTTGGACATTTTCATGATCATTTATGTATTTTTCCTATGATGATTGGCCTATTCTGCTTAGGTTTAATGTTGTAATGTGACTTATACATTCACATTGGGTCTTGAATATTCAAATTATTAATACTTTATGATGTCTTGTGAAGGTGTTATGAAGTTTGTAACCATTTCTACACTTTTCTAGACTCTTCTTATAATTCATCTAAATATTCCCTTTTTATCCCTTACCAAGCCTTATTTTGAAGTGTTGTAAAGTCTCATAACAAACTTTCATGCTTTTCTAATCTTTTCACCACTAAATAAACATTTCTTATGCTTTATTTTCACTCTTTATGCACTTATAGGCCTTAATTAAGTGTGTGTTTTAATGTACACCCGAAAAACATCATTAAATGCAACTTAATTCTAAACACCCACTTGCATTCCTTGAGTGTGACACATTTACCATGGGTGGTGAATGAGTCCCTCTTGGCACAAAATTTAAAATAAATTCAAATTTATTATTTTTTTATTCATTGAGACCTTAGGTCAACCTATGATGTTGTATTTTTGGAAAATTAGAGTACAAGTGTGTATAAATAATTAATTTTCTATCCATTTTAACCCCCATTTATTCATGCATTCAATCCATCATAACATTCAAGTATTCTAGCATCCTTAATCATCCAAGCAACTATCAAGCATCTTGGAGAAACCATTGGCATATCTTCAGACTTCAACTATAAGGGTTTGGTGAGTTCATGACATTTGCATGTTATTTTTTTATCATTCCTTTCTTATTTCATTTCATTATCAATGGTTTGATTACCAAAGTGGGATTTGACCAAGGAAAATCCCTATACTCTAACCCTTAACCATTTTCCCCTCTTTCCATGTGTGTTTGTAGGTCTTGTAGGGTGATTTTTTAAAGAGAAAGGTGTTGAAAATTGGTTAAAAATTCATCAAATCTATTCTAGTCAGCAAAGACTTGATTCAAGCTTGGAGACATCATTCAACCTAATTTTTGCAGTTTTAGTTTTGTCAACTTCACAAGAAGACAAGTACAGATCTGGACCCACATAGTTGACTTCAGAATTCAAAGATTTCTGTAGGGGAATCATTCACCATCATTGGTGAATGAGTCCCATTGCTAGGCTAGAAAAAATTATTTCTAAGGATTTTAGTTCCTGGTATCCTGAAACCTATTTCAATAGAATTTACCATAACCTAGATTGATTCGCCATCTGTGGTGAATAAGTCCTAGTGGTCATTAACATTAATTTCTAAAACATTTGAGAACCTCCCAAAATCAAAATCCTAACTTCAAGTTCACTCCATTTAGTCTCATGAAGTTTTGTTTTCATTTGTGCATGTTTCTAGTTCATTTCTGCATATCACACTATGGTTTCAAACACTCCATATTTCTTAGGATTTGAATAAATAATCAATCTAGTTTATCCATTTTTTTCACTTAGATCATTGCATTTAGTCATACTTTCATTGTACTTGCATTAGTTTGAGTGAACCACCTAGATTTTGTGTGGGATCTATCTCTTTTTCTATAGGTGAAAACCCTAATTGAGCAAGAGAGTGATAACATCCCTAATTAACAAAAATATTTGGTTCATTTTGGTGAACCTGTATATTCAACATTATATTTCTAATTTAAATCTACATTTGCATCTTAGGAATCATTGCATTAGCTTTTGCATTATTTTGTATCCTAGGGTTTACAACATTGCATTAGTGAATATCTCATATAGATTTCATTTTTGCACTTCAAAAAATTACTAAAACTCAAATTCTACATTTTTATCCTATTTTCCCATCAAAAAGCATCAAAAACACTTTAATGTTTTTTGAAAATAAATAAAAAATAGTCATCCTTGGAATCATTCACCACCTTGGGTGAATTAGTCCAATTGCACTTTCTGCACAACATTTTCTGTCATTTTCATAGTAATTTCTACATTTATGTTTTCTATTATTCCCTTCCTATTTTAGTTTATATAATTATATTATTTACATTTTATTATTCCTAGTTTGCATTGACCTTGCATCCACCCCACCTTTAGTAACTTATTCATGAGTGTTTGGTGCCCTATTGATAATACTTTAGTGAGAATAAGTTCTCAACTCATGACTTCCCATGATAACACACTCGTTTTGGACCTTGGGTTGTCTCAAGATCCTACTCATGGTATCGAAAATGGAATATAGATAATTCATCACCAAAAATTCATCGATGAAAAATTCACCACCAATAATTCATCACGGGAAAATTCACCACGCAAAAGAATAATATCATGAATCTTTGGTGGTTAACTTTCCATGGCGGTGAATTGTTGGTGGTGGTTAATTTTCCCACAATGAATTATTGATGGTGAATTCTCTGTTAGTGAATTTCTGGTGGTGAATTTTCTTAAGGCCATTGACAATAGTGCATTAGGCATGGACCCTACCTTTAGCAATACTATGCCTACCAATAGCATGCAAATTGACACATAAAATGCTCACATTCCACAAGACAAAGTCATTAACATTAATGAGGATTTAGCACATTTGCAACAAAACTTTTCTTGAAAACATTTCAATGACTACGATTCATATTATAGACAACATCCATCGAATGCTTCAAATTCATGAGGGATTAGATGTTATGAAAAAAATTGTTGAGATATATCGAAAACATGCTTCTTCCACCTCTAGCACATCTCAACTAGCAAACACTATGGTTAGCCAGGGAGGATCTCACATTCCTTCTCCTTCAACTATACCACTCCTCAAGTTACAACAATCATGTAATAGGTTTATTTTTCTATTCCAACAAGCATTCCTAGTTCTTTGGTGGCATCAAATGTTCCATCCACGACCACCTTCACTCCTACTAGTCCCTACTTCACATGTCCCAACATTACATACACTCCATAACCATTCTCTCTTCCACCTCATACCACTTACATTGACCCTCTCATCACATAACTCTTTCACACTGTTTCTTACATGCAACAACAAATATCCACCATAAACCAAAACCAAAATGCACCACCCACATACTATGTCTATAGTAGGGTATGTGCAGGATCATGATGGGCCAAAAAGTGGCAATATGATGGGTATGTGGTTGACGACTTTTTTTTACCCAAAATTGATAAAATGAAAAGGGTTTTTAAAGGACATTCTCAACTTTCCACCAATATAAATTATTCTTTACTTTGAATTTAATAAGTAATTATTATTCATTTTCTATTCAAATTATGACTAAAGTCCTGATTGATAGACTAATTGAAAAACATCTATAGCTTTGAAATGATATCACATTTTTTGAATCCAAAACATGCATCACATTCTATGCTTCACATAATATAGGATTAAAAAAGGAAAAAATGAATTTCATGACGTTTTGAACAAGTTAAGGTGGTCAAACATACAAGTTTTTTATTTTTTTTAAAAGTTGTAATAAAAAATTCATAATTAATTATTTACTTGGAAAAAATTTACAAAAAAATATGCATCACATTGGTACATGATTCCTCTACTTATATCTAAAATCATATCAAAAATATTATCATTTTATTGTGGTTAGGGTGGTCAGATAGACACCTACTTATTTTTTCCCTGAAATTTAAGTACTATTGCATTGAAATTTCAAATTTTCACCAAATAGATTTTTTTTTGTATACAAACCTAGTAGTTTAGAAACTACATTCAAGTTGCTAAAAATTTTATTCTTACATATTTTTGAAATAATATAGATAACTTATTGAAATTTTTATGCCAAGTTGCCCAATTCTGATTTTTCTAATTTTTTTGCCACTTAAGGGCATGTTTTTCCATGATGATCCTGCACATACCCAGTAGCCCATTATCATTGGAAATATTAAGAACACCAATGCCACAAGGAATTGAGATGCCTAGGTTTGAGAAGTAGGAAGGTAAAAGAGACCCTACTAATCATGTCAATTCCTATACAACCTTATGCAATGATTTTGTCCTTGATGATAAATTGTTAGCTAAACTATTTCCTGTTGTCCTTGATGATAAATTGTTAGCTAAACTATTTCCTAGGACTTTAAAGGATACTACCTTGGAGTGGTTTTCCTCTTTACCCAATCATTCAATTTGATCAGTTAATGAACTTGTTGATGCCTTTATAAGTCATTTCAAAGTTCATATGACTCCCAAAAATACAATGGATGATTTAATGAGGTGTAAACAAAATGTGGATGGAAAATAAATTTATTTCATTTCACATTACGAGTCATTCTATGCTCAAGTAGATGTCAAGGTTCCTAATTCACATCTTCAGAAGATGTTTATTGAAAAATTTCAAACACATATTTAGAATAAATTGACCATGATGAAATTTCCTTCTTTTATGCATTTATGCATAGCCCTTTGTGACTATCACAACTCGATTACTAGTCAAGATGCAAAATCCACTTCTAGATGAGCTAAGAAGGCTAAACAAAGAAACCAAAACAACTCACAAAAATTTAGAAAACTAGACAAAGGCTTCTTAATGTTTAATTCCTTTTCTCCACAACCACCTCAACCTGTCAACAACCAAGTATTTTCTATTAAAGCCACAATTCCTTTTACTTATGGGGACTTATAGAGAGGGTTTACCCCTTTACCTGATACCATCCATAACACAATGAATCAACAACTACAACAACATATGATCACTTTTCCTATAGTGAAACCACTTGATCCTACCAATCCCTTACCCCATACCTTTAAACCAACTACTTATTGTCATTTTCATCACCAAAATGGACATGACATAGAACAATGTAAGCATCTAAAACACATAGTGCAAGAACTCATTAATTTTTGTTGTCTATCTATTTCAAATATTAATGTTATAGGAAATACGCTTGTTGCCCCCCAATCAAAATTTACAAATTTTTACCAATCCAATGCCAAAACACAATGTTTCATTTTTCAAAGCCAGTGAACCTTCAAACAATGATGTGAAGAACATCATGATATTACTCCAAATGTTACCCATGTTAATCCTATTGATGAAATGGTGGGAACAATAGATGATATCCCTTGTAAGGGCCCAACTAAACAAACTCTTGATATTACTTTTCCCTCTCATGATATTCTTAAAAACCTTACTAATGGTCCTCTTTACATAACTGAACACATCTATGATAATCCCACTAATGGAATATTAATAGATCCCACATGTGGCAAGAAAGTGATCATGAATTTTTTTTTTGTATTACATGATCTTTATTGAGATGATTATGACAAACCAACAACATGGATTAAAACACATCTTGGTTTTACATGCCTTATGATTGGATCGATCATCCTCCCATTACAAATAGGACCTAAAACATTAGATGTAACACTCTATCATTCCACAATTGAATCACTTTCATCTACAACTAGGTCATCCTTGGCTTTGCTCGATGAAAGATACCCCTTCAGTTGTTCACAAATGATTGAATTTTCCACTTGAAAATAATATATTTACTATACACCATAGTGGATTTAATCCATTGTCTTCTAAAGGTAATTTTTCTTTGGAATCCTTTTGGCCTGAACCTATGGAACTCATCATGCTCGTAAAGACTTCTTTTTCATTATGTATCAAAAGTTTAAAGCTAAACACATAGCTGATTTGTCTCTTCACCACATGTCCCCATCAACTTCCAACATTCCTATCTTAGATGAGATAATACTTCAACCTAACTCCAAACTTGAGCAAACATTACCACCTTTAGAGAAACCCACAATAAACACTTCACCTTCATCATCTAAATTCCCAAGAGATAATGAAACCAACCCCATCATGCCTCCCCACATTAAACAAGTTTGTAAAGTGAAAGAGAAAGTGATTGATCCACCTCCTTCAATTCCTTCCATTCCTCCCCTTTGGGAAGAAAAGGAGAAGATCATCGATCGATCAACCTACTCTTACTCCTAAACAACATCAAAATAGAATTAAAAGAAACCAAGGTGCTAGGGAGTGTAGGTGTCGATGTCATCTCCTTGCTCATCAATTACAAACTAAAAATAAATAAAAAATCAACCTATGCCTTTGATAGAAATAATAAATAATGACCCTTTTCCTCTTGACCTACCACAAGATAGTACGATATGACTGTGTCACAAAAAAACGTATAGTTGACATTTTTTATGCTCACTTGAGTCTCTCTTATGGATTTTGGCTTAATTTTTGGCTAGATTTAATGTTGTAATGTGGCCAACACATTCACATTAGGTCTTGGACCCTTGTGAATCATTAAGACTTCTAGGATGTCTTGTAAAGATATTGTGAAGTGTTGTAACTCACTTTCACTACTTTTCTAGGACCCTTTCATCATAATTCACCTAATAAACCCCTTTTTATCACTTACCGAGTCTTATTTCAAAGTGTTGTAAAGTTTTGTAACCCACTTTCATACTTTTCTAGACTTTTCATCACTAATTCACCCTTTTCTTATATTTAAATACACCCTTAATGCACTTTTTAACACTCCTTAAGTGTGTTTTTGACGATGTTCCTATTAGAAAACATTTATTTTCCTTTCATTCTCGATTCCCACTTAATTTGTTTAAGTGGGACTAAGTTGCCAATAAGGGCAACATAGTCCATTTTGGCACAAAACTCAAAATTATTTTAAATTTCTGGTAGGATTTCATTCTCTAACCCTTGAGGTCAACCTGTGATGTGTTATTTTCAGGAAATTTAGTAAAGATCAAGTATAAATAAGGGATTTTTCCCTCTTTTTTAATCTCCTATTCACATATTCATTCAAGCATTCACTCAAGATATTAACTTAATCATTCTCAAGAATTCAAGCACTCTAACCATAATCAATTCATCCATTGGAGCAGTTCATTGCATGCCTTCAGATTTCTACATCAAGGGTTTGGTAAGTTAATGACATTTCATGTTATCTATTTATCATTATTTTTCCATTTCATTTCATTTCATAGGGCTTGATTACCAAAATGGGGTTTGACTAACTTGTATACTCTAACCCTTAACCATTTTCCAATCTTTGCGTGTATTTTTGAAAACTTTGTAGGAATATTTGTTAAAGAAATAGGTGTTGAAAAGTGGTCAAGAAGTCATCAAATCTATTCAAGTCAACATAACCCTAATTAAAGCGTGAAGGTTGTTTTTATCCCATTTTCTACATAATCAAGAGCGGGCACTTGCTAGAGAAGCAAGTGCATACTCAAAGCTACAAGATCCTAACTTGAAATTCCCAAAATATATAGGTGGATTGAGTTTCCACAAGTGTCAAATTAGTCCCACTACCAGGACTAAAAAGTGGTTTCTACATTTTTGGATACCTATTTGCTAGATTCCTATTTTGACAAGTTTTTCTCAAAACTAGGACTAAGTCACCCCACCTAGTGTAAGTGTCTAGTCAACATTTTTAGTAAAATTTTCAAGATTCCAGAATCTCTCCACATCATTTTTCAAACTCCAGGTGCACTTCTCCAGTCCAATTCAGTTATTTCATCATTTACTTGCATTTTTAGGTGTTTTTGCATATCACATTGTGTTGTCAAACAAGTTGCATTTCTTAGGTTTAGAATCATTAAATCATTTTCTTTTTCATATTAGTGCATTAGTAAGTCATAGTTATAAATATTACATCTCATGTACATTATTTTGGAGTGTATAAATTTGCATTTTGGACACCATCTTTTCTCTGTTTAGGTGAAAAACCCTAGAAGGAGCAAAAGCAGTTGGGCAATCCAAAATAATTTTCCACATTTTGGTGAACCCAACATTTGAATATATTTTCTCTTGATTTCAACTACATCCTAGGTTTTATTTTCATTGCATTATATATTGCATTGATTAAAGTGCATCCCAGGGTTTTGAAATTTGCATTAGTGAAAAGCTCAAATAGCTTGCATTTTTGCATCATTTTGGCACTGAAAACAACATAAATTATGCATCCTCATACTTTAGTTGCATCTATGCATCCGAAAGAAATAAAATTGCATTCAAAAATTCTAAAAAATCTCAAAAAAATCATCACTAGGACTAAATCACCACACTAGGTGACTTAGTCCTCCTACACATTTTGCACTATAATTTATGGTATTTTCTAGGTATTTTCTACAATTCTATTTTTTGGTATTACATTCATATTTCAGTTTATATAATTTATGTTATTTTCATTTTATTATTCCTATATTGCATTGAATTTTCATCCACCCTACCTCTTGTGGTATGTGTATGAGTGTTTGGTGCCCTACTAATAATACTTTAGTGAGAAGAAGTTCCTGACTCATGGTATATCATGATAATACACTCGATGTCGACCTTGGGTTGTCTTGAGCTCCTACTCTTGGTATGGAAAATTATGCATTAGGCATGGATTTTGCCACAAGTACACCATTACCTTCACATACAATGCATGTTGACACATCAGATGCTCACATTTCAAAAAATAAAATCATTAACATTCATGAGGATTTAGTACATTTGCAACAAAAAATTTCTTGAAAACATTTCAACCACTGCAATTCCTACTATATAAAACATTCATCAAATGCTTGAAAGTGATGAGGGCTTAGATTTTATGAAACAAATTGTTGATATATACCAAAAACATGCTTCTTCCATGTCTAGCACATCTCAACCAACAAACACTGTGGTTATCCAAAGAGGATCTCACATTCCTCCTTCAACCATAGTGTCCATACCTACCTATACCACTCCTCAAGTTACAAAAACCATGCAAAAAGTTAGTCATTTGACTCCTTCTTTCACTATTCCAACTAGCATTCCTAGTTCTTTTGTGGCATCAAATATTCCATCCTACACCACCTTCACCCATATTAATGTACCCTTCACTTTTCCCATCATTACATACACTCCATCACCATTATCTATTCCACCTCATACCACTTACACTAACCCTCTCATTAAACAACTCTTCCAAATTGTTTCTTCCATGTAACAATAAATATCTACCATAAACCAAAGCCAAATGGCACCACCCAACTACTATGTCCATAGTATCCCTTTATCTTTGGAAATCTTAAGAACACTGATGCCACAAGGAATTGAGATGCCTAGGTTTGAGAAGTATGGAGGTAAAGGAGACCCTACTAATCATGTCAAATCCTATACAACCTTATGGAGTGAAAATATCTAGTGTTAGGAATTGTATGCAAAAAATATCAATTAAATGCAAAATAAAGATTAAATAGAGGAATGAAAAAAACATAAATAATAACAACAAGAGAAAATATTTAACATTGTTCACACAAACTTGGGCTATGTCCACCAATAAAGAATCCAATATTATTATCCAATAATTTGAACCAATTACAATCAATAATCCTTGCAACTCAACACAATTGCCAATGCTACAATACAATGTCAACAGAAACCCAAACCCTTAGCCTTTTATCAAGACTTATGTTGGTTACAAAAATAACACCTAGCACCATTATAAAATAATAAAAAAGCATGACCCCATCTTTGGGCGCTTCCCCCAAACCCCCACAAGGGGTGATACCCCTTGACCTCGTTAAATAATTTGGAGGGAAAGTGTACCAATTAAAGTGGGGAAAATTTAATCTCCAAGTTTTATTAGGATCCATATACCAACACCTAGAAGGAGCTTAAAACAGTTTGGTAATCCAAAATCATTTTTCAAATAGATTGTCCCAAATGGTAGGAGCATTAGGGAAGGGAGGTTCAAGATTCTTATGACTCTTCATATGTATCTCTTCTAACACCAACCTATCCTCTTTGCATCGAGGAGGGATATTAGAAGATACACAAGTTTGATTTTCGTGGCTAGAGAGACTAGGTAAGGTGATGTTTAGGAATGTTTCTATGATCTCATTTTCTTATTGTTTAACATCTTCCAAAGTGGAATGAGGAGATGGACAATCGAGACTCTCAATGCTTGTATCTTCCTTCACCAAGATACCTTCATTACTAATAAGAGAGGTATCAATAGAAGAACAAGTATGATTGTTATGATTGTCTACACTACCATTTTCACCAATGGGAAATATAATATTAATGATTGTGTTAATGGTTTGATCATGTTTTTTAAAGACCACATCGTTGTAATCGTAATTGAACTCATGTGAGGGAATGTTGTATTTATGCAATCCATTTTTAACCAAATAAAAACCAAATATTTTGAAGGAAAACATGCTATCATGGAAAAGTAAAGAAATGTAAATGCAATGACTTAAAATGAAATGATGAAATGCAATTTTCAAATCTTAGATAAGATATTTTTTTAGTTATAGTATGCAATAAACTGAAAGGTGAAATGTTGGAAATGCAAATTTGAAACTAAATAATGCATGAAATGAGCTAATTTAGACTAGATCTAATTAAATTCATGTTATAGAAACTCAACCAATTTATATAGGTAGTTGATGGCAACAAATAGAAGCTTAAAACTAGGGTTTTTAGCTCTATAAAAGGTAGTTTCAGGGTTGAACAGGGACTAAGTCGCCCAAGGTAGTGAATTAGTCCCAGTAGGGACTTTTTTGAGAATTTTCAAATTTTTTTAGGGATTTTTATCTTTTCTATGTTGTATGATGTAAACCTAATATTTCAATGGAAAATTTCAAAAATGTTTAATGATTTAAGATGCAAAAATGTTCGTAATTGAAATGATTTCAAAAGTGACTACTCTAAATTGATTTTTTTGACCTAAATGCATAAAACAAATGTTCTGAAAAGTTTCCAAACTTATAGTATATGATACTAGGAGGCTTAGGAATCACAAAAATGAGGTTTCTAATGCTATAATAGATAATTAAAAGTCAGGACTGGGACTAAGTCGCCCAGAATGGCGAATTAGTCCCAATTAGACTTTTTTCAAAAATTTCAAAAAAATTTAAGGGATTTTGATGCTTTTTAGTTTGTATGACCTGAATACTAAATGAAAATGCAATTTTCAAATTATTTTGAATGATTTAAGATGTAAAAATTAAAATATATGCACTTTCACTATGCAAAATTTTAAAACCCTAGAATGCAAATTAATTAATGTGAAATGCAATGCAATGTTAATGGAAGCTAATTCTAGGATGATGAGGAAATCCAAATTAGAAAAGAAGGGATTCAAAAGTTGGGTTCACTTGAGTATCTATTATGGACTTTGGTTTGATTTTTTCCTAGATTTAATGTTGTAATGTGGCCAACATGTTCACATTAGATCTTGGACCCTTGTGAATCATTAAGACTTCTAGGATGTCTTATAAAAGTGTTGTGAAGTGTTGTAACTCACTTTCACACTTTTCTTGGACACTTTCATCATAATTCACCTAATAATCTACTTTTTATAGCTTGTCAAGTATTATTTCAAAGTGTTGTAAAGTGTTGTAACCCACTTTCACACTTTTCAAGACTTTTAATCACTAACTCATCCCTTTCTTATGTTTAAGTGACCCCTTAATGCACTTTTCAACCCTCTATAAGTGTTTTTTTTAGGATACTCTCGTTGGACAACACTTAATTCCATTTAATTCCCAACACCCACTTAATTTGCTTAAGTGGGACTAAGTCGCCAGTAGGGGTGACTTAGTACTTTTTGGAACAAAACTCAAAATTCTTTCATTTTTTTGGCGTGATTTCATTCTCTAACCTTGGAGGTTGGCTTGTGATGTGTTATTTTTAGGAAATTTAGTAAAACTAGTTTGAAGCCTATTTTGGCCAAATGGGTATCCAAATCTGCAAAAATCTCCAAAAATAGGTTTATTGGAACTAAGTCACCAGTATTGGTAACTTAGTCCACTTTTGAATTTTTGAAATATTGAAAGTGGAAACAAAACCCCTTAGTCTGTACTTCGGTTCCTTATAAGTGTCCACTTTTGAAACTCTAATTTTCAAGCCTAAAAGTGACTTTTGTTGATATTTTGGCTTTCTAAGTAAGGATAGGTCTTCCGAAAGTTTTCAACCTAGTCATCAATGATCTTCAAACCCTCAAAGTGGCATAGCAATGATAGGAGGGTCCTCAAATTGAACAATCCAGACCATATAGCAAGAATAACACAATCAAAGCAACATAGAATATGAAGGAAAAAATAGATGCAAGTATTCTCATTAACATAAATCTTAGTTATGGGTATGTGCAGAATCAGATGGGCCAAAAAGTGGCAATATGTAAGTTATATGATGGCCCATGTGGTTGACAACTTTTGTTTTATCCAAAATTGATGAAATGAAAAGGGTTTTCAAAGGAGATTCTTAGCTTTCCACCAATATAAATTATGCTTTACTTTGAATTTAATAAATAATTATTATTCATTTTCTATTTGAATTACAACTAAAGTATTGATGGATAGGTTGATTGAAAAAAATCTATAGCTTTCAAACAGTATCACATTTTTTGAATCCAAAAATTGTGTCACATTCTATGCTTTGCATACTATAGGATTAAAAAAATAAAAATCAAATTTTAGGAATTTTTGACCAAGTTAAGGTGGTCATACATACAAGTATTTATATTTTTAAAAATTTGTGATAAAACGTTCATAATTAATTATTTACTTGGAAAAAATTTACAAAAAAATATGCATCACATCGGTACATGAGTCCTCTACGTATATCTAAAATATTATAAAAAAATATTATCATTTTTTTGTGCTTAGGGTAGTCAAACAAACACCTACTTCTTCTTCTTTTTCCTAAAATTTAATTACTCTTGCATTGAAATTTCAAATTTACACCAAATAATTATTTTTCTTTAAAAATAAACCTAGTAGTTTAGAAACTACATTCAATTTTCTATAGATTCTATTTTTACATATTTTTGAAATAATATAGATAATTTATTTAAATTTTTACATCAAGTTGCCTAACTCTAATTTTTCTAAATTTTCTGCCACTTAAGGGCCTATTTTTTCCATGGTGATCATGTACATACCCTTACAATCGGCCGACAACATCCAAGATTATAGATTAGGCTCATAGCCTGATATAACATGTTCAAAGATACACCATTCTAATATGATCCTATATGTGAGTAAGATCCTACAAATCAAATCTACCTTTCTCTAATTAATCCCCCTAACCACTATTTTAATGGTTTATTACAAGCTTTATATCATGTTCATGATTATGGAAACATCCACATCAGCCAAAGATCATCATAATCTCCAACGAACGAAAAGGGTATGCGCAAGATCATGATGGGCCAAAAAGTGGCAATATTATGGGTATTTGTAGTGTATGTGGCTGATGACTTTTTTTCTACCCAAAATTGATGAAACAAAAAGAGATTTTAGAGGAGATTCTCAGCCTTCCACCAATATAAATTATGCTTTAATTTGAATTTAATAAATAATTATTATTTATTTTCTATTAGAATTATGAGTAAAGTCTTAATCGATAGGCTGATTGAAAAAAATCTATAACTTTCAAACATTATCATATTTTTGGAATCTGAAACATGTATCACATTCTATGATTCATATACTATAGGATTAAAACAAGAAAAATTAAATTTCATGAATTTTTGACCAAGTTAAGGTGGTTACACATACGTGTTTTTATATTTTTTCAAATTTGTAATAAAAAACTCATAATTAATTATTTACTTAGAAAAAAATTACAAAAAACATATGCATCACATTCATACATGAGACCTCTACTTATATATAAAGTATTATAAAAAGTTATTTTCATTTTATTGTGGTTAGGGTAGTCAGACAGACACCTACTTCTTATTTTTTCCCTGAAATTTAACTACTACTGCATTGAAATTTAAAATTTTCACCAAATAGATTTTATTTATTTTTAAATAAACCTAGTAGTTTAGAAACTACTTTCAATTTTCTACAGATTCTATTGTTACATATTTTTGAAATAATATAGATAACTTATTCAAATTTTTATGTCAAGTTGCCTAGCACTGATTTTTCTAAATTTTTTGCCACTTAAGGGCCTTTTTTTTCCATGATCCTGCAAATACCAAAAAATGATATGTGCACATGAACAATTGAGCATCAAATTTGAATTACTCCATCAACAGGTGCATATGATGAAATGTGGAACTATAATGAAATTTGGTGACACCCCAAGGAACAATTAGAATCACACTATTGAGATCCACAAGCTATGGGATTGATCCATGAATGAGCAAACTAGTCGTTAGGCCTAAAAATTATTTTGATGTTGGATCAAGAAATTGTCGTGAAATCCAGAATCGAGAACTTACCAGAAAATCATCCAATTACACTCAAATCTTGGAATAAGGAGAATGAACATGTCCACAATGTAACCATAGACCATAGGGTCTAGTGAGTAACATATATGAAACATTGAATCTACCAACAAGAACTGAAATGAAAATACTTTTGGTTGATGCAAGAATGCCAAGAACTAGGGATGCTCCCACATCAAACATCTGGGGTTGATTGAAAAGTGATTCCCTCACTTTGGGGTTAAAGGAAAACCACGACAGTCTACCTTAGCCTGAGAAATTCAAGAAGAATCCTCCAGTGGTCTAGCCCTTCCATTTCACAAGATACTCTTTGTACTGTCTTTCATGAGTTATCCTCCCATATCTAGTATCCAAAATCTCTTCAATCTCATCTAGTTGTTGTTTAGAAAATTGATCCTCCACTTTTGCTTTACTATCTTCACTGAATTATGCTTCATGGTACTAATATAGGTCTACAATGTTGAATATAGGCAATATACCCATGCCATCCATTAACTCCACTTCATATGCATTTCCTAAGTCAAAATTCTTCATCTTCATCTTATGGTAGGTGCAAATTGGAAATCTTTCCTTCCTCAAATATACCATCACTTCATCCCCAACTTCGAACTCGTTATTCCTCCTCTTTTCATCTTCTTTCTCGTTATATTTTTGATTCATATCTTCAAACTACTCCTTCACCTAAGTATGCACTTTCTTCATATGCTTTATGAATTCCTCTACTTGTGCACTTCTTTTATCTTCGCTACTAATGTCTCTTAATTCTATTATACCTTTTGGATGAACTCTAGTAACAATCTAAAAAGGTGTCTTTCTTGTACTCCTATTCACTGAATTGTTGTAGGAAAATTCTACTTGTGCAAGGACTAAATCCAAACTTTTTTTCTTTTCTCCAACTAAACATCTCAACAAATTTTCCAAAATCCTTTTCACTACCTCTATTTTTCCATTAGTCTGTGGGTGAAAAGTAGAACTGAACTTCAAATATATCTTCAAATTCTTCCAAATTGTGCTCCAAAAGTAACCAACAAATTTTACATCTTTTTTTGAAACAATACTCCTAGGTAATCTATGCAATCTAACCACTTCCTTGAAAAAAAAAACTGCTACATGTACTACATTTTTTGTCTTCTTACATGGTATGAAATGTGCCATTTTAGAAAATATATCCACTACCACAAATATAGAATCATTACCTCTCTATGTATTCAACAAACCAAGTATGAAATCCATGTTGATATCCCCCTAAGGTCTCTTCAGAATAGTTAAAGGCTTATACAATCCAACATTCTGACTACTTCCTTTTGCAACATGACAAACTCTGCAAATTTGCACAAATTTCCTAACATCCTTATGAATTTGTGGCCAAAATTAATTCTCACTTAGCAATGCTATTGTCTTATTAACTCCAAAGTTCCCTTCTAATCCTCCAATATGCTTTTCTCTCACCAAGTTATCTCTCATTGAACTTTAGGGTATACATAACCGATTTCCTATGAAAAACATGCCCTCTTGTATGAAATAATCCAACCACTGAGTTCTATATTCCAAGACTGGTTCTTTACAATCTCTCCAAGGTTCTACAAAATCTAGGTCTTCTTCATACACGTTATTCAATTCATTAAATCCTAATGCCTCCACTCTCATCTATGTCAGTAAATTCCTTCTCCTACTCAAAGCATCAAAAACTCTATTTTACTTTACACTTCTATGTTTCAAAACAAAAGTGTAACTTTGCAAGAATTCCACCCATCGCATGTGTCTCTTATTCAACTTACCTTGGGGTATGTGCAGGATCATCATGGAAAAAACAAGCCCTTAAGTGGCCAAAAAAAAAAAAAGAGTTAGGCAACTTGATGTAAAAATTTGAATAAGTTATCTATATTATTTCAAAAATATGTAAGAATAGAATCTATACCAAATTGAATGTAGTTTCTAAACTACTAGGTTTGTTTAAAAAAAGGAAATCTATTTGGTGAAAATTTGAAATTTCAAAGTAGTAGTATTTAAATTTAGGGAAAAAAAGAAGTAGGTGTTTGTCTAACCACCCTAACCACAATAAAATGATAATATTTTTTTATAATATTTTAGATATAAGTAGAGGACTCATGTCCCAATGTGATGCATTTTTTTTGTAATTTTTTTCCAAGTAAATAATTAATTATGATTTTTTTATTACAACTTTTTAAAAATATCAAAAACTCGTATGTCTCACCACCTTAACTTGGTCAAAACTTCATGAAATTTAGTTTTTGTTTTTTTAATCCTATAGTATGCAAAGTATAGAATGTGATACATGTTTTGGATTCAAAAAATGTGATATCGTTTGAAAGATATAGATGTTTTTCAATAAATCTATCAATCAAGACTTTAGTTTTAATTTGTATAGAAAATGAATAATAATTACTTATTGAATTCAAATTAAATCATAATTTACATTGGTGGAAAGCTAAGAATCTCTTTTAAAAACCCTTTTCATTTCATCAATTTTGGGTAAAAAAAAGTCATCAGCCACCAACCCATCATATTGCCACTTTTTGGCCCATAATGATGTTGCACATACCCCTTGGCTTCTCAAATATTTTGATGCTTGATGATATGTATACAACACAAAATCTTTATGAAACAAGTAATATGTCCACTTCTTCAAGGCTTGAACTATGGCATAAAACTCCTGATCATATACTGAATATCTTCTCCTAGCATCATTCAAATTCTCACTGAAATAAGTTACTAGTATTCCTTCTTGACTTACTACTACTCCAATTACATTTCCACTTGCATCACAATCCACTTGACATACCTTACTGAAGTCTGGTAAAGCAAAAATGGGCTAATCAATCACCTTTTGATTCAACAACTCAAAACTCCAATTTGCTCCAGATGTCTATCTAAAATCCTTCTTATCTGCCCTCATTGTTTCTGTCAGAGGACTACAAATAGAATGGAATTCCTAATAAACTTTTAGTAGAAACTAGCCAATCATTGAAATGATCTTACCTCTCCAATACTTTCCTATGTAAGCCACTCAAAAATTTCTCTAACCTTCTTAGGATCCATCTTCAATCCATCCACAGATATCACAAATCTTAGATATACCAATTATTCCTTCATGAAACTACACATCTTAATGTTTATCAACAACTGTTCTTCTCTCAACCTCTACAAAACTTGTCTTATATGCAAGAAATTCTCTTCCCTTGTTTTACTCAAAATCAAGATGTCATATGAATTAATAATCACAAACTTACCCAAGAATTTTTTCAATACCTCATTAATCAACCTCATGAAAGTACTTGATGCATTTGTCAATCTAAAAGGAATCACCAACCACTCATACAATCCTTCATTTGTCTTGAACGCTATCTTCCACTCATCCCCTTCTCTGAGTTTTATCTTATGATAATCACTCTTCAAATCTATCTTTGTAAAGCATCTGGCTCCACTCAACCAATCCATAATTTCATCCAACTAGGGAAAGGGAAATCTATACTTCGTTGTGATCTTTCTTATGACTCTAGAGTCTATACACATCCTCCATTCTCCATCCTTCTTAGGTGCTAACATAATAGGTACTATAGAAGGACTTAAACTCTCTCTGATCAAACCTTTCCTCAAAAATTCTTGCACTTGTCTATTCAATTCTTCATTCTCTACAGGTGCCATCTAGTGTGTTGCTTTATTAGGAAAACTAGCTCCAAGAATTAGATTCATGAAATGACTAATACTCTTCACAAGTGATAGTCTATCAGGTATATTATCTGAAATGATTTCTTCATATTCTATCAACAACTCCTTTATCTCTTTTGAGTTTTCTTCTATATGCTTTAGATCTTCATCCTTCATAGGAATCAAGGCATAACATACATTATCGTGTCTCATTCTATCTAGAAATCTCCTTCCATCAACCAAACAAATTCTAGCATTCATAGAAACCTCCACATTAGGAGCATCTTCCAATGGCAACAAAATCTACTTCATCCCATTAGCAACAATAGTATATATGTTCTTCTTTCCATCATGAATATCTATCATACTTCCAAGGTCTCCCCAACAAAATATGGCATACATCCATAGGCATGATATCACTCAAAACTTCATCATGATAATTTCCTATCTTCAATTTTACCAGACATTGTTCACTTACCAGTACCTTATGTTCATCTTGAATCCATTCTATCTGATAGGGCTTTGGGTGTTTAAATCTTTCCAACTTTAATTTAGTCACCATCTCTTTAGAAACCAGGTTCTTTGAGCTTCCATTTTCAATAATCACACTACAACATTTTCCAGCTACCTTACATTTGGTTTGAAACAAATTCTTTCTCTTCAACTGTTCGTGCTCTAAATCACTTTGACACAATACTCTTATGTTCACCAAATTTTCTCCTTATTTTGGTGTATTAGATGATCTAGCATGATCTTCCTCAACAAAAGTTGTTCTTCTACTATTTTTTGTCTTCCTACTTGTCTCTCCTTGATTACATTCAAAAACTCTATGTCCTTCTCCACCACACTTCAAACAATTCCCTCTGAACACTCTTTTCTCCTAACCTTTATCATCTTTTTTATAACCTTCATTATAGTAACCACCATATCCTCTTTCGTAAGAGTTTCCATCTTGTCTATAGTACAAATTATCATTCTTATTGACTTCCTTATCTTTATTCTAGTTTGAAAAAGTTCCTCTTCCACCTCCAATAAAAAATCTCCCTCTCTGATATCTTCCACCTCTTCCTCTTTGTCTCTACTAATGTCTTTTATTCAATTTCTCTTCTTCTTTTAGGGAACATTGATATGCTTCTTTCACATTCAACAGTTTGATCAAACTAATCTCATCCTCTATGGACAACCTCAAACCATTCACATATCTGGCTACTTGTTGTACTTCATCTTTCAAGTGTTTGGATCTGATTTTCAACTTATAGAACTCTTCAATATACTCTATCACATTGAACTCCTTTTGCTTCAGATTCTGCAACTTTTGGAACAAATTGATTTAATAGTCTGTAGGCATAAACTTTGTCCTCAACTTATTCACCATTTGATCCCATGATTTTATCTTCTCCTTTCCTCTTCTTTTCCTATCTATCTATAAATTTTCCCACCAAAGGGATGCATGTCCTTTCAACTTTGTACAAGAAAATTTCACCTTCTTATCTTTAGTGTTACCTTCAAAATCAAAGTACTTTTCCATCTCTATAATCTAATCAAGCGATTCATTTGAATCTAATTTACAACTATAGTCTGATGGATTGAAATGTGGTCTAGTATTTTCTCTAGTTATGGATCTTATGAACCTCTCTTCTCCTTGATCCAAGCCAAGTTGATCTCCTCTTTCATCTTGAATTTCTACCTCTTCATCACTCACATCATCAACTGGTCAACCTCTCCTCTACGTTGTTTTTACTACATCTAATCTTGAAGCAATTCCTCTCAACATCTCCATCAAAGTTGGGTCTACATTTCCTCTAACATTTCTACTTCCCACGATATTTACACATATCCTCTACAACTTCAAGTTAGATCCTCAGTACACCACCCCACAACAAATCTTCAATAGGACTCCACCAATTTTGGAAATCTCCTCATGAATTGAACCTACCCTAATACCAATTTGGTGTAGCCATGGTAGGAGGGTCCTCAAAGAGAAAAATCCAAAGTGTACAATAATGTAACACAAAAAAAAAAACACATAATATGGAGGCAAATGTAGATGCAAATATTCTCATTAATAGAAATCTCAGTTACAATTTGTTGGCAACATCCAGGCTTACAGAAATACAACATAATATAGATCAATATAACATGTTCAAAGATACAACATTCCAATATGCTCCTATAGATAAAATCTACCTTTCTCTACTTAAACCCCCTAATTACTATTCTAATGGTTGATTACAAGCTTTATATCATGTACGTGATTATGGAAACATCTGCGCTAGCCAAAGATCATCACAATTTCCAATGAAGGAAAAATGTAATGTGCACATGAACAAGTCAACCTCACATTTGAATTACTCCATCAATAGGTGAATATGATGAAGTGTGGACCTATAATGAACATCTGCGACATCCCATGTAACAATTAGAATCACACCATTGAGATCCACAAGCTATGGGATATATCCAAAAATGATCAAACTAGTCGATAGGCCTAAAAATCCTTCTGGGGCCAATTGAAGAAACTATCATGAAATTTGGAATCGAGAACTTGTCGTAAAATCATCCAATCACTCTCAAATATTGGAATAAGGAGAATGAACATTTCCATGATGTAATCATAGATCTGTAGGGTCCGATGAGTAATAAAAATGAAACATTGAATTTTCCAACAAGAATTGAAATGAAAATAGTTTTGGTTGATGCAAAATTGCCAAGAATTAGGGATGCTCCTACACCACAAAGTGTCTAAATCTACAAAAACACAATGAAAGAGAAAGAAATGGTTAATTTCAGGGCATGGGAGTTTTCTTTGGTGAAACCCCTTTTTAGGTAATGAAACCAAATGAAGAAAGAATGTAATGAATCATGAAATAATGGAGTTAATACCTTTCTGTGATGATTGATCTTAATTTTTTGCAACAAAACATGAAGAATCTTCCCTTGAATGTCCTTGGAAGCTATCTTGACGGATTGCAATGATAAAACCATAGCTTTCTTGACTTCAGAGCATGATGAATGATGGATGAATGATGATGAGTTATGAATTAGATAAAATGGGAGGGAAAACCATATATTTATAAAAAATTATGCCATAATTCCAAAAAATACCTCATCACAGACCAAACTTAGATCTTAAGGAATAAAATCTTAAAGAAATTTTATTTTATTTTGATTTTTGAGCCAAATGGGACTAAGTCACCACCAATGGTGACTTACTCCACTTGGGAATTTTTAAGCGGATGTCTAGAATTGTGATAATTTAAAGTGTTTATCTGGCCCTTCTTCAACCAGACACTTAATTAAGGCATGCAAGTGCATAAAGGGGCCATTTAAAGAATAAGAAAGGTGTAAATATTGATTACAAACCTAGGAAAGTGTGAAAGTTTGTTACAAGACTTTACAACACTTTGAAATAGGTCTTGGTAAGGTTATTTAGGTGAATTATGATATTATGGTCTTAGAAAAGTTTGAAGATTTGTTACAACACCTTACAACACCTTTACAAGACATTAAAAAATGCATTTTATTCAATTTGCAAGGACCCAATACCTAATGTGGATGTGTAAAACACCTCACAATACCAAATCAAGGCCTCATTAAGTCCAATTTGTCATCAATTATTCCCATATCAAGGAAAGTATACAATTTTTGGCAACACATTAAGCCCCCACTTTAGTGACAGGATGAACTTGCTTCAAACTCATGCTAAAGTAGACATTCAAGAAGATTCCAATCATACCAATGCAAATGATAAAGGATGACAAATATCAAAGGAGGTTGTGCAAGCCCCCATGATCCAAGATCCTAAGTCAAGCCAGCATAAGTGCAAGAGGACAACAAAAGGTGAGCGATTTGTAGCAAGACAAGATACATGATCATATAATGGCAAGAACTAGAGAGAAATGAAAATGGGGTGGATCAAGCTTTAACCATTTTTCAACCACATTGTGGATCTGATCTAGGTTATTTGTTTAAAAAAGAAAAGAACTATGTACTCAGTCTAGGGTGACAGAACTCATGGTTGTCTTTTAGGTGAGAAGGCCCAAGTATAGTCCTCAACATACTCACTATGGGGCCATGAAAATTCTAGTTGTCTGTAGGGTGAGAAATCCACAAGGTGGCTATGGGGAAAAGTAATGATTTGAAATTGGCTTCCCACTCAACCATACCAAAGTTATCCCTCTTGACAACTTTAATCAGGCCACAATGAAAATTATTTTTGAGCTCTATGAGGTAAGCAAAAAATTTTGTGCTTGACACTCATAGACATTGTCAATGTAAGATAGTTTCGGGAATGTTCAAAGGGATTTTGCTTAGTTTGTGAAATGTCTCATCTTAGGGAATAGTGTACAAATGGTCTCATTTTGTTTCCAAGAGAGGACAAGTGCAAGGTATCATCCTGGGCAAAATTTTGTGCTTGACACTCATAGACATTGTCAATGTAAGATAGTTTTGGGAATGTTCAGAGGGATTTTTCTTAGTTTTGTGAAATGTCTCATCTTAGGGAATAGTGTACAAATGGTCTCTTAATGTTTCCAAGAGAGGACATCGCAAGAAAAAATAAAATCACACAATGAAATATGAGTGGTGATGTATGCCCCCACATTAAAGTGGTTGTGAACACTAGTATTGTGAGAAATGTCTTTAAAGTAGAAGATAAAGAAGAAGACATTAGAGCTTACTTAGAAATCCCCTTGCCAAGTCATGTGTTTTTGATAAGCTACATTATGAAAGAGGGGTAGTATGTCACATGTGAGCCAAATTAAGGAATGCCATCCACATCCCAAGATTGCTCTTATATAATAATGAAAGTTTAACGGCTAGCCAAAAGAGGCAACAACAAGTGTCATACAAGGACAAGGCTACATAATCCCTTTCCCCCACTGAGTGCAGAGCAAGGGTGAGCTAAAATGATCAATGAGATGCATGCTAGAGTAAAAATTGATATCAATTAGAGGAATTAAGTTCCCCCACAAAAGGAAGAATACCAAATTCCTAAAAATGTTGAATTTTACTAGTCAAAGTCTTACATTTATTAGTGGAATGGTCATGAACTCTATGATAAGCGCAAAAGGAATTCTTGTAATAAAATTTATTTCAAGTTATTGGAGAAAGGGTGAGCAAGTGATATTGGAGAAGCCCTTGACATGATACCCTCTTGATCAATGGGAGAAGGTGGTCCTTTAGTTTGTGACAAAGATATCTCTTGCTTAGTACAAGATGCCATACTTGCGCAAGGTTCTGCAGATGGAAAGACTTTGTTATCTCCTTTATAGCAAGATGAAAAATCTAATGAATTCAAATCATTAGTTTTTTTTGAGATGACATTGATATTAAGCAAAGATGCATTGTTTGTTTCATGTTTTTTAAAGGATGAATTTCAAGACCACTAGTGTCAATGATTTTAGGATGTATGATTGTTAAGGTTGATTTAGGAGAATGGTGTGTGAGAGTATTGATGTTGAGTGAAGGCTTGGCGATCTCTATCAAAGGATAATAACCAAGAACATAAGTTTATTTTTTGTGTGAGAGTATCTATAGGGTTGCACATACCTTTTATGTTAGCACAACATCCTTTTCCATTGTAGCCAAGTTGTTTCATAAGTTCATAACCTTGTCCATAAAGCTTTCACATTACTTTTAAATCAGGTGGTTGTTCATTGTTGTGTTCGTAAAAGGTTGTTATATAATTTGTGATCTTTTTTGGGTATAAAGTGTTTGAGGTGGATTCTTGTGAAGGGTTTGTCTAGTCATTTGTTGACATGACTATGTTAGGGTTTTATTGTGTAAGATTGCATTCATCCATGAGTTTTGGTGTGAAGTTTAAGGAACCCCAATCATCACCTAATAGCTTTGAGTTTTTTTTTTTTTTGGTTGTACAAGTTCCATGTGTGTAGTGCATATTGATGTGTTTAAATGATGCACATTATTTATCTCATTGTTCTAATGACTCTTGGGATTAGGGTCAGTTTCAAGAATGTACACTTTGTTGTTGTAGATTTATTTCATTTTTTGATGAAGAGTGGAAGGCACACCATTCATCTCATGAATCCATGGTCCTCCTAAAATAATATAATATGAAATATTATGGGGAATGACATGGATTAGGGTGTTTAATGTGACTACTCCAACTATAATAGGTAAAGTGATCACACCGAGTGGTTTCTTTTCTTCATTGTCAAAGTTGTTAATAGATAAAGAATCAAGTTGAATTCCTATTCTATCCACATCTATCCAAGAGTTTTATGCTACACACATTAAGAGTAGAGCCATTGTAAAAAATGGTTTTCTTTCTCCCTATCATATTATGTTGAGCTATGATGATGAAAAAATCATTTTTTTTTGCACTTCCAAAGGGGGGAGTTGACTTTGGTAGAAAACAATGTCAACATTCAATCCTCGAATTATGGTTGCTATGTCATTTGGTTGTGTAGTAGAAGCAACGTGAATATTTTGTAAGGCTATTTTAAGTATAGTGTGATAGGTAGGTGATTTTTGAAGAAGGTCCCAAAGTGATATCTTTGTAGGAGTTCTCTTAAGTTGTTCAACGAGATCATAATCCCTTAATCAAGGAAGAGGAGGAAACTTTGGAAATGGTAGGGAAATTGAGGTTGGTTATTGTGGTTGTGGATTGTTTCTATTGTAGTGTGTGTGAGAAATTTTATCATGTTGAGGTGGGTAAAGGGTAAACTCAAGTTTAGGTGGAGGTGGTGGTTGATGTGATGGTGGGTAAAGGATGAGTTTTGGTTGTTGCAAAGTTTGTTGTTTTTATGAAGTTGGGTAGAGAATTAGAGGGTTCTTAGGATGCCCCATGGGGTATGTATGAGGTCCATTAATAGAGGGGGAAAGTAAATGGAAACTTTCACATTCATAACCTCAATGGTCTTGATTTGATGTATCCCTAATAAAGGGAAATCGAGGATCACCTTGTTATCCAAGGAAGACACATTATTATGGTTGCCATGTTCTAGTACTATGATATGCTCTTGAGAAGGAAAGTTTTTATGAGAACTATGAATCAAATGTTCTTGATATTCATTGATTGGTTCTTCTAAAATGACTTCCTCACAAGTAGGGAATAATCAATTGTTGGATTTTTGTGTATATTGATACTAGTGGGGAGATTAGGGGAAGACTCTACATAATTGTCATTTTTATGTACAGTCTCATTCTCTTGTTCCACACTATTTACCTAAATAGGAGAGCTTACAATATGGTCATCCAAGTTTGAAGTTTGTAAAGTAGCTTCATCACAAGTGGGGGAGGCATCAAGAGAAGGACCACTATGGCTGTCAAATAGATTGTCCCAAATGGTAGGAGCATTGGGGAAGGGAGGTTAAATATTCTCATGAATCTTAATAGGTATATCTTCTAACATCAACCTATCCTCTTTTTACCAAGTAGGGATATTAGAAGATGGATAAGTTTGATTTCCATGGCTAGAGAGAATAGGTGAGGTGATGTTTAGGAATGTTTCTATGATCTCATGTTCTTGTTGTTTAATATCTTCCAAAGGGTAATGAGAGATGGAAAATTGAGACTCCCAATGCTTGTGTCTTCCTTCACCAAGATACCTTTGTCATGAATAGGAGAGGTATCAAGAGAAGAACAAGTATGATTGTCATGATTGTCTACACTACCACTCCCACCAATGGTTGATGCAATAGTACAAATGATTGTTTTAATGGTTCGATCATGTTTTTTAAAGACCACATTGTTGTAATCATAATTGAACTCATGAGGGAATTTTGCATTTATGCAATCCATTTTTAACCAAATAAAAACCACATATTTTGAAGGAAAACATGCTATCATGGAAAATTAAAGGAAGGGAAATGAAATGACTTAAAATGAAATGTTGAAATATAATTCTCAAATATGAGATAAGGTATTTTTCTAATTATAGTATGCAACAAGCTGAAAGGTAAAATGTTGGAAATGCAAATTTGAAATTAAACAATGCATGAAATGAGCTAATTTAGACTAGATCTAATAAAATTCATGTTGTGAAAACTCAACCAACTGATACAGGTAGTTGATGGCAACAAAAAAAAGCTTTAAAATAGGGTTTTAAACTTTGTAAAAGGTAGTTTTAGGGATAAATAGGGACTAGTCCGCCCAAGGTGAAAAATTAGTCCCAGTAGGTATTTTTTGAGAATTTTTCAAAAAACATTTATGGATTTTGATGTTTGGTGTGTTGTAGGATGAAGACCTAAGATTTCAATGCAAAATTTTAGAAATGTTCAATGATTTAAGATGCAAAAATGCTTGTAATTGAAATGATTTCAGAAATGACTACTCTAAATTGATGTTTTTGACCTAAATGCATAAAACAAAATTTCTTGACAGTTTCTAAACTTATTGTATATGATAGTAGAAGGCTTAGGAAGCACAAAAATGAGGTTTCTGACACTATAACAAATAGTTGAAAATCTAGACAAGGACAAAATTGCCTAGAATGGTGAATTAGTCCCAATTAGGGGTTTTTTAAAAAGTTCAAAAAAAATTAAGGGGTTTCAATGCTTTTTAGTTTCTATGACCTCAATACTAAATGAAAATGCAATTTTTAGATATTTTTCAATGATTTAAGATGAAAAAATGCAAACTATATGCACTTTCACTAATGTAAAATTTGAAAATCCTAGAATGAAAATTCACTAATGCAAAATGTAATGCAATGTTAATGTAAGATAATTCTAGGATGATGAACTCCAAATTAGAAAAGAATGGATTCAAAAGTCGAGTTCACTTGAGCTTCTTGTTGTGCACTTTTTGCACACACACCCTACTGAGGTAGGGACCCTCTTTTTCTTCTTTGATTTCATTGTTTGTTTGTCATTGGGTTCTAACTTTATCCCCTTAAGGGATGGGTTGTTTTTGTCTTTGGGGTTTTTGTTTTGCTTTGCATTCATGCCCAATGCTTGTTATTTTCATTTTGATTCCCTTTACAACATTCGAATGATGTTTTTTCTCGAAATGGTTCCCCACATGAAAATTCTAATTTTGGGGAAATTTTGGCTAAGTATTGGCAAAGTTTGGCTAATCAAAGGTACCTTGGATTAGCCAAACTTTAATCTAGCCAGCTAATCTGAGGTCCCTTGGATTAGCCGAATCTGGTCTCTGGTCAAATTTTTGAACCCCTCGAACTATAGTTTTGGGCATTAATGGCACGTTTTAATGACCTTTTTGGAAATAAATAGCTAATTGGTTGGTCATTTCCTCATTTTTCACCTTACCACTAACAGATTGAGTGAATTTTTCCTCCATCTTGTGATTGAATCAAGTTATTGCTTTTAATTTATAAGTTCTCAAAGATCATCCTAGGATTTTTTAAGGCTTCTTGTTAGCTCATCATTGCATTCTTCACATAGAACACCTATTTAAAGTATGTTTTGAGTGATTCTTGAATAATTTTTCTTCAATTTGTGTTTCATTTGTATTTCTATTGCAGTAAGTCACTCATTCAAGTCAGGGTTAAGATTTAAAATGATTTTCTCTTTATTGTTTTGCATCTACTAGTGTATTTTCAAGAACTTGGGAATGGGTCTAGATTGTTTCCATTTGAAACTTGAGAGGTTGTCAAAAAATTAGGGTTTCTCTCCTTGTGTCTTGTTCTTGCTTTTGAAATTGATATCTTGAAGAAATTTGTGTTGGTGTGCCCTGTTATTGTTGGCCTTAATTGGCCTCAGGACAAAAATTCACAAACCCAATTTCTACTTGTCCATTTGAGATATTATATTAGGTTTGTGCATATCTAATGGATGGGGACCTTTGAAACTCTATAGTGTATTATCACATGTTTTTCTTGGTTGTTGATGTTTAATTTGTGATAACCTCACTCGAATTCAGATAAAAAAACCCTAGCTTTGGGTGCCCTAGCTCTTCACATTAAACTTGAATGGTGAAACAATGTCAAGGATCTTCAAAATGATTAGTGAAGTGATGGACTATCATTAACTTGAAGGGAATAGTAGGCTTCTATATGTTTGATGAAATAGAGATGACACTTAGGAAAATTTGTAGTCTAGAGTGTGACTTCAGCTAATTCGAGGTAGCTTAAATTAGCCAAGCTCTAATATAGTTGGCTAATCTGAGCCCTCTTAGATTAGCCAAACTTTCCACTTGGGAACAATTTCACTATCACACATCAAAGAAGTCAAAACTTAAGAAAATATTAACCTATCTTTTTTGCATGTTGAATTCCCAATGCATGAGCTCACTCCCAAATCCCATGATGCATTAACAAATTTCATTCTCCAGAGATTGCAAGTTAAAATATGAACAATGTGAGTAGGTTCGTCTAATCTAAGCTAGCTCAGATTAGTTGAGCCTTACTCTAGCCTGTAAATATGAGCTTGCTCTGATTAGCCAACCCCTCCTACCATCATCATTCCCTTTGTGATTCTTAAACAATCCCTAGTTCTCGTGAGTTCATGGATAGGTGATTTACCATGCATTTCCAATGATGTCATGTGATTCCCCCTTCGATTGTGCATTGGTTCATTCACATTTTGCAATCAAATGATGGAGTAGGTTATAATTTAAAGTCCATAGTGATATTCTTGATTTCCATTACAATGTTGCTCAATTGGTACTAACAAATTTCATGATGTTGTATTGTTATTTCCAATGATGTCATGTGATTCCCCCTTTGATTGTGCATTGGTTCATTCACATTTTGCAATCAAATGATGGAGTAGGTTATAATTTGAAGTCCATAGTGATATTCTTGATTTCCATTACAATGTTGCTCAATTGGTACTAACAAATTTCAAGGTCAAGTGAGTCCTGATAAGAAGATGAAGGTTTCTCTAGTACAAGAGGTTAGAAAAATGCAAGAGAGGATGCAATATGACTTCAAAGGCATCTTTTCAGAGTCTAAGCTTGCTTTTGCAAGGGATAGAATCAGGGACACAAACATGGGACATGTTGATTATGAGGATTTTGACAAAATAATGTATGGTGACTCACCCACTTAGTTGGCGCAAGTCCTCACTCACACTAGTTTGGCACAAGTGACAGGATTTCCACTGACACAACTATGCCTAGAGCTGGTTCTAGAGTGTGCAAAGCATTATGACTCCAAAACAAGGATCATAATTGGGCCATAGGGGAGAGTTGTGGATAATCTCATAGAGGAATCCATTATAGAGGTTTTCAATATTGCTTCACACAACCATCTGATTGAAGAGATAAACATAGGTGAAGCAATGAAGTCTTATGATGAAAATTTTAATAGGGCTTTGGAGATCATGAAGAATTCTTGGCTTCTGAATCCAAACCCTCATTACTCCAAGCTACCCAAGCAATTACACCGTAGTGATTTCAAAATGGAGTACCATGACATGATAACCCTCATGGATAGAGTAATGGGATTGGAGCATGCTCACTACTTCCAATCTTGGATGTTCTTTCCCATCACATGAATTGTGGAAAATAAGCATTACCATTAGGTGGGAATCATAAGTAATAACTTGGATGCTCAATTGAGAAGTGTTTAGGAAACAAATACATTGACCATGACATCCTATCTTGTATACATGTTGGCGCATAGGACAAAATATAATGGTTTGAGCTGAAAGGGAGTATTGCAAAAGGACAAAATTTGGGATGTATATCCTCAACTTTAGTACAAGACCTCCAATTATAGAAGGGATAATGATTATTTATTCATTTTCATTCCAAGGTTACTATAGAATTCCATTCATGTCAAGATAATTGTAGATGTTAAGGACTTAATCAAACAATATGGGTAGTGGTTCATACAATTTCCAAAGTTTTCATACATACAAGTGCAAGGATCCCCTGCTATCCTGCTCAGACTACTGAGGTACCTAACAAATAAATGTCTAGTGCTAGAGCTAACAAGGAAAATGGTGCCCTTTGAAACAATTCTATATATGGAGCTGAAGAAGAAGGGGTTAGGAGTTAAATTTCCATTGATGATTGGGACCTTGGAATCATGTCCTTCCATCCAAAGTGCCCAATATTTCAAAAAGGAAATGGCACAATTTGAGTTTTCCTCCCACATGAATAGAAATAATTTTGACCCATATGGTAGGGCCGTAAATTTGGCTAATAGGACATTCTGACATGTGGACCATATTGAGGATTATTGGTAAACTATAGGGATGACTTTGATGTTCTCATATGAAGGTTCTCTCGGCTCCCTCTCAAAATGATAAGGTTGTATAGGATAGTGGAAGCTCTTGATTAGGTGTAGGATGAGGAAGTGAACCTAGTACAATAACATGATTATGAACCTTATAGAAACAATCATTTGCCATAGATAAATTGGTTTGAGGAGGAAGCCACAGATCTTGACCAAATAACTAAACCAGTCAAGGAATATTAAAGGAAATGGGTAAGGAAAAAGGTGCAAGAGATGGAGTCTAAGGGAATCAAATTCACATATGACTTGATAGGAGACATGGAGTCTCATTCTAAAGAAGAGGTTGATGGTGTAAAGGATGATGTATCTAAATCCCAAGGTAGTGAAGAACTAGAGGGTAACAAACTAGTGAGAATGAAAAGGAGAACTAGAAGCTAGACACAAGTAAAACTAAGGGAAAAAATATCTCCCATGGCCAGAAAGACTCCTCAAGTAAATCCTATTGTTACAGAAGGTAAAACATCTCAACCAGTGAGGAAAATGAGATTGGTTATAGAGAGATAGAAGGTAGAAAAGGATAAAAAGAGTGATGCAGAAATTGATGCTCCTTCTTCAATTGAGGTTGTGGATATAGATAGTCCTAGGGAGAAACCCCAAGTATACGTGAGAAAGATCCCTCCCCAGCATGAAGCATCCCAAGTAGAGGAAGATGAGGAAGTAGGGGAGAAAGTGCAAGATTAGGGGATTCCTACTAGTGATAATCAAGAGGAAGAGGTGAATATGGGGATTAATTCTCCTCCTCAAAATGTAAAAACCTCAAAGGAAGCTATTTGAGAAAAGGGAAATATATCCAATGATACTAAGTAGCATGAGTTAGAGGAAGATGAAGTCTCTACTTCTACCAATGAATAATAGAAGAAAATGTTACTTCTACTTGGGTACATAGGATAGGAATGTTGAATCTCGAGTAATTCTAAAGAAGTAATCCAAATTCTTTGGAGAAGGAGGCCACTAATGAGAAGGAGAATCAACTTTAAATTGAGAAAATGAATGATAACCAACAAAAAAATAGAGGTAAGCAAGAAGTACCTTCTATGGAAGTTAATGTGGAACAACTAATATTTCTAGATTGGCTTGAGAAAAGGACAAGTAAAATTACTATAATTGTGTAGGAAGAAACTCTAAGTTGGGATGCTTTGCTAGAACAATGGGGTCAACCCAAGCAAGGGAAAAGAGCCAGAACCATTTTGAAGATTGCACAAAATGAATTCAACAATAGATTTGTTCATGTAGTAGTTCCTCTGGCTAAAAAATTCAAGGATGATGTCCAACCATCTAATTATAGAGTACAAACTATAAACTTAGGGCCAACTACTAAAGAGAAGGAAAAGGAGGAGTTTTGAGAATCTTCTCAAGCAATTTTGAGAAGGCTAGATATAAAATTACAGAAAAAGAAAAGTTCAAGAGGAAGTTGAATGATGTCTATAGGTATGTCCAACATTTGATAAAGCCATTATAGGCTGTAAGTGGTGAAAATATAATTCTAGAAGGATTATTACCCAAAGAAGTAGTTTCTAAAATTAAGAGACTAAATAACTACATTCATCATACCCAAGATTGTATTTAGGATGTCATTAAGAGAGGGGATGAGGTAATTGAAAATATTCTCAAAGTTCACACTGAGACTTTTAACTTCCTTCTACACATTTCATAGTTTACTATAGATTATAAGAAAGTCGATGAGTCAATTGTTGATGAGTTGAAGAAAATCTACAAATACCATAGGATGATCTAGCAAAGTTAGATATCTTTCCTTGAGATACATTTGACAATGTGAAGGGATGGATGGAAACTTGGATCTATGGAAAGGAGCTTATGTTGAAGGTTCTAAAGAAAATTGCAAAGACACAAGGAAAGGTAAAGGAAATACAAGATGGTTGTATTACTTTTCTATAAATAGTGACAGGAAGGAAGAAATTTTGACAAAAAAATATGAATGTAACTACATTGCAAGCATGGTGGTATGAAGTTTATAATCCTTCAGAGAATGTCCCAATAGAAAAGGAACACCTGGAGGATGCTTCCATATACATTTCTAAGTTGGATAAATACCAGGAATTACAAGTTGAATGGAATAAAGTAATCACACAATATTTAGATGAATTCAAAGGATACTGTAGACATCCAAATTTGGACACTTCCATTTGTCCAAATTCATCTCTTTTCATCTAAACATCCTCTTATTTGTGTTAATCAGGTAATCCTTCTATTATCTAATTAATACCCTCAATTCTTCTAAATCCCTAAGGTATTTAATTAATAATCAAATAGCTTACCCTTTATCACCACTTTCCACAAAAGAATTAAATAAATAATACATATATTTAATCCCTCACATGCCACATCCTCCATCATTTATTCTTAATCTTAATCCACCTCCTTATCTCATCATTAGGGATGTGCACATGTCTAATCCTTGATTAGGATGTGTCACAACCTCCAAATTTTGCAAGTTCGATTCTAATCTTCATTAATCACTATCTTCTAATTCGGTGATTAGTTAGTCTAATATCCATCTTGGTCAACTCTCTCTCATTCCCCAAGGAATTTTTAATTCCTTTTTGTCTTCCCCATGTGAATTTAAAATTCACTTTTATTCCTCGAAGGAATCTTCTCTTCCCCATGTGATCATTGAAGGATCACATTAGTCACATGAGGACAAGTACTTCCTCTTTTGGTAACCTTGTCTTATGCTTAGGATACTCCCAATAATTGTGAATTAAAAATTCACTTTAATTCTCCCTAAGCTTTCCTCTTTCCCATGTGATCATTGAGAGGTCACATCAGTCACATATCAAGGTACTTACAAGTACCTTCCCATCACATGTGTACCTTCCACCTCATGTGTCCTTGTGACACATGATATACCACATGACAAGATGTGAGGGCTTGTGACTCCTCAACTCACCTCATCCCTTCATCTTTCCCATGTTGGCTCAATCTCAACCATCCATCTCTCAAGGGCTTCTGTCCATAAAATGAAGGATTTTTCTTTCATTTTTCAACGCAACACATACAATTCACACACTTGCAACATTCAACAATCAACTCTATTTCATCCATACTCTCATCCACCATTATTGCTCATCTTCAACCTTTCATTGTAGTCATATCTTATATCCATAAACATACCCACTTGAATCATTTGAATCTATATTAAATCCTCAACATTTTGAATCCACTTTAGCAACTTGCCATCAAAAAGAGCACACAAAATCAACCATCAAGGCCAACCAATCATCAATTCAAGAAAAGGTATAATCAGCTTCTCTTCTATATTTATTTTGGTTTGAATTCAACTAGGCCTATGTTGAGGTGTTAGTGTTCTTTTCCTTTCTTTTTGCACCTTTTTTTGCATCTTTTAGAGTAGGTTAAGATCACTGGTTCATATTTTTGGCACACCCAATGGGACCCACAAATGGTTCCCAAGCTTTTATGTTTTATGTTGTTTCACTATTTGCAGGTCAAGGTAATAGAGAGGCATACCTACCCCTGCAGAGGGATGAACTTATCTAAGGAGGGGCGAACCTTCCCAACAATAGGTGAACCCACCCTTCAAGCAAGCGAACCTACCCTGTAGGGTGTTGGTGTGTGGCCACTGATCATGCTATACTGTATAGCCCATGGTATACTGTACACCCTGGCATGTATCCTCACTGGGGTTTGGGGCTGGATCGGGCCTCGGGCAAGGGTTCAGGGGTGGCAGCCCCCGAGGAAAATTTTCCTCCTACTTTTTTGCATCATCACCAAAAAAGGGAAAAATCAATGAACAAAAGAAAAATCTGATTTTGTAGAACCCAAAATCTAGAAGCTTCTAAGCTTGTTAAAAGGGGGTTCAGTTGGGTATTATAGTATGATGAAAAACATGATTATTCGCAAGATTGTAATAGGTTTTACACTGGACAATAAAAGTATTTGATGGCTACGGTTTGGTGGATGTAGCCCAGATTGGGTGAACCATGTTAAATTCTTTGTGTTATGATTTATTCTCTATGTGTTTTAGTTTCTCTATTTTATTAATTAAATCTGCAATTTAATTGTTAGATATCTGCCATCTCTAACCCTAACATAGGGTAACCCTTCTGAGCATCAGAACCTATTTTAAGCCTTCTTTTCTAATTTTTTTCTATAGAGGAGTGAACCTACCCTTCAAAAAGGTAAAACAACATTTATATTTTAGTTTTTAGCCTCTATTTATAACTAATTTCTATAGAGGGGAGAACATTCCCTTATAGAGGGGCAAGCCTGCCCTACAGGGTTGCCCATCTAAGCACTGGACAATTTCTAAGAGTTTCTTACCTCAATTTACTGAATGGGTGAACCTACATTACTGAAGGGAAAACATGCCCATAGAGGGGAAAACCTATGCTACAAAGGGGTGGACCTTCCTAGACAAAGCCTATTGTGAGGTAAAAAATAGTAATTTAAGCTTTGTTTTAGCTTCCATTTTCATTGTTTTGAGGTTCTAACCCCCCAATATTATCTATTTATTTGTGTTTTTATGTTCTTCCTAAAATTTGTGTAGTTTATTTCATGCTTGACAAAGAATAGGAATAAAAATTCTAACACTTTCTTTAAGAACCATCATTTTAGAGTTGTTTATCTATTTTCTTTATCATTTTTGCTTATTAGTTTAGGAACATAGTCTAATTAGGGGGATTCACTTATTGTGTGTTGTTTCTTAAGTCCATTATGTTACCCAAGGGGGCACTACTTCATTCACACTTTCCCCTTGCACTTCGTGTGAGCTTGGGGAGTAGCCGAAAATGATTGGTGCTCTCTTTCTAGTGGGACCTGCTTGGGGATTTCATCACCCCAAGGGATGATCCCAACCATGCATACTAGTAGGGTATAAAAAGGGGGGAGAGCCAAATTTGTACCCCAATCCAGTCATTTCATGCCTAGTAGAGCATCAAAGCTAGCGTGATACCTAGATAGATGTGAAGAGTTGGTCCGAGCCCTTCAATATCTCGCTGGGCTTCTTGACTCATGCTTATGATAGGCTGGTGTTCATGGTTGTTCCTCATGTATTGAGAGTATATCAAGGAATCCCTAGATTCCTTGTTCACCCTATATTAAAAACTATGCTGGCCATACCCCTCATCACTAATCTTATGATTGTGTTGTTTGTATTGTCTTCTTTGTGCAAAGCTAGTGTGTTTCTTGTCTTTTGCTTGTTATTTGCACTATTTTTGGTCCTTTTCCTTAGCCATTTTCATTCAAATTGATTCAAAGTTAGCTAAAAAAGGTGACCTTTCCCTCAACTTGGGTGAAATTTCCCTTAATAGGGGCAAACCTGCCCTCTACCTCAGTCATTTTGTGGCCTATTTTTGTCAAAATTGTTAATCTTTCAGTTGAACAGGTGAACCTGCCCTTGCATGGGTGAACCTTCCCCTTATTTTGGGTGAACCTACCCTTATTTTGGGTGAATATACCCTAAATTGGGTGAACTTTCCCTAGCTTGGGTGAACTTTCCCTCCAAATAATCATTTTCACCCTTCATTTAGTCATTTTAAGCATCCATTCACCTGTTTTGAGCACCCATTTGCTCATTCTAAGTACTCATTTTCCCATTCCAAGTAGTTTTCTCCCTATTCTAAACATCCTTTCATCATATTGAGCAATTATCCCCTCATTTAGAGCATTCATCCCCTCATTTTGAGTTCATGTTTACTTGATCTGAGCATTTGTTTCTACCAATTTTTCATTGAACAGGAAAACTTGACCTATCCTTTGATGAACCTTCCCCTTAGATTGGTAAAAACTACTCTTAACTTGGGTGAAATTTCTCTAACATGGGAAAATTTTCCCTAACTTGGATGAACCTGCCCTCCAAATAGTCATTTTCACCCTTCGTTCAACCATTTTGAGCACCCGTTTGCACATTTTGAGCACCTGTTTGCTCATTTTGAGTATTCATTCACTTTCTCTAAGCATTCATCTCTCCATCCCCAACATTTGTCTCTTTGATCCAAGCATTCATCTCCTAATCCAAGCACTCGTTTACCTGATATGAGCACCCATCTTCTACGTATCCTTCACCAATGGGAAAACTTGACCTAAACATTGGGAAAACTCTCCCTTAGTTTTGGTGAACTTGCCCTTAGTTTAGGTGAACATGCCATGCTTTGGGTGAGCCTTCCCTAACTTGGGAAGACCTACCCTCCAAACAACCTTTTTAACCTTTCGTTTAGTCATTCTGACCACCCATTTTCCTATTTTGAGCCTTTGTTCCTCCACTCTAATTACCCATTTACTCATTCTAAGCCTTCATCTCCTCATTTTGAACAACCTTTCCTCATTTTGAGTATTCATCTCCTTAATCTAAATAGTCATCCCATCAGTTTAAGCATCCATTTCCCACCTCTAACTAAATAGGAAAACTTTCCCTTGATGTGGGTAAACCTACCCTTACCATTGGGAAAACCTACCCTTAACATTGGGTAAACTTTCCCTAACTTAGGTGAACCTGCCCCCAAACAACTAATTCCATCTTCTGACCATCCATTCATCTATTTCAACCATCTATTCCCTCATTCTGAACATCATTTTCTCATTCTAAGCATTCATTACCTTGTTTTGAACATCCATTCCATGCTCTGAGCATTCATCCCCTCAATCTAAGTCTTTTTCCTATTCTTTCGAGCCTTCATTCCCTAGTTTTGAGCATCTATTTGGCTATTCGAGCGATCATTTCCTTCTTCTGAGCATCCATCAATATTTTCTAAAATTCATCATTTCATCAACAAGATCACATAGGTGTATCTTGAATATCATTAGATTCCATATCCATCATCAAATCATCCATCCCAAGCACATAGACTTCATTTTGAGGGTTTTGATTTTTATGCAGAAACTTCTAGAGGCCATAACTTTTGACTCGAGTGTCTGTTTGGGCTGAAATTTTATGGGTGGTTACATTATGGGGTGGAATGTGGATTCCCAATGGACTCTCATTTGGTTGGCCCCTATTTTGGCACATTTTTAGGGCTTCAAACTTTCATCTTGACCCTCAAATCACAATTTAGTGCTTTTTTTAGGTTTTTGAAAAATCATTTTCATTAATAACTTAGAATGCATGTCTCATATCTAGGATGTTAGTTGGAAATTAATCCTAACTAATTTTTAAGAATTTTTGGAGAAAAAACTAGACTCTCAAAGGTATGCCTATGACATTTCCTAAAATGGAAAAATTTCATAATTTTTTTAAAACTGCCAAATCTAGAAAAATCTTATTGTCAGTACCTTATGTCCTCTAGTTAAAACCTCTGAACTTGGTGTAGAATCAATCCCATCACATCCTCCAATCATACTAATTTTAGCTTCAATACAATTCTAATCTGAGCTTTAATCTAATCCCAATATGAGCTTAACCAAAATCCCCATCTTAGCTTTAGTCCAATCTACATCCAAGATCTGCTGATATTGAAACAAATCTTAAGACCCCTTCTTCCATCTTCAAATTAATCCTATTTAATCATCTATTCCCATCTTTTCAATTCATACCCATCCCATCCAACATCATGAATCTTTATCCTTCACCAATGCAACCAAAAATAGTAGTCAAGGGAAATCCTATTTACATTGATTATGATAATGAGTCTTGTTGATCAAGAGGTACATGACATAGATCCCCTTGATGCTATCATTGTGAGTAAGATTTCCCCAACCACTTTCCAAACTCCAGTCACTCATCCAAGCTATCTCCTTACATCTTCATCCACACCTAATAACACTCCTTATGCTACCTTTAATAGGGGATATCCATTATCTTCCTCACCCACATCTCCATCATATCCACCTACATCACCTTCTTACCAGACATCCATGTCTTCTTATCCTAATCTAGTAACGCGACATTCCTCTTATAATCCCCTATCCACACCTTCCCATTTCAGTCCTTCATCCACATATGCCCACTATCTTAATCCTCCATACCAATCCACCTATCCTAATCCTACACCCCCATCAACCTATCTTAATACATACACACCTCCTTATCCTCATCCACGGGTACGTACAGGATCATCGTGGAAAAAACAGGCCCTTAAGTGGCAAATAATTTAGAAAAATCAATGTTAGGAAACTTGACATAAAAATTTGAATAAGTTATCCATATTATTTCAAAAAAATGTAAGAATATAATCTGTACCAAATTGAATTTAGTTTCCAAACTACTAGGTTTATTTAAAAATAAATAAAATCTATTTGGTGAAAATTTGAAATTTCAATGAAGTAGTACTTAAATTTCAAGGAAAAAATAAGAAGTAGGTGTTTGTCTAACCACCCTAACCATAATAAAATGATGGTATTTTATTATTATATTTTATATATAAGTAGAGGACTCATGTTTGGATATTTTTTTGTAATTTTTTTCCATGTAAATAATTAATTCTGATTTTTTTATTACAACTTTTAAAAAATATAAAAACTCATATGTCTGACCACCTTAGCTTGGTCAAAAATTCATGAAATTTAATTTTTCTTTTTTTAATCCTATAGTATGTGAAGCATAGAATGTGACGCATGTTTTATATTCAAAAATTTGATATTTTTTGAAAGTAATAGATGTTTTTCAATCAACCTATCGATTAGGACTTTAGTCATAATTCTAATAGAAAATGAATAATAATTATTTATTAAATTCAAATTAAAGCATAATTTATATTGGTGGAAAGCTGAGAATCTTGTATAAAAATCCTTTTCGTTTCATCAATTTTGGGTAAAAAAAAGTCATCATCCACATACCCTACAAATAGCCATAATATTACAACTTTTTGGACCATCATGATCCTACACATACCCCCACCATCCACACCATCCTATCCTAATATATCATCACAATCTTCTCATCCTAATCTACTATCCCAATACCTTTATTACAATCCACCACCCACATCATCTTACCCTAATATACCATCCACATCCTCTTGTCCTAATCCACCATCCAAATCCTCCTATTTTAATTCACCATTCCAATATCCTTACCTTAACCCTCAATCCAATCCTAATCCTTCACCTACCCTTAGTCTTCCATCCAATCTCATTCCTCAATCTAATCCTACTCCACCAATCCATAATCCTAAACCCCCACCAATCCATAATCCTTCATCCACTCCTATTGTGCCATCTAAGCCTAGAGTATGCATAATCATCACCCCAAAAGTTCTCCAAGGACTTATGCCAAAGAAGACATCTTCAACTCCACCCCTTGAGATCATTTAACCATGCCATCCCAATCCATCATCCACACTCACTAGTGACTAGATGCTTCTCCATACCACACCTATCATTGATGCTACCACCCCTAGCAACACTCAAACTATTGAAATCATAACATCCACCAAATCCATTAAACCCCCATCTCCTACTTTGAGATTTCTCAATCCCATCAAAGATAACCACATCTAATCCACTCCTCCCACACATAGATCCTCACAATCCGTCATAGATCCATAAATCCAATTCGAAATCCATCCTCATGAACTTCATGAATCCTCCATCCTTGCATCTCCCCCACTTGAGGAGTACCTCCGACACTCTGTCACCCTGCTATCAACACAAGGTGATTCATGTCAAGAGCATGATCCAAAGTATATTACCATATCCCCTTTTCTTGATCAAGATCTTTCCATCCTATCTAATCCACCTCAAAATCATAATCCCTCATCCACTATAGTCCATGATCCCCTTGTAGTTCAAAGTCCAATCACTCCATCCCATGATCCCTTATCACCTATTGTCACAAATCTAGATCCTATCATATCACTTAATCCCTCTCCTGATACCACACATCAAGAAGCTATTACCCCCTCATCTCCATCTAATGATCCTCCACATTGACTAACCATACCATCCCCATATCACTTTTATATCCCCTTGGTACTCTCACGTTCTTCCATGGTGGTCTCCTTGTTGAAGAAAAATAAAGCATATACACCCCCACCCTCCTCCACCTAATAATGGACTCACATCATGTTTCCAAAATAACAAAAATCCTATCATGGATCAAATGCTCAAGAACATGAATTATCAAGGAAAAGTTGTAGGCCTTCATGAGCAAGGTATTTTAGAGCCCATCCAATTCAAAAAGCACAAATACACATGTGGTATTGGTTATATCTCTCAAGACTCTCCATCCAAAAAAGTTGGTACACCCTCTATCCATCCTTGTCAAGCCTCTTCCACGAGAATAAGAGATTCCTCCCATCACTGCACAAAATCATTTGTCACCATCCATTGTATCATCTCAAAACAACTATCCACATTCCACTTCATCTTCTAAATCCATTTTGGGTCCTTATATCCGTCCATCCACCGTCACACATCCTCCAACCACTAAGTCCATTTTAGGCCCTTATATCCAACACTGACCTCCTCCATCCCATCCTATTTATCCTTCTATCCATCTATCACCTATCCATATCACCCATCATAAACATCCCACTTTCATATTCCCTAATTAGAATCAACAAAGGCACGTACCTACACATCCTCCACCCCCATATCATCCCCAAAATTCAAGCTCCATCACTCCACATCCTCCATCTCCTCACACCCATCCCACTCCTATTCAAAACACTTTGGATGTTAATGTGAAAATACATAAATCTAAATATCCAGATGAATTTAAAGTTTCTGATGTCCCCTTGAAATGGCATGTTGAAGAAAAGAAAAATTAAATCCAAAATCAAAATCATACCCATCAGCCACAAAGGCCCACCAAAACAAAGATCAAAACCATGTGGATCCCAAAGAAAAAAGATGCAATGCCTTCAATTAAAAAATTTGTAACAACATCCAAATTTACTGAGCCAAAAGCTAATCATACACCCCTTCCATCTCCTAAATCTATTTTGGGTCCTTATGCCCCAAAATTCACTATCCCATCTCATCCATTATCCCCACATCATCCATCCATTAATCCTCCTATCATTTCACATCCACCACCATATATGCCAATGTTGGTCCTCAAAACATCCCCCCCATCACATGCCTACCCCATCATTCCATCCATACTCTTTCCAACATCCCATCCATTATCCCCCATATCTCCCCCATCAAATCCATTTAATCCATTATCTTGCATAATCCACTTATCCTAATAAGGTTGTACCAACCTAAAATAGTCACTTCACACATGGGTATGTGTAAGATCATGATGGGCCAAAAAGTGGCAATATGATGGGTATGTGGCTGATGATTTTTTTTACCCAAAATTGATAAAACAAAAAGGGTTTTTAAAGGAGATTCTTACCTTTCCTCCAATATAAATTATGCTATATTTTGAATTTAATAAGTAATTATTATTCATTTTCTATTCAAATTATGACTAAAGTCCTGATTGATAGGCTCATTGAAAACATCTATAGCTTTCAAACGGTATCACATTTTTTGAATCCAAAACATGCATCACATTCTATGCTTCACATACTATAGGATTAAAGAAAGAAAATTTGAATTTCATGAAGTTTTTACCAAGTTAAGGTGGTCAAACATACAAGTTCTTATATTTTTTAAAATTTGTAATAAAAAATTAAGAATTAATTATTTATCTAGAAAAAAAGTACATTGCATTGAGTCCTATACTTATATCTAAAATCTTATAAAAAAATATTATAATTTTATTGTGGTTAGAGTGGTTAGACAAACACCTACTTCTTATTTTTTCCCTCAAATTTAAGTACTACTGCATTGAAATTTCAAATTTTTACCAAATAGATTTAAAAAAAAAAAAACCTAGTAGTTTAGAAACTACATTCAATTTTCTATAGATTCTATTCTTGCATAGTTTTGAAATAATATAGATAACTTATTCAAATTTTTACGTCAAGATTCCTAACTCTAATTTTTTAAAGTTTTTTGCCACTTAAGGGTCTATTTTTTCCATGATGATCCTACACATACCCACATGGGCTCTTAATACCTCGTATGGAAGTTGATGCTTGAGTCCATCCATCTCTTTATCACAATTATTCTAAATCCATTGATCCACCTCTCTATCCTTAACCATATCCATCCACATTCTATCCAAAAAGTGAAAAAAAAAATCCAAAAAAGTCAAGAAGAAAGCAAAAAATAAAAAAGTAAAGAGAAATAATCTTCCAATGGTGAAAATTTGGAAAATAAGCACCTTGGATAAGTAACATGATGAAAACATGAAAAACATGCATCATGCATAAATCACCCCATCTCCTTCCATAATTGGGGCGAACTTCATCCCCTTCATCAATTTCGTCCATCCTACCTTCATGTCCCATTTATCTTCAACCCTGCCATCCTCCTTGTGATCTTGATCAAGATAGAGGCACCTATCTATGCATGCTTTGGACACCTCTTTGTATACATTCCCTCCATCCATGCACTATAGTATTCCTTTTTCACATCCATCAAACTCCCTCATCCACCCATCCTATGTTCCTCCATTTATCCCCTTTATCATCCCATCCACTTATCTTCCATCCCTCCTGCCTTATCACACATGACATATCTAGAGTGGGGCGTATATATTCTTTTGTGACATAAGTCCTTAGAGACATCATTCATTTGTCATGTTATCCCTTCATCTACCCATGTTTTATGTACATCATAACCATCCCTTTAATCTCACCATCCTTATCTTCATTTCCATCCCAATAATACCTTCATCTCCCCATCCTTATCTCCATTTCCTTCCATCATAGCATCATTTTCATCTCCCCATTCTTATCTTTCTATCCATTCCAATAATCCCTTTCATCTCCCCATTCTTATCTCCCTATCCTTCTATTATAACATCCCTTCCATCCCCTATCCTTATCTTTATCTTCCCATCCAAACAATCCCCGAACCATCTCCTCATCCTTATCTTATCCAAACAATCCCTTCTATCTCCCTATCCTTTTCTTCCTATTTTTCTCTCATATCGTCCCATTCTTATCCAAGCAATCTCTTCCATATCCCCATCCTTATATCTCTATATATCCCCTCATCATTATCCTCGTCCCATCTCCTAATCCCTTTTCATTGTTATATAGCAATAGACTTCCCTCCATCCAATCCAATCTCATCAATCTGATCATCATCTATCCCCTCTTCTTTCATACATCTTTCCAATCTCCTATCACTATTCATCACTCATCTCTCTATCATATCATCAACCCAATTCATCTTTTGCTGATTTTGATAACTATCCCATCCCTGAGCTTCAGGTAATCACCATCATTCTATCTTATCCAATACGTCTATCTTGTCTCATCATATTGGTCCCATCATTTTATCCACTTATCTTGATCATCTCATCATTCTTTATCCATCATTTTTCTTTGGTCTCTTGTCGAACTACGTTGCTCCTATGCTTTCACATAGACAAGGTCGATCCATTGATTCACCCCTAGTGCATTTGTCTGTCCTGTCTTGGTCATCCATTAAGGACTCCATTTTCCTCTTTCTACTTTTATCCATGGTTAGTTGTCGGGCTTTTATCGAATTACAAGGTCTCTATTCTTTCACGTAGGAAAGGTTAATCTTTGATCAACCCTAGAACCCCTAGGTATTTAGGGTGTGTCAGTCTTGTGTTTCATGTCTTGTGTCATGCCATAAAGTATGTCCTTATCTAGCTAGTCCTTCACAAATGAGATACACTTGTATCATGAGGTCCAATTGGTTTCGAATATCCTGTGTCATATCAATCTTTTATTTTAGTAGCCATTATTGATCTCAATAGGATGCATCCTTCATAACATACCACATCAATTCCATCCATCTTCTTGCTCCTATCGTAAAGGAAATTTCAAACTTGATTGTAATATTTTGATATTTTTTGAGTTTATTTATCATTTGAGCTCCCTATCATCACCTATCAAGGACACCATGATCTATCATATTATGGTGTGCTTTGATTGGTTAACATAGGGGCATATCTTGTTCTTTTTCTTTTTGTTGTTGTCTTCTTGGTTGTCCCACATAGTACCCACAAAGATCCTCAAGGTCTTGTGCTATGCTGGGGCATCCTTTTGTTCTTGTGGTTATCCCAATACATAGCCCAACCAAGGTCTTTGTAACTTTGGGGTGTTGGGATAGCCTTCTTGTCTATTGTGGTTATTTTTCCATTAGGCACTAATCGGCCTAGGTCCTTCATACCCTAACATCTTGTGCCTTATGCTACAACAAAAATCAATCCTCTAAAAGATGGAAAATTTCATTAGGATTGCATTTCATCTCCATCCTCTCATCTATCCAAATCCACCTTCCATCCTTTCATCCTTCATTACTCTCCCTCCCCTATTTATCCAATCTCTTATCATCATTTCTTCACTCTCCTTAGAATAATATAGATTGGTTATTCTAAGGATCTTGTCCCCCATGATTTTTATTCCTTTCATCTATCTCCAATCCCAATCCAATCCTCATCAACTCAATCTAGCACAAATCATTTAATCACAGCCTTGGTCTTGTCCCCAACCTTGTTACAAGCCTCAATCCAATCATCATTATCATCATCATCATCATCTAGATGTATCCCTCATTATCCCTTTAGTTTTTTTTTGGGATGTATCCTTCCCTATCCTTTAGTGTTGTTTTGGGATGTATCCTTCCCTCATCAAAAAAACTCATCGGGATGTATCCTTCCCTATCCTCTTGTTGTTTAGGGATATACCATTCCCTCATTAACAACACTCCCTCCATCATCCACCCATTTTGGCTTGTAGCTTGACTGGGTCATCATCACCTTTTTCCTTGCATCCATTTGTGCTTCACAACCTCTTGTCACCTTTTCATCCATTCTTATCCATCACTTTACATCATCTTCCTCATCTCCCCTTTCATCATCTCATCCATTTCAAGAGCATACCCATGTTCTCCTGAACCCGCATGTCCTCTTGAGGGGGCATCCTAAATCCTTAACCTTCATCATCACCTCCATCATCTTTCTTCTTAGTCACTCCTTTGATGATTGGGGCATCTTTCCCAATCTAACCATCTTCTATTGGTTTTTATGTTTTGACATTCTTTGAAATGATGCTACTTCATAACACCATCTCAAAGAGGGGAAAAATGTAGACATCCGAATTTGGATAGTTCCATTTGTCCAAATTCATCTTTTTCTCATTTAAACATCCTCTTATTTGTGATAATTAGGTAATATTGCTATTATCTAATTAATACCCTCAATTCTCCTAAATTCCTAAGGTATTTAGTTAATAATCAAATGCCTTACCCTTTATCACCACTTTCCTCAAAAGAATTAAATAAATAATACATTTATTTAATCCCTCACATGTCACATCCTCCATAATTTCTTTCTAATCTTAATCCACCTCCTAATCTCATCATTAGAGATGTTCACATGTCTAATCCTTGATTAGGATGTCACATCCTCCAAATTTTTCAATTTGGCTTCTAATCTTCATTAATCACTATCTTCTAATCAGGTGATTAGTCAATCTAATCTACATCTTTGTCAACTCTCTCTCATTCCCCAAGGAATTTTTAATTCATTTTTGTCTTCCCCATTTGAATTTAAAATTCACTTTTATTCCTCCATGGAATCTTCTCTTCCTCATGTTATCATTGAATGGTCACATCAATCACATGAGGACAAGTACTTTCCTTTTTGGGAACCTTTCCTTATCCTTAGGATACTCCCAGTCATTGTGAATTAAAAATTCACTTTTATTCTCCCCAAGCTTTCTTCTTTCCCATGTGATCATTGAGAGGTCACATCAGTCACATGTCAAGGTACTTACAAGTACCTTCCCATCACATGTCACCTTCCACCTCACGTGTCCTTGTGACACATCATCCATCACATGGCAAGATGTGAGGGATCATGAGTCCTCAACTCACCTCAACCCTTCATCTTGCCCATGTTGGCTCAATCTCAACCATCCATCTCTCTAGGTCTTCTTTCCATAAAATGAAGGATTTTTCTTTCATTTTTCAACACAACACATAAAATTCATCCACTTTCAACATTCAAAAATCAACTCTCTTGCATTCATACACTCATCCACCATTATTGATCATCTTCAAGCTTTGATTCTAGCCATCTCTTACATCCATCAAAATACCCACTTGAATCATTTGAATCTACATCAAATCCTCAACATTTTGAATCCACTTTAGCAACTTTCCATCAAAAGGAGCACACAAAATCAACCATCGAGGGTCAACCAAGCATCATTTCAAGACAAGGTATAATCAACTTCTCTTCTATCATTATTTTGTCTTGAATTCAACTAGGCCTATCTTAAGGTGTTAGTGTTATTTTCCTTTCTTTTTGCACCTTGTTTTGTATGTTTTAGAGTAGGTTAAGATCATTGGTTCATAGATAAAAAACCCAAATCAGATTCATTCCAGTTCTAGATTCAACTAATGTGAGAAAAATTCTTGAAATAGTTAAAGAGTTAACTAAAAAATTAGATGCTGACAAGGAAGAAGGAGATGGCTAGGTTCCTACCATGTAGGATTCCCATCAAGCATTTAGAGGGTGGTATATTTTAGTTACAAACCAAGAGTAGAGCATTTTCAGGGAGTTTTAAGCCACTTGTGGGCCCCATTGTTGGGTTTTTTAATGTAATTTTGATTTTATTCAAAACATATGGTGCCATCCATGCATGAATGTCCTAAATATAGTGAATTTGGATGCATGCATGACTAGGCTCTATTGGCCATTTTTTGGCTTCCATGTAGACTCTTGTGCTATAAATTAAGTCTGTTGCCTCATTTTGGGGGATTAGAAAGTTAGTAAATTTTCAATATCATTGTAACAATGGTAGTTGGGCTAGGAGTTAGCATATTTCCTAAGAGCAAAGTGCTGAAACATTGATAATACAAAATTGTTGCAAATTTGGTGAAGCAATGCAAGGAAAGACATTTTCTTGTGGTGATCTTTCTTGTTTTTCTTTATTCTTCATGGTTCTAGTTATCCTATATCTTTAAATTTTTCAAAAGTTATAGTTGCATGTTAGATTTTGAAGTTGAATATGATGCAAAAAAATGTTTATGATTTGATAGTAGAAGTGTTTGAGTGGTCTAAAGGTCCATATGTTTAGCAACTCACTAATTGTAAGTTGTGTAAATTTATCCTAGGCCTGAATGTCATATGCTAACTTCGGTTGTGATGTTTTATTCACATTGATCATCAAGATTGATCTTAATGAATGCTCATGATTTGAAAATCCTTTATACTCCTTAGAAGATTGCACTTATTTTGTGATACTGTAGGATCTTATCTGGTTTTAGCAGGATTTAGTTTTAAAAAGATTGGTCCACTTCAAGTGTTAGTCATTTTCATTGTTGTTTTAGATTAGCTCATTTTCTAGCACTCTCTTCAAAATTGTTTATCACTTTTATTATTTTCTTTAAATTTGAGTTAATCCTATGAATCAAAGCATCACCATATTGTCATATTTGATTATTTTGAAACCTTTATTCATTACTAAGTAAGCCCCCTCATGATTACCAACATTTTAACATACTATCTAAGTTGTTTCACTATAGTTTTCAAGACCTGACACTTGAAACCTTGGGGTTATCTCTTGAGGCTTGCTGATGGAGATTTACCTTTCAAGAGAGATGGATTACTTGTATTCTATCTGAGTTTTTGTTGTGTAGAAAAAACCACGAGCACCTCTCTTATGGAATTTTGCTTCATTTTTCCTAGATTTAATGTTGTAATGTGGCCAATGCATTCACATTGGGTCTTGGACACTTCTAAATCATTAAGACTTTTAGGATGTCTTGTAAAGTTGTTGTGAAGTGTTGTAACTCACTTTCACACTTTTCTAGGACCCATTCATCATAATTCACCTAATAAACCCATTTTTATCACTTACCAAGTCTTATTTCAAGGTGTTGTAATCCACTTCCACATTTTTCTATACTTTTCATCCCTAATTCACCCCTTTATTATGTTTAAGTGACCCCTTAATGCACTTTCTGGCCCTCCTTAAGTGTGTTTTTGAGGATACTCTCATTGCACAATATTTTATGTCCTTTAATTCTTGGCACCAACTTAATTTTCTTAAGTGGAACTAAGTTTCCAATAAGGGTGACTTAGTTCTTTTTGGTACAACACTTAAAATTATTTTAAATTTTTTGAAGGATCTCATTCTCTAACCCTTGAGGTCGGCTTGTGATGTGTTATTTTAAAGAAATTTTTTATGGTATTATATTCACAAGCACCAGTGGTTCGACGAATTACGATGCACAATATAGCACTAGTTCTCATCCCTGATGGGAGGGTAGTGCACCTCAAGGGAAGACTAGTCCACATGATTTAAGGGATGGCAGAGTAGTAGACAATATACACATGGGTTTGGTGTATCTTGACACATCTATACTATGATCTTGGGTGGTTTTTATTCTGAGAGTTGGATAGTATGGTTCACTACATGCTTCTACAAGTGTTGTGCCTTCAACATATTACATGTATTAGACCATTCAACTATCCTTGTATGATAGCAGTAGAGTATCCTCAGTCTTTCAACAATCATCTATAGTGACTATGATAGTATTGTGATTTGCATTTTTCGAGGGTACAATTTGACTGAATAGATGAGGATGAGGTCCTTTGGAAACCTTTTTAGTTGACACTATAGTGGAAAGATCATACTAGATAGTTGAGGATGCATATAGATATATTTTTGGTTGGCCATCATGACCATGTAGTATGACCACTCTATTATGATCAAGTCATGTATCAGTTTGAAGAGGTGTAGACACCACCTCGAGCACAACCATCTTTTAGGAGATTAGCATGAAGTTACCAGAGATTGGGTGATACAGTGTGACTAACTCTTGAGCATGTAGCTAAGAGTGACTCTGACAACTCTGATCATGACTAGTCACTAGTCTCTAGCATAGATGTTGTATGTGCTACTGGAGAGCATGAGTGGTGGAAAGTGACTTGAATAGCACTAGTATTCTCAATGTGCGAGCCAGTGGGAGATGTAGAGCCACTACTAGATGAGGTAGATCACCAAAAGTACAAGGCCAAGGAGACATGCTACAAGGCTATTGATATATTCACTAATGTGATTGATGATGAGTATGATGAGGATGCAAATCTAGATTGTGATGTCTAGGAGGGAGAAGAGGAGGAACCACCCCTGACTGAGAATGATGAGGTAGTATTTGAGGACTGACATGAGTGGGGAGATTCCTTTCCCATCCATATGATGATGTCACAACGAATAGTTGTAGCAAGTACCAGTATTCATAGTTAGGGGGAGGCTAGCACAATATCCATGCCCTCTATATAGGATGACATTGAGATTTCTCAGCCCACTGTTGATATAGGTGATGATATTTGAGTTTATGCATGCATTTTAGTTCTTATTCTCTTTATATATATATATATATATATATACCATGATGATGTGTATTGATTGTGTATAGTTTCTACCTTGTAGGAGTGATGAGAGAATGGCAGGAGTTTTACTGTCAGGGTGTTGCGGAGATAGTACCTACATCTATCAATGAGGAGGATATGGACCTTGATTACGTGCCCCCACCTATTATGGAGGAGGATCCAAAGTCACTAAGACCATTCAAAAGGCTACAGGAAATGTACGAGAGTGTGAAGAGACAACTTTTTCAAGCCAAGAGCACATGAAAATCATCCCCGACTCTAGTAGAGGTGGACAAATTGCATGCAGAGATATCACAACTATGGGTGTAGATGTATTAGATAGTAGTGGAGCATCATGTGGCTCTTGGGAAAGTATAGGGTCTATATTTTTCACTTAGATTCAGTGGATCATGATCATGATCACACACGACTGCCTCACAACATTCAAGGACCAGATCGTGAGCACCAAATCCCAAGGGGTCTAGTTCTCATAGGCCTTGGTGATGTTTTATATTATGATGATATGTACAATTTTTTTTTGATATATATATGAGGTTTTGATTTTTTATGGTCTATATTAATGTGTTGTAAATGTTAAATGGAAATGTGATTAATTAAAATACATTTTCAAGATTACTTTAATTAAAGTCTTCATTATTTAATAGAATGTAAGCAATCTAAGGAAAACATATAGTAGTTTCATTTTACATAAAACATAATGATTAAGTATGGTATGCTAAATTAAAGTTTACTTATCATAACACACAAGATGAATTTGAATAGCATGAAACCTAAAGTAATTATAAATAATCACTTTAGTGTTCAAGACATACACACAAGAGGTTTGTCAAGAATAAAGCAATGTGAAAGCACATAGGAGAAGACCACATAACTTTAACAACACTACTTTATAATTCATACTATTCAAAAGGGACTAGAAATAATACCAGTGTAAAAATTCACAACATTTATAGGTTCTTTAAGGGGTATTCCATCAAATCCCATTAAGACAAACGTACTAGAAACAATTTTTTGTTTGATGAAATATGATCCTTAGCAATTAGGACTAAATTTTTCTCCTTCATTAGGGTCAGTGTTGGCATTACACTAATTTACAGATAGAACTAAGTCACCCTTGTTAAATGTTTGAGGGAGACATTGAGATTGTAACAGTGTTGTTTCCTTTTGCAATAATCTTAAATATCCTCAAGAGAATTAATGCATTGTTCATAAAACATTTCAATTTGGTGTAATTGTTCTACCTTATAATTTTTATTGTCAACTAGACCTTGAAGAGCAATCCATAATGTTGGGGTTTCTAACTTCAAGAGCATGATTTCCTCAATACCATAAACTAGGTTATAAGGTGTGGATCTAGTGGAGGAGAAAACACTTTTGTGATAAGCCCAAAGCACATAATACAGTTGTGTGTGCCAATCCTTGTGATTAGTATTAATGATTTTCTTCAAAATTTGTTTGAGGACATTATTAGTTGATTTAGCTTGACCATTAGATTGTGGGTAGTAACAAGTCAAAGAATGATGTTGAATATGGAAAGTCTCCAATAAATTCTTCACATCATTATTCTTAAATGGTGTACCATTATAAGAGACTAATGTAGGAGGGAGCCCAAAATGAGCAATTATGTGCTCAAGAATGAATCAAAATATTACCTTAGTGGTCATAGATCATAGAGGAATAGCCTCTACCCATTTCATGAAATAATCAATAGTAGTGATGATAAAGGTATGACCAGTGGAAGATGGTGGGGATATTTTTCCAATTGTATCTAGCCCCCATATAGAGAATGGCCAAATAGGGATTTGGGAATGGAGCTCACAAGAAGGATCCTAAAATAAATTTATTTTTTCTTGAAATTTACAAAATCACTTAAGATATGCATAACAATACTTTTCCATATTTTTCTGGTAGTAGCTTGTACGAAGGTGTTTTTGTGCTAGGTTTTTTGTGCCAAAATGACAACCACAACTACCTACATGAGATTTTTCAAGTGCCATATTGATTTCAGAATCCTTAACGAATCTAAGTAAAATGTTGTCAAAGGACCATCTATATAACACATCGACAAGAATTATGTACTTGGTGGATAATTGTTTTAAATGAGTGTGGTTGTTATTTTTTATAGGTTCGAGAAGGGTACCATATTTTATGTAATTATAGATAACATCATACCATTCACTCGAATCATCCTTGGTTTCCACAAATGTATCAACTATCATATCATTGATAGAAGGCTTCATGATGGGATGAACAATGAATATAATATCTTGTGAAGGATCTGAAGGGGGTATAAGAGAAGAAACACTTGCCATTTCCTTCACATGATAATTATCTTTTAAAGAGATGTTATCAATGGTCAAGGAGTTAAATTTTTCCAACAAGGAAAATGTGAGATCTTTATATTTGGATAATTTATCATGTTTAGCTTGATAGCCACTATTTATTTGTTTGATCACTAATTGTGAATCACCAAATATCCTGATGCCTTTAGTGCCCATGATTATTGAAGCATGTATTCCAATGATTAAGGCCTCATATTGAGTATTGTTATTTGTACATAGGAAATTCAATCAATATGACAAAGGAATGGGATTTCCTTTAGGAAGAATCAATATTACTCCAGCATTGGAGCTTGTTCTACACTTAGATCCATCAAAATATAATTTCCATGTAGAAACACTTGTTGCCAACACACTATCATCAGGAAAAGAATCATCATTGGGTAATGCAAGAGGTGAAGGACCATCAACTAAATGGTTGGTCGAGGATTTTCTTTTAATTGATTTTTGTAAAATAAAATTAAGGTCAAACTCTTTCAACAACATAACCCACTTAACTAATCATCTTGATAAGTTTGTTTTGTTAAAAAGATGTTTGAGAGGATCAAATTTTGTCATGACTTGTATTTTAGCATTGAGTAAATAATGTCACAATTTACTAATAGTGAATACAAGGGCTAAACATTTTTTTCAATTGGCGAGTATCAAGTTTCATAATCGATTAGAGTTTGACTAATTTAATAAATATGATATTCTTTTCCATTAATTCCTTTTTGAGCTAACAATTTTCCAAGAGCATGAGCAGGTGTAGCAATGTAAAGGAAAAGGGTTTGTCTAGTATAGTAGGTTGTAAAATAGGTGGAGTTACAAGGTAGTCCTTCAAATTCTCAAAGGCCTATTTACAGTCCTCATTCCAATCAAAAGGCATATCCTTCTTGAGGAGATGTGTGAAAGGTAACGTTTGATTGGCTAAAGAGGCTATACAATGATAGATGGCTTGAATTTTTCCCTATAATGTGTGTAATTGAGAAATATTCCTAGGAGGTGGCATGTTTATTATAGCATCAATTTTATTTGTATCCACCTCAATCCCTCTATGAGATATGATAGATCCTAAGAGTTTCCCACTATCTACTCTAAAGACACTTTTTTTAGATTAAGTCTCGTGTTGAATTTATGCTTTTGTTCAAAGATATGGTGAAGAACATTCATATTGTCTTAGCATGTTAAGGACTTGGCAATGATGTCATCAACATAATCTTCCAATATTTTATGTATGTAATCATGAAATATCAATTTCATTACTCCTTGATAAGTTGTGCTTGCATTCTTTAGTCCAAAAGGCATCACAACCCAACAAAACATTCCCCAAAGAATTGTGAATGCTTTCTTGTATTGATCTTGTGGGTTGATGATGATTTTATTATAACAATTATTTTGGATTTCCCAACTACTATAAGCTCATTATAGGGCTTTTCACCTAAAAACAAGAAAGGATGGGGTAAAAAATGCAAATGTCTATATTCAAGATTAATGTAAATGAGATATAATATGTTTAATTATGATGTTCTAATGCATTGATCTAAAAGGAAAATGATTTAATGATGCTAAACCTAAGAAATGTAAAGTGATAGAAAACACAATCCAACAAATAACATTGGAATTATTCATTTTAACTTTTCTTTTTCTTGCTTCCTAGTGCAGCCTTGTTACTTCATATGATATGTTTGTCACTTTTTGGATGACATTAGGGTTGATGTATTTCATAAGTGTGATCTATCCAAGCATATTACATTCCTCTTGGTGGCCTGATGTGACACACTACATCCCCTAAGTTATGAATATTTAATTCTTTGATTGGTACTTTCTTGGAGACATTAGACACAATGTTCCCTAAGTTATAGACCTCACATGATCTTAACAAAACTCACTTGAACATTTCTTTTGAAAGTTTCATTTTTCATTTACATGGCCACCTTGCATAACACAACTTGCATGTTTGTATTACCTTTGCACTTGTTCATAAGTTATAAGCATAGAAAGATTTGCTTGTTTGATGAAGCACAAAATTTTTTTGTCTTTGTGACACCATATTAAAGTTATTAGGAGGTATAACTTTGATATGGTTGAGTAGGAAACCAATTCTACTAGAAAAATTTCCCCATAGCCACCTTTTGGGATTTCTCACCCTACGAACAATGAGAAGTTTTGTGGCCCTAGAGTGAGTATGCTTGGGAATTCCCACCCAGTCGAGAGCCATGAGTTCCATCACCCTAGAGTGAGTACACATTTATTTTTCCAAACAAACAGCCTAGATCTGATCCACAAATGAGCTGGAAAAATTATGGAAACTTTCATTTCTTTTCATCATTTTCATGTGTGTTCCTTTGCACTTATGTTTGGTTTTCCATGGGATTGTGATCTTGGGGGCTTATTCATCCCTCTTGATTATGGTTGTCTCATCTTACCAACATGTGTGCATTTGGATCATTCTCAATGTGCATGTTGGGCTACTTTAGTGAGAGTTTGAAGCAAGTTCATCCTCTCACTAAACTGGGGGCTTAATGTGTCACCAAAAAATGTATAGTTGACATTTTTATGCTCACTTGAGTCTCTCTTATAGACTTTGGCTTGATTTTTTCCTAGATTTAATGTTGTAATGTGGCCAACATGTTCACATTAGGTCTTGGACCCTTGTGAATCACTAAGACTTCTAGGATGTCTTATAGAGGTTTTGTGAAGTGTTGTAACTCACTTTCACACTTTTCTAGGACCCTTTCTTAATAATTCACCTAATAAACCAATTTTTATCACTTACCAAGTCTTATTTCAAAGTGTTGTAAAGTGTTGTAACCCACTTTCATTTTTTTCTAGAATTGTCATCACTAATTCACCCCTTTCTTATGTTTAAATGTGCTCTTAATGCACTTTTTGACCCTTCTTAAGTGAGTTTTTGAGGATGTTCCCATTAGAAAAATTTTAATGCCCTTTAATTCTTGACACCCACTTAATTTGCTTAAGTTGGAATAAGTCGCCAATAGGGGTGAATTAGTCCTTTTTGACAAAAAACTCAAAATTATTTCAAATTTCTAGTGGGATTTCATTCTCTAACCCTTGAGGTTAGCCTGTGATGTGTTATTTTTGGGAAATTTAGTAAAGATAAAGTATAAATAAGGGCTTTTCCCCTCATTTTTTATCTCCTATTCACCTACTCATTCAAGCATTTACTCAAGCAATCAACTTAATCATTCTCAATAATTTAAGCACTCTAAGCATAATCAAGTCATCCAATGGAGCACTTCATTATATATCTTTAGATTTCTACATCAAGGGTTTGGTAAGTTAATGGAATTTCATGTTATCTATTTATAATTCTCTTTCCATTTCATTTCATTTCATAGGGTTTGATTACCAAAGTGGGGTTTGACCAAGGAAAACCCCTATACTCTAACCCTTAACCATTTTTCCCTCTTTACATGTGTGTTTGTAGACCTTGTAGGCTGATTTGTCAAAGAAATAGGTGTTGAAAAGTGGTAAAGAAGTCATCAAATCTATTCAAGTCAACATATCCATAATTCAAGCTTGGAGGTTGTTCTTATCTGATTTTCTATAGAATCAAGAGTGGAAACCTATTAGAAAAGAAAGTACAAACCCGAAGGGTAAGTGTAGGATCATGATGGGCCAAAAAGTGGTGATATGATGGGTATGTGGCTGAATTTTTTTTTTTATCGAAAACTAATCGAATCTATATAAGAGAAAATTTTCACCCTCTGTGCAATTCCCCTTGTTGCTTTTATCACTTAATCCCACTATTGGCAGTCCATGTGGCACTTATTTTGTGTGTCGGTGGAGACGTTTCTGTCGGGGACACCTACATGGCACGCAAAAATCTATGCAGTGTGCTTATGTCCTTGGTAGATTCCCACTGATGATTAAGGAGAGGCATTACTCTTCTCGTTGGAGGTGAAGTTTTAACGAATCCTTCGACTGACCAAATTGAATAAGGCCATTATTTTCCCTCCTTCATATTCAGTCCTTCAACTTGGATTTCAACTCTTCAATTGATCAAGCTTCCATACTTCCATCCTCACATCTCTTCACAAGTTCATTTTCACTCACTTCCAAGCATTTCATTGCAGCCATAGCCATACTCTGTCAACTCGGTAGAGAAAGTTTGGGACCATGCCATTGTAGCAGAGGCTTGAGTTCCTCTCATTTCTCCCCCAAGCAGCCTTGAGTGCTCTTAGCGGAGGTGGTAAGCTTTCCTCTCCTCTCCTCTATCATTTGGTTGAGTAACATAGTAATTTTTTGTAGTGCTTGTATTATCTTCAATTTATTGCTTCTTTATCTCATTTCCTTGGTTGTTCATGGAGGTGAAAACACCTAAATGGGGGTCTGACTTAGGAAAGCCCCTATACAACCACCCAACATTTTCCTTCTTGTTGTGTGTAGGTGTACATGTTGTGAGAAAGATCAACTAGAAAATGAATTCCTTGGTGAGATCCTTCTTACTCTCCTTACATTCACTTTTCTACTTTATAATATTAGAGAATATATTTTTTATTTAATTGTTACATTCTAGCTTTTTAGTTGAGTAGCTAGGTTGTTAGTCCTTTTGGTGAGTTCAACCTTGTCTTTTCTATTGTCTGATTGTACAAAGTGTAATGCACTTTCAAGATGCAAGCATGCTTTTTGTTGTCCAGAGTCTATGCTAACATCCTCAGGAAGAGAGCTCCCTAAGGTGCAAAGTTGAACCTAAAAACTGACTCGCCTAGCCTCGCCTAGAAACTTAGGGTTGTGAGGATGATTGTAGGACCTCATAATCCTCATCATTCTCACCCTCATAACCCTAAACATTGCACTTAGTTGAGGTAAGTTAGGGAAGCCTCTCACATATTAACCCTTAGTGACCTAGGGTCTTGCACATGGTGGTCCCCCTCTCTTACATTTTTGGTGAACCTGACATGAACCAACATCTGTTCATCTATCAACGCTGATGCTTCCATCAGTTGCTTCACAATTTTTGTGTTCTTGAGTGTTCTGAAAGTTTATGAGCATCACAACCCAGTCCACAACTTTTGGGCATATCATGAGAAGTGTACAAAACCTCCTGATGGATAGGGCGAAGGTCTCACTTGGTCTCTCTATGGTCCTTTTCTTTGGTCTTGACATTAGTTTTGTTGTGCAAGAGTAGGTGTCAAGGAATGAGATGGGATTTGCTAATGAAACCAATCACATCCCCATTCCTCTTTCATTCTCAATGCCATCATCAGTGGATGAGCATGAGGCCATTCAAATCCCTATTGAATATGTGTCCACCCTTGCAAAAGGGTTGGGCAACCTTGAAAATGATTTGGAAAGAAATCCAAATATGGATAGAGCCACTCAAGTTGTTAGTGAACTAAACAATCTGATGGATAATGATCAAACATGCATAGAGCTTCTAAGTAGTCTCTTCAGTATTGTTGAAGCGTGCACTCCTTTGAGCAACTCTACCTTCACACAAGGAGTCACCTTTGAAGAGTGTGAGGGACAATTAGGGGTATCAAAGCCTCCCACTTCTCTATATATGGCTGATGTGTTCCCTTCCACTAGTATCCCTTCCATCCCTAATCAAATGGAAACTATCAACATGAATAAGGTCCCGTTGGGCTTTATCTTTACCCATTGTGTCACCTCTAGTGGTGGAGGTCTTGGCAGAATGGGTGGTGGAGGCTTTGGTAGTGGCAATGGATTTGGTGGTGGAAGTGATGTTGGAAGAAGTGCTTCTGGTGGAGGTCATGGTGGTGGTTCTAACAGAGGCCCTACTAGCAGCGGTGGCTCTGGTAGTGGCTTTGGTGGGAGTCACACTAGAAATAGCTCTGGAGGTGGACTTGGTGGTGGCTCTAGAGGAGGTTTCTCTGGCCCTTTATCTTCTATGACCCTATTCTAAACACTCTGCTTTAGAATATGGGTAAGATACAAAGTCAATTAGTGAGCCTTTCCTAGGCCTCTACCTAGCCTATCTTCTATCCCTTCTTCTAACATATCCCGTTGTTGTTAGTGTAATTAATATTTAATTACACTTGCATAACTTTACTTATGTAATATTTAATTCCTAGGTTTATTATTCTCATCCTTATCTTGTTGAGCTATCTTTTTTTATCAAGATAAGATTAGGGTTATGCATCTTTTCTTTTAAAAATAAAATCATCTCATGTAATTATGAATTCCTAAATAATAATAATTTGCACATCTTTTGCAAAACTCTTGCTTTTTCTTTTTTTCTCTTTCGTGGAAGGTTATTTTTTGGTTTGAATTTTAGATCTTGGTTTCTGACATGGTATCAAAGCCTTGATTTGTAGCCCCTTCTTATATTTATAAGAAAAACATTGTAGATTTCATTTGGGATTCCTCGAGGGTTTCATGTCTTGAGTTAATTTATGCAACATCTTGGATCAGATCGGGCTTCACCATTGGATTTAGAGTGTTGGAAAAAGTCAGGATTGGCTTTAATTTTGCAGATTTTGGTCATCATTTTCCAGATCCATGAGGGTTTCAAGCTAGGATATTTTTTGCAAGCTCTGGAGGTAGCCAATTTTTTGAAATAGTTTGGGCACAAACGAAGGTCACCATTACATTTGCATTGGCCAAAAACCCTAAGATCGCTTGTCGTTTTGCTCAAATCCTAGCACTTGCAACAAAAATATTTTTTTTTTTTAGAGGCATGTGAGTTCGTACAGATCTGAGCACCTCATTTTCATGCATGTAGGTATAGGGATTAGATTACTAGTTTTAAAAATTTTCCATTCACCAAAAAAATTATGAGGTTTGTTAACATTTTTTTCCTACCACAAAAAATAAAATAATTAGCTTTTAAAAAATAAAAAATAAATCAAAGGTTTTTTACAAAAAGAATATTTCAAATTTTGGGAAATGCCATTGTACAAGCCTACACAGGTCTGCACAAACCATACTGGCTGTGGGTCCCCTCATTAAAATCATCGACAGCTTATTAAGTCATTGACCCTTTCTCACCAACCGGTGGCATATCCTTAGCCGCCCTTGCAAAAATCTGATGACCAACTCCTTTATTTCGAGTGGCTTTCAAAATGCAGTGGGCCCTTAAAAAAAACTGGCACATCCAATCCCTCCACTCATGAAATCTCCCTCAAATCCAATGAGAATCTTTTAGATTCTTGAAGAATATTTTGGGATGGTGTGAATTTTCAACAAGGATGGAAATTTCTTTCTAGGAATATTCAGTGATAGCCAATAGACCATCAAATTTATGCTTAGAGACCAATGAAATCGGCAGCCATATGACTCTCCTAGCTCCCTCCAGGCCCTATTTTTCCCTATAAGAGCAGTTTTTTACTTTTTGGCATAACTTGGTCATACGGTATCGAAATTAGGAAAATGAGATATCGCTCGAAAGCTGGTTCCGAGAAATTTACTATGGTGTAGTTTATTTTTTAGTATTTTTTGTTTAGCTACATTTATTTCTATTTGAATTCATATTTTCATTTTTGGCTTCTGAGCTCATAACTTTTTGCCACGATCTCCTTTTTTGCCTTGTCTGGAGCATTGGAAAGGTATTGAGGAGCTCTATTTTTTTGTCGATGAATTTTTTTTTGTATCTATCCTAGGTTGATCATTATTCTAGATTTTTCCCAATGGGTTTTTTGGAGATTACTTGGATGTTTTGGCAGTTGGAAAGGTCAAACTTGAATATTTGCACTTCATTTCAGTACCACATCATATTATTTTCTATTTATGCACATTTTGCATTCCCTCCTTTTACAATCATTGGGTTATTATAATAAATGAACTGAGATAAAGTTCCATCAATGGTTTTCTTGCATAATAATTTGATTAGAGTGTATTTTTCACTTTGATATTCATCTTGATTTGATGATAGCTCGCATGGGTTATATCTAGTTTCCTAGTTTCTTTTGGACACATCTTGTCTTAGCTTGACACATATCAGATTCACATCATTTCACACTTCAAATTGGGAGTTTATGGTTATTGATCTGAATTGATTCAGATCCTTCTTAGTTTGAGGGCCATGTTTTTATGTTAATGTTACAGATTCTTTATGGTACTTGTTCCTATGGAAGAGTTTTAGTCTCAATTTGGCATCGGCATCGAGATACACAGTTTCTATATTATGTCATAACTTCATCTACGGTTGCTTCATAGATTCTAGGGTTGTTCTAGATTGTGAGTTTTCCAATGTTTTGTGGCATCGGGTTTGCTATCACATTATTATGATTCCACTTTGGTTTCTTGTAGATAGAAGTATCTTTCCTTGCTTGTCGAATTGTGGTTCCACTGTTACTCCACAGTGTTCTTCCAGTGCTTCTTTGCATCATTCATCTCATTGTAGGCGGGTTTTTTCCCACTGGGTTTTCCTTCTCTACCTTATTATTAAATTTGTACTTGGGTACCTGATCAGGCCTTGTTGCCGGGACCCATTCATGCTTTTGTTCATTCATCTTAGTTTTAGGTGCATGCATTTTTAGTCTCCCTAATTTTCACTTATGGGGGGGTGTTAGTGTAATTAATATTTAATTACACTTGCATAACTTAGGTAATATTTAATTCCTAGGTTTATTATTCTCATCCTTATCTTGTTGAGCTATCATTTTACTCAAGATAAGAATAGGGTTATGCATCTTTGTTTTTATAAAGAAAAGCATCTCATGTAATTATGAGATCTTGAATAATAATATTTTGTACATCTTTTGCAAAGCTCTTGCTTTTTCTACTTTTCTCTTCTATGAAAGGTTATTTTTTGGTTTTCATTTCAATCACCATCTTGAACACTCCCTTCCCTCAAGGAGTGGACATCCCTAATATTGAGAATTTTGGTGGTAAGGGAGATTCGTAGATGCATGTGTCTTCCTTTAACACTCTCTGCACCAACTTCTTCCATCATGATACCTTGATGGCTAAACTATTCCATTGATCCCTAAAGGACACAACACTCGAGTGGTATTGTTCCTTGCCTAACAATTCTATTTTCTCATTTGATCAACTTGTAAATCAATTCCTTAGATAATTCCAAGTAAACATCGGGCTGAAGATGACATTTTTGGATTTCATCCAATGTAAGCAGGGAGACAATGAAAAGATTATTTATTTTATAGCGTGTTATCAAGCACTTCTTTCACAAACCCCATAGTAGCTACCCAATTCTAATGTACAAAAGGTATTCATGGGGAATTTATAAAGGCCTTGGCATGAGAAGTTCTCCCTTATGAAATACCCTTCTTTCGTGCATCTATGTGTAGCCTTACAAGAGTACCAATAGATGGTTGCTTAGTTTGGGGGATCCTCTTCACACTCCCATTCTAAAGGAAAGTCCATTGTATCAATTTTTGGGATGGGTAAAGCCATTATGAATGTAGTAGCCATTGTCAATGACAATGGCCTCAAATGCAATCGAAAGTTCACAAAGTTGTCAAAATATTATTCTTCCATTCTACAAAATATATTGAAGGATAAGATCATAACTTTACCACCCCATAAGCCTGTTAAGGAACCTTACCATAATTGGTATGATAAGAACACTTACCATCAATACCATTATGTCAATGGACATTGATATCGAGCACTATATGCGATTGCATCATGAAATACAAGACTGCATCAAGGACGGTATCATTTGTCTCGATGGGAATAAATAGAACACTAACAAGTCAGTGGTAAAGGAAAATAGTGAATTGCAAATATACACGTACCCATTTTCGTTGCACTCTAATAACATGATTGTTGACCCCACTAATTTTGTTTCCTAGCTCGAGGGCTATGTAAACATGGTCACGGTAACTTCCACTACTCCACCCATACCCAATTCTCTAGATACTACATTTACATTGCAATATTTACCCTTGAACAATAAAACCCTCACCTCTCTACATTCCCACTCGTGTCTATGGTAAAATTGTGACAAGAGTCTTACAATCCATGTGAATATTATTACTAAAGAAACACTAGTATTAAATTCGCTACAAAAGGAAAAATATGAAGAAACAAAATCTACCATCCATACTCACAATGGATGAGTCTTAAACCCTATGGCTCGATTACTTTTTCCATCTTGTTTGGACATAGGATTGTTGACGCGGTCTTCAATGTCATTCCAAAGTCAAATCTATTCAAATTGAAGATAACATTCCCTAGTTAGCTTCCATGAATGGGATTTCCTTCGTTATTCACAAATGTTTGAAATTTTCCCACAAGCGTGTCATGCATGTACTTCCTGATACTAGATATCAGCCTTTGGTATCTAATGGTGGATATTCCTTGGATCACTTTTGGCCCTCCCCGGTCAACCCACTCCCTTTGGGAATGGACGTACTTTACAAGAAATATGTGAAGTACAAAATTGGGGGAAAAGGGGAGCCAAAGGTGACCCTTCCTATAATAGGAAAATCAATTGCCTCCTCTTCCTAAGAAGAGAAGAAGGAGCTCATACTAATGACTAATCCTTCCTTGAAAGAGAAGGAGGATTCCTGGTCAGATCCCTCTCCTTCCTGCAAAGGAAAAGAGAAGGCTATACCATCCACTCCCTCTTCCCCAGAAAAAGAGGAGAAGCCTATGATGGCTCCTTCTCCTTCTTGCAAATGTAAAGAAAAAATGACCTTTTCTTGGACTACCTCATCCTCTCCCCTTTCCTAGGAAGAGTACTAGATAAGTAAACCCAGTGGCTACCCACTAAGTTTGATGATCCCTCCTTGGCATAGGCCCAAGATTAGGATCATGAATCTCCCTAATGAATTTCCTAGACCGTTGTATTATTTATTTGGTAGAAAGAAAGGTTCTTGTAAAGAATTTGATCCATGACCTCCTACTACTCCCACTTCTACAATAGTGAGCAAAAAGAGGCCCATTTTCGAGGCTCTCAAGTTGACTCCTCTTGTCGCTCCTCAGTCTACACTACTATATTTGACTATAAATTTTGATGAATGTTAGGTGACATATTGACAAAATATTGTCAACTTACCAATGGAACACTGATTTAAATTTTGTCACTAGATTTTCATTGCTTTAATGACCAACTTTTATATGTCAAAACCATGACCTAGCATCATTGGTCAGTGCCATGGAAAGTTTTGGTAGTTTCCATCCTAAAATCAATGTAACTTCATCCATCTATCGATGCAAAAAATCACAAAAGATTGGAAAACGCCCATTTGAAATTGTTGAAAAAACACCAAACATTCATCCATTTTCTGACAAGGTGGAGAAAACCATTGTTGCCATTATGAAAAAAAATATGTCGCATGTACAACAACCTTGTCACAATTTTTTGTGGTTTTTTGAGCTATGTTCTTTGAAATTGTGATGAATCCCTATAGTTTTTTAAAAAAATATATTCGTTCAAACATCTTCCCTCCCTAACATGGTTATATGTACGTGTTTTATTCTTTGCATGAATAATTTGGCCAATGTACCTTTCAGTATAAGTCACTCCAACAAGTATTTGTTTTTCCTTGTGTCCTTTATCAATGTAGCTTATCCAATGTAATCCTATTAGAGAGACTTTGTTCTATTAGGCCCAAAGTTATTCATTACTTCTGATGGTTATACTCCCACCAATGAATTCCATTGGCACAACTTTCACTAATGGTGCCTTATTATCCACTATGTCAATGCAACTTGAGATATGTTCTCCTCACTAAATGTTATCGTTGTAAGATGTGTCATCGAGTTGTCCATTTTCTATTTTTTTGATAACAATGTGTTCCTTTGATGAAATATATCAATGTACCTCATGTCAAAATCCCAAGTGAGTCTATCTTTTACTTTCTTGAATAACCCATCAGTAGAACAAAAAAATGTCTCCCGAATACGAGCCTTCTATCTTCATTGGAGTAGTATATTAGATAGAAATTGTCACTTTTTAGGCTTCCAATGGCTAACATGAGTATTTTGTTAGGGAAACTTTCATGAGCTCTGTTTAGATTCATTTGCAGTGGTGCTACATTTTCTATTTTCTCCTTTTTAATCAATATATATAGCCCAATTTCTTCTGTCAATCGATATGAATGTAATGTACCTATGTCGATATTGTACAATGTGCTTCCTCTTTCATGTAGGCCATTCCTGCAATGTTTTTATTAGTGAAGCTTTCTATTTTTTGTGCCGATATATTGTATCCTACCAATATAAACATAAAACATGATCAGGGTGACATAGATAGTACTTGGCTGATATGTTATATCTCTTCAATTTGAAATGTGTGAAAAATGGTTCTTGGATACATATAGTGGGTAAACAGCTTATAAGAAAAATGGTAGAAGACCCATCAATGAAGACTTGGGAAAAATTAGCATAGAAATTGTTGGATATGTCTCACATGACCTATAATAATGCAAGTCCTAAAGCATATAGGCATAGTGTTGAAAACCCACACATGGAAACTAGGGACCCAAATTTGTGTCTTAAGGTTGTGGAATCCCTACAAAAACCCTCATTAACCAATCAAAAAGTAAACATTTGTCTACTAATTTGAAAGATTAATCACAAAATTGGTTTTAATAGTTGAGACGGATGTGAATGAAACAATGGAAGATTTATGGTAAATTTTCAAATATGTGAAGATCTCATTGGGAAAAAATCTAATAGTCACCTTCTTCCTCATAGTGGAATAAAGTAAAATATGTTCTTAACATTTTATAGGAAAAATTTAGTGTAAATACAACATACAAGTATGTTGATGCCATATTGTTCCTACAACGTATGAAGTCCACTTGATTACAATTGAGTTCAAATAGAAATTAAATCCACAACTAATGATTTCCAAAAAATACATTCTATTTTTGGTTAGTTGTGTGTGAGAGAGAGAAGGTCACTTTTGTGATGGATCTCTACGAAAATATGTGTGTGCTTTCTCATATGATACTTGGGAGAATAAAAATAACAGTTAAACCCAAACTAAAAACCAAACCAACAACATATAATACATAACTATATTAATTCTATCCAATGAAATTATTTTTTCTTTAGTGTATGAAGCACATGACAGGTGGTTACTTGGAGAAATCCATCCACTCACTTATTCCATTGGTCACTAAATAAGAGAATCATCTATAAAATTGCTACCCAAATTGAAAGGTGCCCCTCATATGGATCAAATGGAATGTAAGCAACTAGAGATGATTATTAGGAGCAAATGTAGAATCAATAACCTACCAAACAATGGCATGACATCATCACTAACTAATCATCACATAGTGAATTGTGGATTCTTTTAGCATTAACCACATAATTACAATATTTGTATGTTTAATGATTATTAATACTAGTTGTGTTACATGGCTCTCTCTTAGACCCCTCATACCCAAACCTAGTTCAAACCACATACCAGTCTCAAGCCAATTCTTGTGTTGAAATGGCTAGGATCTTCTCTCTTTTTTCTGTGCTACATGAGTACATCCCAAGTTAGTCTAATCCAAACTCGTATATCCCCAAAACATGAGATCCATCTATGGATAGCTTCCCCTGTAAAATCTTTGATCTTGGGTAACATATGAGATGTGTTAAAAAGTAAAATAAGTACAAAGGGTAACATATTGTAGCAAAGAGAACTAATAAAAATTGCATAAGCTTATAAGTGTAGCATAATGAAATATTGAAAAGTGCATTACCTTATTTAGCTTCTCTTCTTTTCAAGAATAGTTTAATATTCTCTACTTAACTGGGCAAACCATGTGATGGTGGAAGTTCATTTGCCCCCACCCCCCTCCCCCCCCCCCCCAACTCACATCACTCTCAATTCCCCATACTTGATCATATAACATTAATCATTCATTTATCCATTAATAACATATAAAATTCATTCATTAACATATAACATTCATTCTTTTAGTTTTTACATATTATCAAAAATATTAGTTTTCAACATTCATTAACAAATTATAAAAAATATGGTTGTCATAATATGATTACAATCACTTTTTTTGTTTATTTTTTGTAGCTAATAAAAGAAGTGGAGTATCATTTTCTAAATCATTTTCCCCCCTTTAGTTGTTTCTCCCTCTATTTGGGATATTAATGTATGCCTAGTTGTGTACTCATGACATGGAGGCCATTGCAAAGGGGGGTTTGCTAAAATAATAAAGAAATGTTAAATTGATATGTTTTATTATTATTGTTACAAGTATTTCATTAATTAAAAGAACATTAGAGTGGTGCTCTTTACCTGATGGGGCCACATCATGTTCATGATCTTGTCTTATAGCCTCATGCTCAACATGTTGAACATCCTCTAAATCCTCTAGAGTTGAAACACAAAATGTTACATTAATTAATACACCAATTGCAATTAAATATGTTTAAAAGAAAATTAGAGTGGACATCTTTACCTAATGGGGCCACATCATGTTATTGATCTTGTCTAGCTTGATCATGCTCAACATTTTGATCACACTCTACATGCCCTAAAGTTGAAACATGAAAGGTTACATTAATTAATACACCAATTACAATTGAAGATGTTTAATTGTATTAATCCATATTGTGTTTTTTATAGCACATGAATACATCCAATACCAAGATTTGCACCGTTACCTTCATCTATAGGTTGTGCTTCACCCTCACTAGGCTGCATTCCAATGTCATGTGTAGTGTTATCATTGCTTGCTTATTTAAAACAAATAGGCACATAATTACTTTATGGGGGAAATTAATATTGAATAGATTGCACAAGTATTCAATTTTAAATAAAATTCATTGAGTTTATTTACTATGTGTTAGATGCAGTGAAAGCTTGTGTTTTCCCATTCAAGAGTCTTAGGTGTTCAACCATGACTCCATAGCCTTACTAGAAGGAAATCTTCAAGTCCTCTTCTGTGGGCACTCTATTGAATTCAGAGCCCTATATTTTTGCATAAGATCATCAATTTTTCTTCTAAAACCAATTTTTTTTGCAATTTATTATTTGGATGCAATATTTCATTTATTGATACTTACAATTCATGTGGCTAATTTCATATAACCACTAGAGCCAAGTTTGTGCTACCCCTCTTTTTCTAGTCTTTCCTTTGTTGCCTTCAATATGCCAGTAAGCCTATGAAAAGTTTGAAATAAATTAGATTATGTAAAAATAAAGAGTAATCAATATATAATTACATTGGTTATAGTATCACATACCTTCCTTTGCCTGATGGTGTCTTTCATTTTTTCTTTTCAGCCTTCTCCTTTCCATCCAACACCAGCTCCTTCCACTCCCTCTCCAGAATCATGGGGGGACACTCATACTTTTTGTTCTTCTATAATTGTGACCTATATTGGTCCCCCACATACTTTAGATAGGTACCATCTTTCTTAAGGACCTTGGTTTGATTGAATGTGTTATTACCAAACAACACAACTAAACGGTTAATGAGCTCACCTTTTAAATCTTGATTTTTGGCATTCCACTGTATACGTATTGTGGAGCCAAAAATATCCAATAGGCATGTGTAGGATCATCATGGAAAAAATAGGCCCTTAAGTGGAAATTTAAAAAAAAAATTCAAAGTTAGGCAACTTGATGTAAAAATTTGAATAAGTTATCTGTATTATTTAAAAAATGTGCAAGAATAGAATCTATAGAAAATTGAATGTAGTTTCTAAAATACTAGGTTTATTTTTAAAAAAAAAAGAAAATCTATTTGGTGAAAATTTAAAATTTCAATGCAGTAGTACTTACATTTTTGGAAAAAAATAAGTAGGTGTCTGTCTGACCACCATAACCACAATAAAATGATAATATATTTTTATAAGATTTTAGATATAGGTAGGGGACTCATGTCCCAATGTGATAAATATTTTTTTGTTATTTTTTTCCAAGTGAATAATTAATTATGATTTTTTTATTACAACTTTTAAAATATATAAAAATTCATATGTCTAACCACCTTAACTTGGTCAAAACTTCATGAAATTCATTTTTTATTTTTTTAATCCTATAGTATGCAAAGCATAGAATGTGACACATGTTTCAGATTCAAAAAATGTGATACCGTTTGAAATTTGTATATGTTTTTCAATCAACCTATCAATCAGGACTTTAGTTGTAATCCAAATAGAAAATAAGTAATAATTATTTATTAAATTCAAAATAAAGCATAATTTATATTGGTGAAAAGCTAGGAATATCCTTTAAAAACCCTTTTTGTTTCATCAATTTTGGGTAAAAAAAAAGTCATCAGCCACATACCCTATATATACCCATCATATTGCCACTTTTTGGCCCATCATGATCCTGGACATACCCCAATATAATATCATTTAGGTGTTTATAAAAAAATCATTTTCTATAAAATGATCATGGGATCATTAGTCTAAAAAGAGTGATCAATAAGTAAATTTCAATTGGATTATATATAATAATAATTAAAACATTTTAAAGTACCTGGTATCTTTATGGGAATGAAATCCTCGATCGCCACCAATGTGACTGACAATGTTCCCATACTAGTAATACGGGAATATCAAAGAAATGCTACTAAAACATCACTAGTACTAGTGGCCTCTGCATCCCTAGGTACATGTCCTGACGCATGTGTTCGATGCCAAAGGGTGCACTACCTGATGTCTACATGCTATTTGTTGCCAAACTTTTAGTAAAAAATATAGGCATGGATGATGGGGTCAGATGATGTGACGTATGCACAGGAAGATCAAGATCAACACTTGTACCAACCCCTACTCCATGGGAAACACCTACAGTACCCTAATCATGGCCAACAACATCATGAGGATGCATAAAATCTTGTAAAAACAACACATATTTTAGTTCATGACATAAAAGAGTACAAAATATAAAAAATTTATGAACTTATGTTATAATTAAATATATCATGATAGCTTACTTGCAAGTTCCATGCTCTCTCAGTCAATATTTTAACCCTTTCTCTTGTCTCATCTGTTTGAGGCACTATGAATAACAACTATAGGATTTCTTCATTGCATTTTTTTTGGGTCTTCTTTATCATATAATAACTATAAATAACAACTATTATATCATCACATAATAGTGACTACACTTCCCTATGGATACTCTCCTCTACTACTAGTGCCTTTCCTTGATCATCTGACTATGACAAGAATATTAAAAAGATTATCAAAATTAAGCCAACAAAATTATGAAAAAAACATAATAAAACATTTTGCTCATATCTAATTTGTACAATTACAATGAGGTAAACCTGTTGGGTAGAAGCGCCTGAAGATGCATTGTGATTTGTGCTCTAGGATAGAGCCTTCCCCCTAGGATCAATGTCCCGCTGTGACAAAAATTAAATATAAAATAACATTACCAAAATGAAACCAATAGACTTACAAAATAATAATAATAATAATAAAATGGTATATTGGAGTCATTAATTGGAGGTTGGCTAAAATGGTATATAGTATGTACCACCCCCATAGTAATTGTGTTTGTATCTATACAATTCAAATTGTAATCGATTAGAAACTCTTCCCCTATAATTATTGATTTTATCGCACATACAAATACACGGTTTCCCTTGCGTGCCTCAAATATGCAATTGGGTTGCTTATTTGTTGACCCAGGTTTTGTACTATTTATAAACCCTATAATATTCCATGATGCTTTTGGCCTTCTATCAATGTACATAGCCACTTCTTTATTTTGATCCTTATCTTTCAGCTATATGTAATTTGTCGACAATGCATACCTACACATACTTCATGTATGTCAAACCAGCTACATCCAATCTTTGTAACTGTAATAGGGTTTGACATACTCCATCAATTCAGTAACTTTTTTTTAACATAACTTTATGTTTTCCATGCAAAATAGGCCCAATCCATGTAATGACGATGGTGCTATGTAATATATCCTCTCATTGACACAAAAATCAATATTTATTGGAGGAAGTTCCTTGGGTATCCATTGTTTCCAAATATTTTTGTACCTCAAGCACACCTCGATGTCGCCTATGCTCTCATCATCATAATAACACGACCCCCCTTCAGCAAGAAAAAATTTCATGCATTTACAAAATTTTCTTCTAATATTTTGACCTCTAGTTGATCTCCCTCTTTTAGACCTACTACATGTCTCACTTTCCTCTTCTCTTCTTGAATTTCACTCACTTGAGGAAGACAGATCTAACAAATACCTATTTGGTGGTACCTGGGAAGAAGACAAAAGAGAAGAATATTCAAAAGAACACTTTAAGGAGGATGAATAATAGGATCTTGAGAAGGATCCAAAATTTTTATACAATAAGATTGAGAAGCTCAAGAGAAGGAATTAGAGACTAAAATAACAATTTAAAGAAGAAGATAGGACTAAAGCAAGATAATCTCAAAGCCTTGGAGAATTAGAAATAATGATTATGGATTTGAAGGTTTAATTTGAATAAGCAATGAGAATTGTAGTAAGACACCAATTCTAGGAAAATGAATTGCAGTGCAAGAATTTGGATTTTGAAGTTGTTTCTTTATGGAATGAGTTGGGAAAATCAAATCAAAGCATGAAGTATAAAAAGTACACCAAAATCTTGGAGGATATCATAAAATCCCAAATATTACCTTTTATCAAGATAGTTCTTGGTTTTGAGGAAAAAAATAAGACAACAAATAAGGTTCAAGTTCCAAGGCCACATAGTTACCAAAGAAAACAAATGAAGAAAAATCAAAATTTATACAAATATACTCAAAGGCTTCACCAAGGATGATAGTTCAAAGAAGAGAGAGAGTAATACTAATCATAAAATTAGAATTCCTCAAAAATACAACAATGAAGGCTTAAAGAGACCATTCCCCGAGTGGCAGGTACAAATTAATAGGCTCTGATATTCTTTTTATAGCTACTATTTCTTTTGCAATAATTTTGGCCACAAGACAATAGATTCTAGAGCTCATGCAAGGAAGGATTTTGGTTTCCTAAAGAGAAATTATGTAGCATCAAAAATTATACTCCGCTTTAGGTGAAGGTATAATTTCATGCTCTATTTTGAACCAACTTGAGTGACCTTATTATTAATGCATTTAGACATTCCTTAGGCCTTAAAATTTCCCTATTGTAGTGTAGAAAAATGGACTCTTTTACATTTTCACAGTTTGTTTGGGACCTCTCAATTAAATTGGACTTAATTATGCCTTAATAACCCATATTTTACATCTACAAGCCTAATAAATTACATTTTCTAAAGGGGAAACTTGATAATAATTGATTGCAACACATAAAACTTTACCTGGAGAAATATGTGTTCTACGAAAAGGGAGGTCTAGGACCCATTTTCCCATGGGAGAATTGCTCCATCCTAGGCCTTTAAACAAAAAATTAAAATATGTTTTTGGTGATATTTTAATGTCCCTAAATTCAAATTTTCATGTCAACTTGTAATGTTTAATTTTTTGGAAATCAAGGATACATACGTATATATACAAGGTTGTTTTGTCAATTCATGCCTAAGCAATATTATCTAGAGACATGAATTTTTTATTGAGACTTCACAAGAGAAAATATTATGATCAAGTTCATTTAAGAGGAGATCTATTACTGATTTATTGCAGCATTAAAGATCTTAGGCAACATGTCAAATTTATCAAGCATCATGCATGTTTTTGGAGCTAACATTGTGGTGTAGGTTTCAAAGATCAAGTCAAGATGCAAGCATCAAGATACACATCCAATGAAGCCATTTCATGCAAGATCAACATCAAGATGCTAGATTTCCAAACATTTATTCAAGGGTTTGGTGAGTTTCAACATAACATTGTTTATTTATTATTCCTTTCATGTTTTGTTATTTCAATTCAAGGTTTAATTATACAAACCGGGTTTCACCAAGGAAAACCCCCATTCACCCAAAAAAAATTCCCTCTTGTCTTTGATTTGTAAATCATAGGTTGAAGAAGGATTGAAGATCTATTCAAGAGCAAGATTGGAAAAGTTGTGAAGGTTGTCAAAGTTGTCGTCAAGCCACAAAAACTCACCTACAAATATGATTTCCAACTTTCTGACATTGAAACAGAAATAAGAAAAAAGCTATTAACATACACCAGAGGCTCCAAAAATCCTTTAGAAATCCATAAGAAAATACCTATTCACCCATGGGAAAATGAGTCCCAATCTTCCTCCCAAAACTACGTTTTGGTGACTGCTACATAGTGTTCTACTCTTCTTAGATCTGTAAAAGTTTTATGTTTTTGTTAGTATTTAGATTTAAATTGACGTTTGAAGTTTGAATTGGCATAATTCAGTAGATTTTATATTATTTTATTTTCTCCCAAAAGTGTTGTTTAGGCTAATACCCCCATCCTCATTCATAAGGAAATCAGTAGATTCCCTCATTGAATTGACTCACCTAAGGGAAGTGAGTTAATTCTTTGTGTGGATCTAATTTTATAATGAAATAAAGGAAGATATGTCCATAATACCCCTATTTACCCCATATCAAATTAATCCAGCCTATTTTCCATTCATTTTATTTTGTTGAACCTAAATTTTTACAAAAGAATCCTAAACACTAGAGTCCATTTAAACCCTAGATCTAGATTTGCATTTCTTTGAATTGCATTGCATTGATTTTCATATTATTTATGGTTGTTAACTTGCATTATTTTTCATCTCATTTAAGGTTTTAGGTTTTCAATTTTACATTCTTTAAAATTTGAAAAATCAGAAAAACTCTTTCATTTTTTAGAGTGTTTACATAACATTGCATGATCAGTCAACTAAATCAAAAAATTAAATCAAAATTGCATCTCAAATTAGGTATTTCTTTCGTGTCATTTAGCATCATTTAAAACTTGAATTTACATAATATTTAGTAGAAATTTGAAACTATAACTACCTATTTACAAGAAAAAACTGAAAGCATAAACATCAACTCAGAAATCTATAATTTATTTTTTCAAAACCTTGACACAAACCCATTCACCCATGGGTGAATGAGTCCCTAATCATGCTTGTTTGTAAAAAAATTTGCATTAAAAACCATTTTTTTTCATTCTCCACTTCTATATTCAATTTCTTATTATAGCTTCCAAAAAAATTATATTTTCTACAATTATTTACAATACAGTTAGTTGATCAATTAAATTGCATTTTAAAATCAAAATTGAACCTAAAAGACATCATTTTTAGGTTTTTTCATAGTATAATCAAGAAATTATCTTATTTAAAATTTGGGAATTTCTCTCTTTGCATTACATTTCTTATTTTTGAGTGTTTATTTCATTTATCTAGTGCCTACTCTTCATTTTGGGTGCACCTTCGGTTTGGTGAAACATGTATGAACTTCACAACCTAGTGTCCTACTTCTAATACTATTGTGAGACATAGTTTAAGACTCATGTCACCCTATGGCACATCACACATCATGGATCTTGGGTTTACCAACTCTTTCACTCATAGTGTTTACACTAGCCAACCCACTATGGACCATAGCCTTGACATTTCATTTCCTATGACCTCCCTACCAAAAAACAATGTTACTAATGTTGAATAAATGGTTATTAATACCCTTCAAGAGAACCTAAGAAAATTCCAAATTCCACATATATTTAACAAGATTTGGATTTAGACGACCTGCTATAGGTTGAATATCATGTGCTTTACTAGTATTTTCTTTGTCTTATTTTCATGTTATTTTTGTGTGATTGCATGTGTGTAATGTGATCCCTTGCATCATTTTTTTTGGCATGTCTTTATGTTCATTCCTCTATTTATATCTATATTCTTTTATATGTCATAAACCTTTATCATTTTTCTTGCCTTGTTTTCTCCTTTTGGGGATGATGCAAGGTGTCGAGACATTTAGGGCTCTTCCATGTTGACCCAAAATATTTTCTTTGTTTTTTCTCTCTATGTGTCATTCTTCCAATTCTATGAGTATTTGGAGAATCATGATGCGTTTGAGCTCTCTAATAACATTTAGCAAAGACCTATACTAAACTTGAATATGTGAATCTCTTATGCATTGGGATTTCATTTGGGGCAAATCCCTTTTCATGACACAAATTTCTTTGGAAACATATGCCTAGCATAGGGCTTTCCAAATAAGCTCTCATGTCTTCTTTATTTTTTAGCATTTATCATGTGCTACTTTAAAGTAATTTCTCATAGCATGGTGTTTAGCAATTTCTTTAAAGTTGGGGCATACATTGGCATATTATCATTTTGATATTTTTTACTATAATTTATGTTTCTTAGTGTGTTATTCTTACTTCTTGTGATGTGGTGTCATTGGGTTTTATTTCATTCAACATTTTTTTTTTTTTTGAGAAAATGGTATTCCTCTTAGTGCTAATTCTATAGATTGTATTCCCTAAGTTGTGAATATTTTATCCTTGACTTGTCCTCTCTTGGAGACATTAGGCACAATGTTCCCTAAGAGAATACCTTACATGAACTAATAAAAATACATTTTAATATCCTATTTTCATTTTTTTAATGAGTACCTAGCATAGTGTAGTTTTCTAATCTTGTGAAGCTCAAAGTTACAACCCTTTTTTATGGTCACCAAGAATAATACACTTTGCTTGCCAATAGGGCCATGTTTATTCATATGTGCTTAGCATAAAACAACTTGATAGACTTACAAAGCTTGAAATTAATTATCTATGGTTCTTTATCAAAGTTACCTAGAGGTCTAAATTTTATTTGGTTAGTTCAATGGGAACTTAATAAGACTCTCTCATTGAGCACTTCTAGGGGCTCACCTAGTGGACAATGGATTTCAATAGCTCATATAAGCATGCATTATTCCTTGCATATTGGTTAGTAGTTTTCAGTTGTAAACATTCATCTTTGGACAAATAACTAAGGCTTGATCCACATCGAGTTGGACAGATAGTCAAGGCTTGATCCACCCCTTTTTCTTTTTCCTTTCTTTTAGTCTTTGACATTGTATGATTTTCTTATCTTGTCATTTTTGTTGCATATTTAACCAAGGTATGTGTCTCCTTGTGCCTTTGTTTCTTTGTCATGAGTTCTTAGATCTTGTGGGCTTAATCATCCTCCTTTACCTTTGTCATATTACCTTTCCAACAATTATACAATTAGACATCTCTTGATTGTCTACTTTAGTGTGAGTTTGACACAAGGTTGTCCTCTCACTAAAGTGGGGGCTAAATGTAGTGTAGAGAAAAGTACTCCTTTACATTTTCATACTTTGTTTTGGGCCTTGTAAAATAAATTAGATTTAATTATGCCTTAATAAGGCTTATTTTACATCTACAAGCCAAATAAATTACATTTTTCCACAGGGGAAAATTGATTATAATTAATTCCAACTGTAGTGTCAAAAAAAGTAGCTCTTTTTCACCAATAATTTAGGAATAATTGACAAAAAATTAACTTAATAGTGCCTTGGTTTAGTGTTGTAATGTTTTGTACCCATTTGTATTAATATATAGACCCTTTTTAATAAAAAGTACTTAAATTATACCTTATTTAAGGTGTTCTAAAGTGTTGTAGTACATTTTCACACTTATCTAGGTCATTATTAATTAATCAAGCCTAATCGGCCCCTTTAATTCAATTCAAGTCCTCTTAATTGCATTTTCTAAGAGATCTATCTTGACACCCATAAATCAAATTTCTTAACATTTAATTTGGAAAAATCAAGGTCCTAGAGAATGGTGCTAGGATCCATTTTACTTAGTGGTGAATGGGTCCTCTCCAAATAGGATCCCCCTTTCTTTGCATATTTGACATGGGTTTTTGATGTTCTTTCACACTCCTAAAGCGAGGTCCTAGAAACTTGTGCTAGGATCCATTCACCTTTAGTGGAAAATGCTTCTTCGTTGAATAGAACACCCCTTTTTGAATTTAATCATAGTGGGATTTTAATGATTTTTAATCCTAGATTCGATGTGGCATGATTTATTTGAATTTCGAGGTGAGTTCTTAAATTATGTATAAATACAAGGTCATTTTACATAATTTCACCTATAATATTTCAAGTAAGCAAAGAAATAAAGGAATTTTTCATGAGATCAAAGATTCATTGTCAAGTAGCAAGGAAGAGTGAAGTTTGGAGTAGAATTGTAGGTCTTCAAGCTTGTTTTGTGTCAAAGATCAAGCATCAGTGAAGGTTGATAATAGATTCCTATGGAGAATCATGAGGGATTCTAGGTGTTGGGAGATGAACAAGACATACAACCAAGCCTAAGGAATTGTTTCCTAATTGATTCCATCTTCTATAATCATCTTATTTGCATCCTAAGAAAGGTATATTCAGATTTATGGCTTATTGAGGGAATTTTAAATCTTCTAGTGAGTCATTTGCATTATTCAAGATTCATTTTAGGGTTATATTCTAAGACAATTGAATATAATTTCCTTTATATTCCTAGGGATCGTAATATTAGACATAATTAAGATTAGGATTGCACACACAATTACATAATTCATATTTCCATTCATCATCAAAGGTTTAATTACCAACAAGTGCTTTGACTAAGGCAAACCCCTATCCACCAACAAGCTTTGAAATTTGTCTTACAGATTATTAGAAGATCCTAATTCAAAAGCTAGAATTTCACAGTGCAAGGAGTACAAACCTGGAAGTTGAAGATTAGATTTAAATATTTTCAAAAGATCATAGAAGGACCCATTTTCCTTTAGTCACAAATGAGTATTTGTTAGGGCTTCAAGGGAAGTAGGTTTTATATTGTACAAGCTTCTATTTTAGATTTAGAGTTCCCCAAACAGGCCTATCAAGACCCATTCACCTTTGGTGGTGAATGAGTCCCTATTAGCACTTCAAGAAAATAGGATTTGACCAGGTACACAATAGTCTCTACTCATTTTTTTGCTAGAAACAGCACAATTTCTTTTTGTTTTGTGTCAGATTCATGTATTACATGTGTTAGACCTAGATTTAGGTTTTTCTTCCTAATCCAACTTCTTCTCCCCAAATTGTGATCTAGCTCACCACCTCATCCTTGTACAAAGAAAATATTGCAAGATCCTGAATTCTTGATTTAATTCACCTCTTGGGTTGAAGTTTACTTCAAGATTCTTGGATCTCATCTTTTGAATTAAGCTCTAACTAGAAAAATGAGGTTAGATATCATAGCCTCTCTTTTTCTATGCATCATTTTGGTGAACCCAATCCCTTTGAAAATCTTAAATTTTTATTTGGAGTGTATTAAAACCATGGACCCTATATTGCATTTGATTTTCATTATATTTAGGGTAAAATTGCATGTTTGCATTGCTTGTATTCATTAAAATTCAGAAAAAGTGCTTTATATCTTATTTAGTTTTGCATATTATTTACATTGAAATCATAATTTCAACATTTAGATTCAAATTGGATTCTAGATTTAGTCATCTTATTCCTCTTCCTGATGATGGATCATTGAGTGTGATTCGAAATGTCGATGGAAAGAAAAAATAATATACACAGCTAAATCCAAAAGCATATTATCCATCTTATTCATCATTTAACCTTAGCAAAAGTTGCATTTAGAGACTTCACATCTTCAAAATCTATTACAAAATTATTTTTTATGGATATGAGACAGAAAATAAATAGGAACAACTCAAAGAAACCTAAATCAAATTCAAGAAACCCTAAAAGTAGGACCTATTTTCCTCTAGTGCCAAATGAGACCCAATGCACCCTGATTACCAAGTCTTCTAGGTGTTTTATGTACCTTTCTATTCTCTACAAATACCTAGACTAGTACCCATTGTCCTTTAGTGGAAAATAATTTGTAGTACAACTCTTGAAAGAAAAAATTCTAAGTTGTTTTTAGTTTTTGATTATCACTTTTTCCTTTATTCAAAGATCTGAAAATAATAGTATAAAAAAGAGTGTCTTTGCATTCAATTTCTTTTTTATTTAGATAGATTTGAAAACATTTAGAAACAAATTTCTTGCATATTTTAGTTAAAGGTAGTATTAAAATTTTACATTTTTAGAATTATTGCAATTAATAGACAAGTTAGATTACATTTTTCAATCATTAGTAAACACAAAAAAAAAAGAAAAAAACAACAAAAAAATCAAACAAGAACCTTTGGGAAAACATATTAATGTTAAATTTTCTTCTTAATGTTAATTTATCCATTAATCCTTTTAGTAGTGATGACTTTGACATGTTAGATGAAGCCCTTGAAGACTTCATCTTGTAAAGTTCATCCACTAAGGCTTGTTATGAATAATACCTATAGAAATATATTAACACAATCACACGACAAATTATAATTTACCCTCCATCACAATAACCTCAAGTTTAGAAAAAACTTGTGCTTCTTCTTGAACCATAGAAAAACAAGCTTTCAACTGACGATGGTAATACTTCAAAACAAATGGGTTATAATACTGTTGTGCATACCTACAATACAAGGAACAATAATCAACATCAAACAACTCTTGTTTAATTACCCTTGCCTAATCCTATCTTGCCTAGTGCTCTTCATTTTCCCTTGAACAATGGAAAGGAATACAATCTTGTTGAATAGCTTAATAATACTCCTGCTAAGATAACTCTATGGGAACTTCTTCAAACATCACCTAGCTATCATAGCATGCTTCAAATGACCTTGCAACAAGTTATGGTTCCTCATATCACTAGTTCAAATGATGTGGCAGTGCTAGTTCAAGGAATGAATAAGATTAACTTAGACATTGTCTTTCACTAGAGTGAGTTGACTTCCTTAGAAATTTTTTTAAAAATGAATCCTTTAATAGAATAGTCTAGATTAATCAAATCACGATAAAGGGAACCCTTTTTGACAATGGTTTAGCCCCCAATGTATGTAGTGTGAACCTTTTGGAAAAGATCAAAATGAGTAGGAGTGATATTAAACTTGATTCTTTATCTATATGTGGATTTGATAACATAGGAAAGTAACTGCTCAAAGTCATCACATTACCATTTAAAGTTTGGAAAGTCAAATTACAAACTTTGTTCCACATCATGCTTGAGGATATTTCTTATAATCTCCTCCTTGGAAGACCTTGCATTCATGAAATGAATAGAGTACCTTCTACTTTGCATTGTGTCATGAAGTACATCTATAACAAAAAGGTCTACACACTAAAAGTTGATCTTGAACCTGAAATTTGTTTGATTACTAAAAAAGAAGGATGAACTCCTTCAAAAAATCTAGAAGAAAATACAAATAAGGAAGTCACAAAGGATGAAGAACATGAGAAAAATATTGATGAACTTACTAAGCTGTTGCAAGATTATTGGGGTTCCTTAGATTTCAAACCAACATTCATGCGAGAATACAAAATCACAACAAAAGAAACTAAAAAGAAAAAGAAGCCAATAGTAATGTAAAAAAAAAAATCAAAAGACATATCACAAGCATATACCTCATCTACTTTAGAAGAAGACACAAGTTATATGTAACAGATTTTGATGAGATAGATTATCAACCACCACCAAACCTGAAAGAAGTGGAAATACTTTATGGGAAAGGTTATGAGCTCTTAAAACCACTTGGTTTTAATGAAAAAGGATGTGGAAATAAAGAAAAATCCATTTTTATCCCTATAGAGCCTAACACACAAGAAACAAAAATTGGTTGGGGTATTTCCCCTCCAAAATAATGCAAGTATCAAAAATACCTTCACTCAACATCAACACTATCACATGTAACCCTAATAAACCAACTCTAACCTTAAAGCATCCTGAGTTGATTGATACAACTTGTGATGAATCTTTGGAATAATTTTAGGATGATGAAGCTTTGAAGAACATGTTAGGATTTTACTACAAGTCATTTACCCTTCCTAAAAATAAATAGGTTACATGTGCTATGGTTAGCACTAAAAACAAGTGGGTGAAGAAAAGGAAAGGAATGAAAGTGACAAGGAAAAAGAAGAATATAATCTTGAAATTTCAAAACAAAATGTACATCCTTTGGGAGATACAATCAACATATCAATTGATATACATAATGAGGAGAAAGTAATTGTAATAGGAAATTTCCTTGGTGAAGATGAACAAGAAGATCATGCAACTTTACTCCATGACTTTCCCAAACTCTTCACTTGGACTTATTCGCACATGTCAGGAATTGATGCTAAGCTTGTATAACACAACATAGTTCTTGCATAAGATTCTAAACTAGTGTGAAAGAAAATAGGGAAGATGAATGTTAAGATACCATTATTGGTTAAGATCAAAATTGAGAAAATTCTTGAAGTTGGATTTATCAGACGTATTGGTTATTCTTCTTGGATTTCAAATATCATTGTAGTCTTGAAAAATAATAGCTGTATTAGGATGTGTATGGAATTTTGTGATCTAAATAAATCATCCTTAAAATATTATTTTCCCCTTCCTAATATTGACATGATAGTAGATTCAATAGTGGGACATGCACTTTTTTGTTCATGGATGGATTTTCCAGGTATGATAAAATTGTTATCAACCAAGATCAATACAAGACAACTTTTACTACAACTTGGGGAACATTTTGTTCGCTAGTTATGAATTTTGGATTGAAGAATGTAGGTACAAAATAACAATGGGAAATGACATTAATATTTCATGATTACATACATAGGATTCTGGAAGATTATTTTGATGACATTCTAGCCAAATCCTTAGCTCAACAAGACCATGTAAATTTTCTTCAAAAGATCTTTGAGGGAATGTGAAAATACAACATGAGATTAAATCTAAAAAAGTGTGTTTTTGGTGTAGATAGTGGAAAAATTTAGGTCTTGTTGTATCTCATAGAGGCATTAAGGTGGACATAAAGAAAATCTATGCTATAGTTAACATACCACCTCCTAGAAATATTTCTCAACTACACACTTTACAAGGAAGAATTTAGGATATACATCATTTTGTTTCCTCCTTAGTAGATTGAACATCATTTTTCATGCAAATCCTTGAGAAAGAAGTTTATTTTAATTGGAATGAGGATTGTAAATAGTCCTTTGAGATTTTGAAAGAGTATCTTTCTCCTCCACCTATTTTACAACCTGCTATACAAAACAATTTGTTTATCCTTTATATAGAAACATCAACCCATGCTCTTGTAGCATTGTTGGCTCAATAAGATGACAATGATAAGGAGCATCTTGTTTATTAAATTAGCTAAAATTTGATTGATTATGAGACACAATGTACAATAATAGAGAAATAATGTTTGGCTCTTGTATTTGCTAATAGTAAATTGAAACATTATTTATTGAATGCTGAAATCCATGTCATGAAAATTTTTGACCCTATAAAACATCTTTTTACTAAAAAAAATCTATCAAGACACTTGGCTAAGTCTGTTATGTTGTTAACTGAGTGACCTTAGGTTTGTTTCAAAAAAAGAAATTAAAGGACAAGCCTTGACTGACCAATTAGCTAATGCTCCTTCTCTTCTAGTGTTACCTAATATAGACTCATTTCTTGATGAGATTGTGTTGACTATAGAAAAAGACAAAGAAATTCATGGGAATTATACTTCGATGGTTCGAAGTGTCAAACAAGCTCCAGGGTAGGAGTTATATTAATTCCTCTTTTAGGAAAGCTTATTCCCTTATCTTTCCATATAAACTTCCTATGTACAAATAATATTGCAGAGTATGAGGCTCTAGTAGTTGCTATATGTGTCATGCTAGCACTAAATGTCAAATACATTTCTATATTTGGTGATTTTCTCTTAATTATTAAACAAATAAATGGTACATATCAAGCAAAGCATGATAATATTGTTTGATATAGAGACATCATGATGACATTATTTGATAAATTTGAGTTATATGAAATAGACAACATACCACAAAAGGAAAATAGGCATGTAGATGCAATAGAAAGCACCACTTTCCTTGTATCTCCCAATGATCCTCTCATTTACTTCATGTTTAAAGTTCAAATGATTCCTAAACCTTTGATAGATGACAAAAGCACCAAAGTTTTAATGACCAATACTAACAACTCTAACAAATGGTACACAATGATATTTAACTATTTAAAATATTGTACCTTCCCCGAGCCTACAACTAAGAACACTCAAGATTGTCTTCAAAAAAATTTAACTAAATGCATAATCCATGCAAGCATTCTATATAGAATATAATTTAATTGCCTCTTACTTAGATGTCTTGAACAATTCAAAATCCCTATAGCACTTCAAGAAGCTCACACAAATGTTTGTTGGGGGAATTTTGAAGGAAGATTGTTAGCTCAAAAATTAGTTCACATAGGATATTATTGGAGACACATGGAAAAATATTGTTTTAAAAATGTGAATAAATTTCATAAATATCAAGAACATAATAAGTTGATTCATGCCCCTACCTTCGAACTTCATGCTCAAGTTTTTATTTCATCGTTTTTGATTTGGGGTTTGGACCTTATTGAAAATATATCACCATCTTCTTTAGTTGGACATACATTTATCATTACCGTAACTGACTACTTCATGAAATGGGTAGAAGCTATCCACCTTTATTCCATGAAAACTGATACAATATGTCGTTTCACATTAGAAAATATTATTTCTCACTTTGGTCTTTCCTATGTACTAGTTTCAGATAATGGAACTTTGTATAAGAACAATAAAGTGAATAAATTCTTGGAAGAATTCAAAATTCAACATCATTTCTCAAAACCATAGTATCCATAATCAAATGGAAAAGAAAAAGTGACTAACAAGAATATTGAAAAAAATCTATGAAAAGTAGTAAGCAAACATAAAAAAGATTAGCATACACAATTAAATTTTGCATTATGGGTTTATCATACAAGAATTAGAACATCTACTAGAAATACTCTATATAACCTAATTTATGGTGTTGATGAAATAATGCCCTTAGAGTTATAAATTCCTTCCCTAAGAATTGCTCTTAAAGGGCTCATTAATGATACTACCTACAAATAACAATAACTATATCAACCTGAGATGTTGGATGAATGACATATAAATGCTCTCAACTATTTACAAGCTTATTCCAAGAAAAGACAACATGATTATAAGGAAAATTTCATTCCTCATGAAATTACTAAGGTTGACCTAGTGTTATATGAAAATCAATGTAATTTCAATGCTCTCTCGAATGAAAAAGGAAAATTCAGCGCTATTTGGTTAGGACAGTACATGATCAATGAAAACTATGCATATGGAGCATACACAATAACATAAATGGATTATACACCTCTGAAAGAACCTATAAATACCACACATTTGCATTGGTATTACATATAAAATTATATCTTTTGAAAAGTGTGTTAGAGTAGTGTTGTTAGGTTAAGTGGATAATTTCTACTTTACTTCACAGTGTTTCCTTCTTCGATACATGCTAACAGTGTGTATATTAGATTCTAGGGTAATAATTCAAATTATTTGTTTAATTACTTTAGTTTCCATACTATTCAAAATCTAGTGTGTTATGTTAATTTCAATCCTTATATGAATTTAATATCATTAAATCATAGGATTGTTTAAGTTAACATAGCATATTTAATCATAATGTAACATCTATCATAAACAACAAATGGTTTAATTACATCACATAAAACATGAAATCATGGAGAAATTTATTAGATATTCTTACAAAGGATATTTGATAAATCACATCAACATTTAATTCAACACAAAATCATAAAGACACAAACATAAATTCTCATATATATATCATCAAAAGTTTAGGTACATATGCATAACTAAATACAATTCTAATAGGGTTTGTGACTGCCAGATCCCTTAGGGGTTGGTGATCTCTATGGGACGATCATGATATAGTAGTATGCAATCATGACCTACTCAAGGGTTTATTCAAATGCCCTCCAAAAAACCAAATGATCTAGCCTCTCGTACAAGTGCCTCCACATGCTCTCAATCTATGTGATCCCTATCCACCTACACCCTCACAAAGATCCTCAAAAAGCCTCAAGATCCCTACTTGTAGGCCACTCTCTATCCTACTATCAATAGAGCCTCAAGAGGCTAGGACTACTATAAGCTTTTCCTGAAGCTAGTATGCAAAACTCATGGCTCTCTCATACATAATGCCTAATCTCACCACTAACTCGAAGAGATCTACATGTGATATTATGGAAGGTGGGGGCATGTACTCTCATAGTATATCATCCTTGGCATGCAACGGGTGTACTAATGTTGTGATCGCTCATTGATAGATCTGGTACCACTCTCATATGGATGCTGAAAGAGATGTCTCTTATAGAGAGAGGTGGTCAAAGTAGGGTTATGCTACTAGATACTCTCTAGAATGGAACAAGATGTAAATCTCTTGAAAAGGTTGTGAGCCTGATATTGTATTTGTAACAGTAATTTTTTGTTGTTGAATAATACAATGGCAATCTAGGCTTTTGGAGTGTGGGTTCTCCCCATGTATATTTTTGTTTTCGTGTCTTCTATTTCATCATTCATGGTTGTTGGTTTTATTTGTTGAATTTGTTAATGGTGTTCTTGAAATTGGTTAAGCATGAGTTTCTCTCAAAAGGATTAATTTGGGAATTGAGCTATCTTATTTTGATTTATGGAATAGTATTACATGTCTTCTACCAAAGACACTATTGATCTAGGATGCCCTTTTTGAGATTCTCGTCCTTTATTTCCGACCAACTAAATCATGAAGGAAACAAAACTATCTCCCTCCTAAGTGTTGTCAAGCTTAGGGAGGAACCTAATATATATATATATATATATATATATAAAGTCCTAAATCACTTAGTGAATTTCATTAAAGTTGTTCTAAGATGCTTTTTTCCAAAGTGGGATGCTTTGCACTAAAGTGGGATTCTTTGCACCAAAGTGGTATGCTTCATGCCAAAGTTGGATGCTTTGCACCAAAGTGGGATGATTTGTGTCAAAGTGGGACACTTTGCACAAAATTGATACGCTTTGCACCAAAGTGGGATACTTTGCACCAAAGTGGGATGCTTTGAGCCAAAGTGGGATGCTTTGAGACAAAGTGGGATGCTTTGCACCAAAGTGGGATGCTTTGCAACAAAGTGGGATGCTTTACACCAAAGCGGGACGCTTTTTGACAAAGAGGGATGCTTTGTGACAAAAAAGGATGCTTTGCCACAATATTTTATAGGGTCCTAAAATTGCTCTAATTACACAAAAAAATTTACAATAAATGCATGAAAACAATGAAAAAGGAGAGCAGAATCCACTCACTATGTGTCAAAGAATGCCCTATGTTGTATTGTTGTGAACCTCATCCAATCTCAGGGGTCTATAGACTCTTCAACTTGGAATTTTTACTCACTCTTCACCAAGGTATTTTGCAACAATCTAAATGTCAAATGGATAGTAAAAATTTTCATTTTCATTATTCTATAGTAAAACCATAGTAAATAAAGATCATTCATTGAAAGGGAAATCCATTCAAATCAACATATTTGGGGCTATGGGACTCTATTTTCGACACTTTTTGTTGTATTGGATTTGTAATTCTACTCCTGCTCTCATTAAATGTCTATCACTATGTGGTATGGTACTTGGAAATACCCTATGATATGACCTAACTAATTTGATGTGGTTTCATGTTCACCCTGATTCCACCTCCATAAATCAAGAAAAATCAGGGGGCATATATATACCCTCAAATTTAATTCTCTGTAGAGGTTTTATAAGAGGATTTTTAAATAGCTAAAAAAAATTGTTGTAGGATATGGTTCCTAACATCGTAGTTTTGCAGGTAGCTATAGTGGGGCTTCATTCTTCCTAATTAATCAATATGAGTATCAGGGAAAACTTTAAGAAACCCCACCCTCAGCGAAGGTGTAAAATCCTAGTGAATCTTGTATACTTCTCAATAAAAATATTAATTTTAGTGGTGAATTTTTCATTTTTCATGAAAAAAAAGAAATCTCCATTGGTGAATCTTTTCTAATAGCTAGAAGTCTGCGAAAATTCCTAGCAAAATGCAAATTTTTTAAAACCACTAAAATATTTTCATTGACGATTAAAATCTATTTTCAAACCAATAAAATATTTCCATTGGAAAATTAAACCTATTTCAAAACTAGAAAAATATTTTTTTTGGCCATTAAAACTTGTTTTCAAACTAAAAATAAAATTCATTAACGAATTAAACCTATTTTCAAATGATTAAGAAGAAAACATTGGAAAATTAAACATAATATCAAACTAATAAGAAAATATTGTGGTGAAGCATCAATGCAAATCAATATATCCACAATCGTTCAATGAATTGGCAATGGAGGGTTGTAGCTACATTCCAGAAGTAAATCTTTGAAGCAGTAGACTTGCGAATTGAAAACTTTGAAATAACACTAGAACCGTTAGATTTTTTTTTGGTTGGTAATAGTATTTTTTATTGCATAAAAATAAAGATTACACCATATTCCTCATTGTTTACTTTTCATAAACCATCCAAAAATCACCTATGACTATAATATTTTTTGAAAAAAAGCATCTTAACATGCTTCATAACAAAAAAAAGTAACCGTGCCCAACTAAAACTAGTTCCACAACTATTTGTAACTACCTTACATATTTCAATAAGATTTTAAATCATTCTTTTACCCTTCCTACTATTCACACTATACAACCATAACAGGGTTCAACCCCCAACAAGCCAAAAAATTTAGTACTATTCTTGCGTTAATTTTGCAAAAACCCTAAAAAAACTACAAATTCAACTAGTACTACTTATTTCATAAACAACTTTCCTTGTTGCTTTTCCTTTCATCTTCCACTTCCTCACATTTTTTCCTTTTGATTTCATACACTTTTCCTTCACTTTTGTATGCGCTTCCATGCGCTCTACCTCCGCTTTCACCTATGCTTTCAACTATGTTATAATTGCTTCCACCTTCGTCGGCTCTATATGGAATTTCAATGCTTGCTAGCCTAACCTTGATTCTTCCCTACATCGATTTTTAATCTCATCCTCTGGCCAACACATGAAAGGGGTGCATCCTTCTACCCCTTCCAGTTCCACATTTTTAAATCCTTCTCGGTAGTTGAAACCTTCACCTGGAACTACCCATTCAAGTATTGATTCTAATCCTTCCAAGAAATCTCTATGCAGAATCATCTCCATCACTTCTCTCATTGTGTTTGTGAATTCCCCCAAGTCCAAACCCCATGCTATAATCAAGAGTATACTTCCATGTTAGTCTTATATCTATGCCTCAAATTTACAAAGGATTTCCTTGGAAAAATCATCCGCACTGGGCTTATGAACTTAAACCTCCATAATTACCCTTTATCTACTAGATTTACAATGATCAACAGTTTAGAATTTGCTGTCATTGCAGGACTAAATGGCTAGTGAAAATAAGATTTGTAATGATTTTATATTGTTGGAGTGGCAGTGGTTATTTTAACAATTGATAGCTTGTCAGCTTGAGGTACATTTTGCATGTAGTGAGGTTGTCAGTCAAATTAAAAATTTAATTAAATGTAAGGCTTAAGTTACACGAAATCAAATTGATTAAGTTGGTTTTTTGGTTTATGTGAATCACGATTATGACTATACCCAACCTCACATGTGACACGTGTGAGGTGTACACAAGGACCAAGCTAGTAGTGGCACTATTGGGGACACTATTGGCCCATAAATAAGGATAGTGTGCATAACTAAAATCATTTGTTGAAGGCTAAAGGCTATATACTATTGAGTGCAATGTTTGAATTTTCATAAGGGTTTTCATTTTGTAGGGTTAATAAGGATTCAGGAAGAAGATGGTGTGGTATTATTGGGGATACTCTAAATTCCCCTTCCTACAATTGTGTTGTTACAGAGTAAAAGACCAATTTCCTTCAAGTTCAAAATGGGTGGAATTGGAAAGAAGTTGATTTGGTTCACCTGACTTATCAAAAATGTTTTGAGCCAAGACGAGGAGCTTTGATGGAGATAAGTTCTCCCTCAGTGAATGGAAGCTACAAGTAGAAGATGGGAGCAATTTTACAATGCCTCATCTTCTACATAACTCTAATTTTCAAAGGGAATAAGTACATTTTTTATCTTCATAGCTCCCATTTCCCTTGTTTTATTGTCCCCCCTTTCCCCATGCATTTATTTGCAGACACCATGGTTGGCCCTCTTTTTCCCCATGTATTTATTTTTAGACACCATGGCTGACTTGGGAAGTCCCGTGTGTTTATTTTTAGAGTGCATCGTTGACTAGGCAAGTCCCATTTATTTTCAGACACACATGTATTACATTTATTTTTTCACGAGCAACACAAGCTCGATGCAAGCACTTACATTTATAGTTGTACTATGTAATAATGGGGCATTGTCATTCATTTGTAATATAATAAATGGTTTTTCTATTAATGTGAGTCAGCGACATTGTAATTTCTTTTATTAAGTCCTTTGCAAGGTTAAGTGTTATTGTACTATTAATGGTTGTGCTATTAATGTGACATTGTAATTCCTTTTATTATGTCCTTTACAACATTAAGTGTTACTATGCTATTAATGGTTGTGTTATTAATGTGACATTGTAATTCATTTTATAAAGGAGTTGATGTCAATTCTAGCACATTGAAGGTTAAAAACCTTTAAAACACATGTTTATTATTTATATCATAGATTCATAAATTACTCAACCGTTTGATGAACATTTGATGTATGGTTGTAGTTTCATTCTATAATGAAATGCACATAGTGCTAGGGTTACAAACATAAACCTTTGGAATCACCCTATAATTGTTAGATTTAAAAATATCAATGGTTTATATTATTTATAATTTTTTGTCAATGCAGGACTAAATGGCTTGTTTTAAATGTTTTTAGTGACATCCATGCCCTAATTTTGTATTCAGGAAGCAAGACATAGACGTTTTAGTTTCATTCACTTTAGTGTTTGAAAAAAGAGCACTTCTAGTTTATGCTGCTAAGTGATTCTATTTTTAAGTGAGAGGTTCAACACACAAGGATATTTCAATATTAAATTTTTTCACTGCAGTGCACCACCCTCTTCTGGGTTCCACAAAGCCATTTCAATAACCCAGTTTCCATGACTGTCAGCATTAATCTTTTAAAAAATCAAAATCTAGGTAAGTGAAAGAATTCGTGTGGCTACGTTTCATCATTTGATGTTTCTTAAAATATTATTTTTTCAAACTCTGAAGTTTGGGTTTATGGCTAAGAGACTTAAGAATTAAGAAAAATTAAGGAGCACTAATAGGGAATTCATAGTTTCACATTGTATAAGCATGTCTACCAGCAGTACAACTAGAACAATGTTGAACAAAAAAATACATTATGCAAATTGCTTAAAACCCCAGGTTTCACTGATGAATACCATGATATTTATGATCATGAAACCTATGGTAGGTGTACCTTAGAACTTATATTTTCATCTTATAATAATTCCTCAAAGAAAATGAAAGTTAATAGTATCAATGCACTGTGGGTAACTAGATTAGGGAACATGATGTTACATGAGGTTTTCCCTTGCCTAGAATTTATCATGGTCTGTGCCCAAAATTATGATGATAAAAAAGAGTAATTGTTAATAATGATAGCAAGGAAGAATTGTTATCCATTAATACAAAAGAACTTGGAAAAGTGTTTAGGTTTACAACTGAAGAATTTGGGAATGTCTACATTGACCTAGAAATGCTTGCTAGTGATTATGAAGCAATGGATGAAATGGAGAAACATTCTTTCTTAAATAGAAAAGTTCAGCATAGAAAAAAATTGAAAGGTGATCATAAGCCTCCTTCTGATTTGGATATTTTTAAACTATGGGTTCAAGATACTATTTCCATGCTAGCATTTTCCCTCAAACTGGATAGCAATTTGGAAGTGAGTGCATGCCTCCTTGAAATGGTGTATAATATCCATTATGGTGTTCCACATTTCAAATATAATTTTATTGAACACATTGTAGAATCCATCCATAAACATTTTTTTATGATTAAAGGAGGTTCCACCAAGACATTTAGGTTCACAACCTACTTATGCTATCTTTTTCTATTCAAATTCAGAGGAATTTTTTGAACCAACAAGCTTCCAATTTGGCCCTATAGTAATCATGAGAAAAATAAAATGGCTCCATTATATTAATGGACCATTGTTATAAGGATGCATTATTCTCTAAGGAACTACAATCATTTTGTAGAATATTTTTTGGATCCATTGCATCACACAATTACAAATAGTCCAACTAGATTGCCTATGTCATGTAGAAATTGCACTCAACTAGGAAAAGAAATACAATTGGTTGATTGGTACTTAATGGAAGAATATATTGTGCTAAGATTTTATGGATCAGGAGTACAGTGATATAAACTTCCCATACATGTGACAGAAAGGGTTTTTACTTTGGAATATGTAAGGTAGATATAGAGTATTGATGAACTACACTTTACCGATAAGAAAAAGAAGACCTTATTTCCTTCTTTACCTTTTCCATGTGGAAGGATCACATTCGAGAGAAAAGAATTTAGTGTGGCACATAATCTTTTGAAAATTTTAGATTTTGATGCTTTTTGTCACTAGCAGTATGATCCATATGACATCATTAAATCAATGATTATGCTCAATAAGAATGCTACAAATAGAATTCAACATCAAAGTAAATCCTTGCTTGAAAACATGAGAAACAAGGATTCTTGGGATGAGGTCAAAATTGCAATGGAGAAAAGTGTTGTTGATAATGGTATTTATTTTGAACAGTTGTTAGTAGAAATTATGGCATTACATCAAAAGACAATTAGGATGTACAACATTTTTTTATCAAAAAAGTGATAAACCATCTAGTAGAATAAAAATGCTAGATTCTCTAGAGAAGGAAGTTACAAAAAAATATTGTCACGATAAAAAATGACTACCTTTTGGTCTATGAGGAAGGAGCTAGGTGATCCAAGAGCTCTAGCATAGTATGGAGATAGTGAAGAAGATACCGAGTTTAGTAAATTGTGGGATATAGAGCATCTAGAAGAACAAGAAGATAAAGAAAGTGATCATGAATCTAATGATGACAGGGAAGAAGAAACCCATGTCAATTTCAAAATTGGTTTAAGTGAGGCCACAAAAGAAGCATATACTATTGGAGCAGCCATAGCTGAAAAAATGGGTTATCAAGGTGGTCCTTTGGGATCCTAAAGACAATACCCTTGGATGGTAACAGATGTAGAGAATAGAAAATAAATTGATAAATTTGGACTTGGGCTTAGAGGTGAAAGAGTAGACCTAGGGCACACAAAACAATTTGTTAGAGCTTCAAATCCTCATCTTCATGGTCAGACACAATCACAACTAGGACAAGCCCATGGTGGAGAGCTTAGTGTAAATGGCCTTGCCTCTAGTGGTGATGGTATGGGTAGTAGTACCAGTAGTGGTTAACATGTGCTACAACATAAAATTACACAGAAGAGGACAACAATACAATATACCATAGAAACACCAAGTGATCAAGGCATACAAAAGAGGAAAAGTATTTTGATAGGTCCAAGTCACACTACCAATGGATCCACTACAGAGGAGTCACTTCTAGACAACCCCCCCATGGATAGTTAGTCTGGATATGACATCATTAGCAACTGCAAATACTCCTATTCCTTCACCATTCAAGCATTCCATTATTTTCACCATCCCAAGGTTTTGATTACATTGAAGAGTTTAAAAAGAAATCAAACATGAATAAAAAAGAAAAGAAGCAACTGATCTATAGAGTGCATCTGCTATAACTTCAAAGCCTACAACAACCATGGTATTACCCACATTTGACACAAATAAAGAAATAATGGAGTACACATTTCTTGTTCCCATGATTCAAAATAAACTAGAAAATCAGATGGCTTGATCTAAATTCTAGGTGAACAATATTCAATTAGATTTTTTTGGACTTAGAAATAATGACAAAATTAATGTATCAAAGAAGAAAAATGAATTGGTGTACACATCATTGCTAAAGAAAGATAGAGAGAAAAAAGGTTGCATAATCAAATTGAAAAGTTACAAGAATACCTAGCAAATCAGAAAACATAGAGGAAAGCAACAAATAACAAGAGAAAAGAATTAGATAAAAGAATAAAAAAATTCCCATCTGCATCAACAAGCAAAGGGGATAAGAAGAATGAGATTGCAGTGAATTAACTAAAGGAAAGGCTAGATGAGAGCAACAAGAAATATGATGAGGAAAAATCCACTTTAGAAAACTAAGACTAAGCATTGCAAATGGAAATGCATAGTGGGAAAAATTGGAGGAGAGACAATTAGCCATATGAAACAAAATATCTGGGATGAAATAATGCAAAGGATTGATCATTTGTGTGACATGTTTCAATTGATTGATGCTATCAGACATCAGAAGAAGCTCAAAAAATATTTAATGGACAACAAAAATGTGTTGGCATTAGAGAAATCCACAAATAAAATTCAACAAATAGTCTACAAAGCTAGTGACAATGTTTTGAAATCAAAAGGGATTACTAATCAGCTTGCTACATCAATAACATTGTCATCTATCATTGAAAAGTGTTTGAAAATGTGTGAAACAAAGGAATATTTGAGTTTGGTTGCAGAAAAGATGAAAAAGGTGGATGAAAAGGAAAGGAACTTCATAGAGCTTGGTTTTCCAAAGGCTTTTGACACAGAGGAGTGATTCATTGGAAAGAATGTTTTCAAAAAAAAGATGGAGGATGCAATGAAGATTGGTTTGGGCCAATTTCCTCATAACCCAAAAGTGGTGAACTACTTGGATTCCATCAAACCATTGCTAACCTTGAATGCAAAATTGATTGAAGAATACAAGACAGGTTCCAATTTGAATCATGAATTGTTAGCAAATCTTCAAATCAAACAACATTAGTTACAACAAATGACGATTCCACCACCTGAACAATGGAAGTTAATAGAAAAGGTGTTGCAGTGATTTCATTTTTGATAATATGAGTTTCCAAGTTCCAACTAAACTCTGTGCAGAGTTGTCTTTTTTCCAAATCAGACTTCAATAATGTGTTAATGTTAAATTATATGTATTGTTTATTTTATCATTTGAAGAAAAATTCTAGTAGTGGTTTCAACTACTAGATACACTTTAAAAAATTGTTGATGTTCATTTTTGTATATGCTACTAATACTATTGTTAATATGTTATTAAGCATTGAGTTGAGTGATGAATTGTTGAGTACATGTTCACTTTTTTAATTTTAACACAATTAAAAGATGAATTATAAGGTGATTTTAATTCTAGGCATCCATAACCTTAGTGAAGTTGCATTAAAATTCACACATTAATACTCAATCTCCATGACTACTTATTAGATCCACTAAAAATTTATATGAATTCATGCTTTAATAATCAAGGTAATTTAATTAGTTCATTAAACTATAGCCAAAATTAAAACATACATCAATACATAATGACAAAAAAGATTAATGAAAGATCATTGATTAGATTTCATTAATAATTCATGTAAAATTTTACAGCTGGCTGCTGGAGAGATGATAAAATAAAAATAAAGGAACAAAACAAGCTTAGTCTCTAGTCCTCTGAGTTTTATAACCATGTCACATAGTTCTAAATGTTCATAACTACTTGATTCCCTGACTTGGTTCACTTTGTTGAGTAACTTAAGTTCATGCATACATAAGCTTTGAGTTACGGTGTGTGGATTTATTCTGCTTTTGCTAAGTAATTTTCCAGAGAATTATCTATTATTCAAATTGGAATGATAGAATTTTGGTTAGCTTCATTGTTGTTGTTACTATCACTCAAAGTCATGGTTTTGGTGCTTTTCCTAACCTTAGTCGCTAGTTGTTTTATAATTTATAACCTTGTTGATCACTAGTCATAAGAGTTTTATAATTTATAACCTTGTCATGGAGTCCTAAATCTTTATAACTTCCTGATTCCCCGAGTTGGTTCACTTTGTTGAGTTGCAAGTATTTCTTGGTCATCTTTGTAGTTGATGGGTTGGAGGTTTCAAAAAATTCAAAACTTCAGACTTTGGTTCTAAGGTTCCAAGTTTCAATGACCATGCGACATTATGGACTTATCTTTCCTTTCAAAGGTGTTGTCATCTGGCATCTCATTGAATGCTATGTACGGACTAAACTTGAGCTCTATTTTCAGGAATTTCCAAAAGCATGCATGTTTAAAGGCTATCTTTTCGAGGAATGAAATTGAATGCCACATTTAATGCATGTCCTATCAAAAATAATGGCATAAGTGTGTTAGGATGTTTTACTCAAACATTTAGCCTCCATTCTCATTTTTTGCCAAGGCTAGTAGTTCTCAAGTGTAAACATTCTTTTTACTCAAACATTAAGCCTGGATTCTTGTTCTTTTCCAGGGCTAGTACTTATCAAGTGAAAAAATTCTTTCTCCATGAATTTTCACTCATGCAGACTAAATTTTCGGTTTGCATAAGGGATATAAAGCTCAAACCTTTTAAGTTAGAATAATTTTGGGCAAAGAATTTTGGGCATGCCTGGATAGGGATGACAAGTTTGAGTTGGATATAAAACTCTTAGAAAGTGGGCTAGGTCACACTGGAGGGTTTCTAGAAGCTGTGTTGAGTGTGGACCTAATAAGTGCATGTGCAAGAAGGTACATTCCACAGACATGGGAAATTAAAGTCGCAAACCAGACTGCAATTGAAGAAATTTCTCTTGAAGTTGTTTCCCAAGCGTTGGGGATTCTAGAAAGGTAACATGTAGAAGAAATGTCTATCGTAGTGGAAGGTGAATTTTTTAAAGTGAATAGAGACTGGTGTAAGAACTCCATGGTCAAAACCTGGTTGAAGTCTGAAAGGAAAGGTAAGTCAGAACTATTGAGTAAACTCAACAGAGTGTATTTTAAGGGAGAAATTGCAGATGCTATTGCCTTATTGCACCTCGTTGTTGGGAATGCACAACTTGAGTTATTTGAGGATTGGATGTGTTAGTTTATCTTGATAGTCTATGATGAGAACATTTTCATTGGTTGGGTTGAAGTTATTTTATTCCATTTGAATCAGAAATTAATTAATTTCCGTAAGACTACTACTTTCTATATGTGTTCTTTCCTGGCGTACATTATAGGTAGTTAGAGGTCCTTTCCTTAGTTCACTAGATAATTTGGAATGGGTAATTTTTGTCATCTTAATGATGCATTTTTAGTGGAGGTCATGAGGAAGTTGGATAGAAATCTACAAATACGCCTTTCCCTTGAATCCATTTCTATTGTATCAAAATTTGGGAGTTTCTATATCGAATTTGATAAGTTTTCCTATTTGAGAATAGGGGGTTTTGAGAAAGCCCCATTGAAATTACCTCTGTATCCTAAAGATTTATTCATATTTCTGGAAGTTTGTCGACAAAAGGCCATGGTTAATATTAAGTATACAAACATGGGGAAACAAGGGTATGCCTTCCCATTGGAGATCCCTTCTTTTATGTGCAAAACACACCAAATCACCAGGGGATATGAAGGAATTCTCAAGGAATATAACCTCCAAAATTTGTCTATGAGAGATAATTTTGATAGTAATGGTTTTGTGAAGCAGAATCTCTATGGAGAGAGCTCATATTGGCATCACCCATCTATCAAATATTTCTAGGAAGATTGTGTTGATGAGAATGAAGTTTTGAGAAGAGGTTATATGAGGCTAACACTAAAATAGATACAGAATTTATGTCTATCATTTCACATTCTTGAAAATGTAGCTAAGGATTCAACAATCATAGATCCTAGATATGAAAAATTTCCTAATGAATCCCACCATAGGGTTGATTGGAGCAAAAATGAAATTTCAAATGAGGGTGCATGTTGCCCTAATGATTAAAAGAACCCAAGATTGGTTGGATGGGAAATGGTGACAAGTTGCTTGTCCTGTTCAAGAGCCTAAGGCATCACAAAAGAATGAATAGGGGTCTATGCAAGCATCTGTTGCAAGTGTATCATTGAGGAAACCCTCTGCTAGGTCCTCTAGTACAAATTCACATTCAGTAGGTGATGGTGATAGGACAAAAGAAATAGTCAAGTTGAAGAACATCTATGAACAAGATAATGTGCTCTCTTCTACCCCTAAGAAGAAGATCAATCACAAAAAAATTGTGGCTGTAGATTTTGAAGCTATCTTTCAATAGCTCATTGAAGATAATATCCTTCCTCTGTCTGAATTGCCATATTCTCTTAATGATAATCCATCTTTTACTCCTAGCACTCCTAAAGAAACTATTAGTGTAAATGAAGATTTTGGTCTAGTAGTAGCCTCCCCATGATGGCTAAAAAAAGAAGTGGAGAAGAAGAGAAAGCATATTCCTACAATGAAAGTTGGAGTGGATACAGTTGCAAAGTTACTTCAGAGCTCTTCAAAACCTAAGAAAGCTAGAAGGATGTCAAGGATGGTGACTGATGCTACTTCTGGAAATCAAATGCTAGAATTTGTTGACCCTGTAAACAATTTAAATGAAGATGAAATAACAGAGGCAGAATACAAAGTCACATGTTGATATGGGGCATCCAACACTTGAAGGTGATGTGTACCATGTCAATTATTCATTCAATACCTTAATTAAAAGAGTAAAAGAATAGGGGAAAGAAAATGTAATTCTACAATCTCAAGTTCTCGCATTGAGTAACTTTATTTCTTCCATGGAAACTCCTCCTACATCTAATGAAGCCTTGCTTTCTTAGGTAGAGGGCATCAATGTGCTCACCATAGAGAAAATTAAAAATAATTTGAGCTATTCTAGAGCTGCTTGTGAGGGGATCGATAAAATATCTCAAGAGGCTATCTTCTTTCTGAATAAATTTGTGCTCATTTACACTTGAGTCTTTAACAAGAGGAAGGATTTAGTAATAGAACTTCAGCAACTCATAAAAGATCAAACTAGTCTCTATGTTCTCTCTAAGGAAATGAGAGAATTGAACTCTATGGGTCCAAAGATATTAATTGGTGAGAGAATTGTGAATAATCCTAAGGAGCTAGACCCTTCCTAGTCTGATTCATTGGAATGGAAATTGAATATGTATGATAATCTAGTGAAGGAAATTAATAACACAATCAATATTATGAAATGTTGATGGAAATTAAAGAACATTGTCATATTCTAGGAGTAGAAATTACTAATGAGTTTGATGAAAACATTCTAGATATCAAAGACATCTCTCTGAAGTTTAAAGAGATATTCAATAAAGAAATAGTTGATCCTACTATAGTTACATGGGAGTCCTTCTTGAAACTCAGTGGAATGGAGATCCATTTGAAGACTAATAAATTTGGCTCGAAGACAAAAGATCTTAGATGTTGGTTGAGTCTAAAAATGCTTTGGGAAAATGGAGAACTGGGTTACAAATTACTACAATGCCAGGGAGCAAGGACATTATTGCAATTGTCACCAAGTACTGGGAATACAGGCAAAGAGTAAATGCATGGGAGGTGTTACTAAAAGAGACGGAGGCAGAAATAATTGAAAGCGAAGGACTTGGTGCTAGGAGTGGGACTGCTATTTATTTTTTAGTTTTTATGTTATTTTCTTTAATTTGGCTCTCTTGATGCTTCAAATAATTTTTATTTTAATTTCTAAAATGGTTGTCTTCAGGAAACCATTATCAAGACAAAAAAACCACTATTATTTATTTTATTTTTTTGTTATTTCAATATATAAAGACAATGGTGAAGTTCATGCATGTGTAATCTTTGAGTTATGGTGCATACTATGTGGATTTATTGTGCTTTTGTTGAGTAGTCTGCTAGTGGATTGTCTATTATTGGAATGATAATTTTTGGTTGGTTTCATTGTTGTGGAATGTTTATCTATGAATAAAGATTTTATGGTGATGTATGCGTAAAAATTTCTTAGTATAATTTAGGTGATTTGGTAGTTTAAGATTTTATTGTTTAAGTTGTGCGGATGCCTTTATAAGTTATTTATGTTGAAATGTTAGCTTCTATTAGCTTATAAGTTATGGATGTTGAACTGTTAGCTTTTTTTCAAGGAATGGATTAATATTCCTTTCAGTTATTAATCAAATATTTTTTGAATGGAAATGTAATAGGAATTTATAAGTAGTGTGATAAGTGTTGTTCTTTAAAAATGATGTAGAATCACATATCAAATTCAATACCATGGAATACAAAATAGAATATAAATATCACAATTTCATGGAATACAATATAAAATATCATCAACTAAAGTTGGAATATGATTCATGAAGTGCAATATAAAATAAAATATCATGAAGTGCAATGATTCACAATTTCAATTTTCATTGAACACAATATAAAATATCATCAACTACAGTTGGGAACAATGGAAAATGATTCATGAATCATGAAGTGTAGTATAAATATCTAAAAGCTACTAATTCTCTTCCATTTCCCAAATAGAGTCAGGGTCCTCAAACTAATGTTCATCATCAGATAGAGTAAAAGATTCATCTTGATTCTAATTTTGCTCTTCATTTTCTCAGCCTGTGTCTTCAATTCAACATTCATTGTGTCATTTTTGTAAATGTCATATGTCCTATTCCCATTTCCACTACCAGTGCCACCAGTACCAACCTTTGGAATTTGAGTGTTGCACAACCTGGTCTCTCTTCTTTCACATGTGGACCTCTAGATTGTGAGTGCCCTTTCAAAAGGAAAATTTCTCACATTCTACGCAGTTCCTTTCATCCTCAAGCAATTTTCCAAATTCTTGTCTAGTTTATTTTTTAACTTTGATTTCAAAAACCCCAATGTACTAAAACCTATCTCATCCTCTACCTACCCCAATCTCATTGTTCTACATAAATCAACAAGTTTGAAATATTCTGATATCAAACCACACAACATTTCACTTTGGCCTATGTTTGTCCAAACCCTTTTTATTGATCCCAGTTGAAAGGCCTTGTCCTTTCCCATGGATTTATACTGGTCCTTTGTAGCTGTTGCAAACCTCCTGCATTGTTTTCTAAGCTTAGCTTCATCTAAAATTCCTCCTATTTTCTTCTCATTATATGTTATAGTTTTCAAAAATTGTTCGATCAAGATTTTTACTTGAGCATGACAATATTTTGGGTTATCTCAGATCACCAAAAATTGAGGATGCACAATACTTATGGCTTCACGCATTTCATGTCAAGGGTATCTTTCACAAATCTCTGAGGAAAGATTTTTCAATTTCCTTGAAATTTTCACCAACATTTAACAATGCTTTTAAAATATTCCTTGTTAATAGCTACTTCTCTGCTAGAGTGCATGTTTGTCTTACATTGGTACATTTGTATCTCATATCCATGTACACAGATACATAAGTGACTGCTTGCCTTAAACTATAAATAATTATCAAGATCACTCAAATCAGTAATTTTCTGCTACATGAAATAATTTGTGCCATCTCGAGTTAGATCTAGATATAGATGATCAAGGGCCAAGCATGTATGTTTACGTAGATTGGAATATTCATTAATATACATAGTTCTCTCTTAGGCTTTCTTCAAAAGCTCATTCATCACATCTAGCATGGGGAGAAGACTAGTTAAAGTTAAGAGTGTCTCTATATCACTTAACCTATGCAAGAGGTCAAGAATTTGTCTACTATGTTGTGATTTTCGTACTTTACTCCAATCAAGGATTGATATTCTAAAACAACTTGTTGCGTTGGTCCATGCAAGGAGATCCATCTAGTATCAAAATCCTTGAGAAGCTTGTTTCCTAGTGTTATTCCCTCAACAAAATTTTAAAATTTAGTGAAATGTTTAGGACTTCAGTAGAAGTATGTGTGGATCTCATAGACTAGATTTTTTACTTTTGATACTGTAGGAAACTTGATTACAATTTTGAATGCTAAATTCATTATGTGGCCCATGCAATGAATACCAAGCATGTATGGTACACAAGTAGTTTGTAACTTTGTGAAAACACCAGTCCTTTGACCTTGCATCACTGCAACTCCATCAACTCCTACACACACCAACTTTTTCACAATTTTCAACTCATCCATACCTACAATTTCATTCAAATATTTCTTGAATTGTTCAAATATATTTTTCAATGTTCAACTGTCCTTCATTTTATAAACATAGAGAAGATGAGCTTAGCGAACATGTCATTCTATATTATACAAAAGAATACACACCCAAGAAGTATTTTCTACCACAGTAACTTCATCTAAAGATAATGCAATGAAATTTGACTCTTTTACTTTATCCAAGGTTTAAATCTTCCTTTTCCACTGCAGCAAGACAATTTTCCCATTCCCATTCAAAGTTTACTAACCAATGTGAGTAGGGATAGTGAGGAACATTAAAATAAGATACTCAACCAAAATATTATGGGTAGTCTATCATAGGATGCCCTCTGGACAAAATATGAAAAACAACACTCATCTAAATAGTTTTTGACATATTTTCTGCTTCTATTGTTTTTCCAAATTGAGCCTCAAGTGTACCTTTACATACAACAAGCTTTGACATTTTTTGGTGATACTCTTCATGATCTATGACATACCTAACATGAAGAAATTCTTCCTTTGATTTCCAATGTGCGTTTGATTGTTCCTTTGTGTCTATGATTTTTTTTCATAAACTTTACCGATATGCTTTTCTATAGTGTCAATCTTTAGCTGCAACGTCTTGTCTCTTCCATATTTCAAAGTACAAATCATACATTTTTCCAATGCTACATTTTCAATATTGTTTGCTTTCCCCATTGGTACAATGAATGGGTACTTTGACAACCAAACAAGTTGATTTTTTTTTGTCATTTCCCACTCACACTCCCTTCTCTTTTTTTTTTCCTTTTCTTGCTACAAGCATCATCCTCATCCAAGTCAATTATCTCATTTTAGCTAACCAGGGTATCCCTTGTAGCATCTTTTGCGATATTGCCATCCTCATTTGATATATTTTGATTTAACTCTTGAATGAAAATATCAATTTGACCTTCCGGTGGTGGTGAGGTATTGTGAATGCTACCAATATTTGGTGGAAGAGTTGATGATGTAGCTCCATCTTGACCTAATGGATCAAAAGCTTTCGAAATTCCAAAGTAAGACTGTATGGTATGTCTATTTTTTGAGAATTTTGATGGCCTCTTAGTCTCTTCACCACCCTAAGGAGTGAAAAGAGTATTTTCACCACCCTGAGGAGTGGCAAGAGTATCTTCACCACCCTACAGAGCAACATGAGTATTTTCAACACCCTGAGGAGTGGCAGGAGTATTTTCACCACCCTAAGGAGTAGCAGGAGTCTCTTCACCACCCTAAGGAGTGGAAGGAGCCTCACCACCCTGAGGAGTAGTAGGAGTATCTTCACCACCCTGAGGAATGACAAGAGTATTACCCTTGCTGCTCGAGCTGCTCGACATATTGATCTATGATTTTCTTGACATATTCATCTCTCACTTTGAATAAAAATTGGGAAAAAATGTCTTCTTGTTTAAGAAAGACATAGAATAATAATATAGATCCCATTTTCTACTTAGTATCATCTTTAAGGTTGAAGAAAGAAGGGAAAATAGATAAAGAAAAATTATTATTATAACTAATAACACTATGAAGAAATGATCGCTCACCTTTAAGTCTACATTTTCAGCTTTCGATGACTTATGAATCGATAAGTAGAACCTCAGAACCAAACAAAATGTGTAAGAAAAATGACACTTCTGATTTTATTTATATCAATCCATGATTCCATATTTGGCAAATTCTATAGGATTTTTAAATGGTATATTAATTTTTTGTGAATCACACATGCTTATACAACGATTTGTTGTAATTTTCAAGGCAAAATGTGTTGTCAAATGTAATTATTTTTTAATGTTATTGGCAAAATGGGTCCTCATAAGCAACTATTTATAAATTTTAATTGGTGAAATGGGTCTTCACAAGCAACTATTTGTAAATTTTAATTGGAAAAATGGGTACTGATATAATGTTGTTTTATTAGTATTGGTGAATATTTAGGTGTTTTATTAAATGCTTCCGAGACTCTAGGAAAAAAGTATTAGTCGGTCCATTTGAAATGCGTAGTTTGACAATGGTGAATTTGTTTCTTTTAAATATTCCTCATAAAAAACTCATTGGCGAATGGACATGTATTGGACCTAGAGTTCATAAAATATGAGTGATTTGGACACCCTATTGGGTGCAATTAATTTTCCAATTTTGACTTGGCCGATTTCATTATTCACCAATTGTCGAAGATTCGCCACTAAATTTTTCCCTAATGAGTATCCTTTTTCATACTAGTTATTTCCTTTAGCTTTCATATTCACGTAGTACCATATGGAAGCTAAACTAGGGGATAAATGTAGTATAAAAAATGTAGCACTTTTTCACAATTAATTTGGGAGTAATTGACACCAAATTAACTTAATAGTGCCTTAGTTTAGTGTTGCAATGTGTTGTACACATTCACATTAATCTAAGGCTCCTTTTTAATAAATTATATTTAAATTGTACCTTATGTAAGGTGTTGTAATAGTACACTTCACATTTATCTAGGTTTTCATTAATTAATGCAGCCTAATGGGCCCCTTTAATTCAAATTCAAGCCCTCTTAATTGAATTTTCTTAGAGATCTATCTTGGCATCCATAAATAAAATTTCATAACATTCAATTTGGAAAAATCAAGGTCCTAGAAAATAGTGCTAGTACCCATTCACCTTTAGTGGTGAATGGGTCCTTACCACATAGGACCCCCCTTTCTTTGCATATTTTACATGGGTCTTTTATGTTCTTTCACCCTCCCGAATCAAGGTCCTAAAAACTTGTGCTAGGACCCATTCACCTTTAGTGGAGAATGGGTCCTCTTTGAATAGGACACTCCTTTCTAAATTTCGTTATGGCAAGATTTTAATGAAGTTAAATCCTAGATAAGATGTTAGCTTGAATTATTTGGATTTCAGGGTTAATTCTCAACTTATGTATAAATATAAGGTTATTTTACATAATTTCACCTATAATATTTCAAGCAAGCTAAGAAATAAAGGAATCTTTCATGAGATCAAGCATTCATTGTCAAGAAGCAAGCAAGAATGAAGTTTGGAGAAGAATTATAGGTCTTCAAGCTCATTTTGTGTCAAAGTTCAAGCATTAGTGAAGGTTGATAATAGATGCTTATGGAGAATCATGAGGGATTATAAGTCTTGGGAGATGAACAAGGCATACAACCAAGCCTAAGAACTTGTTTCCTAATTGATTCCATCTTTTATAATAATCCTATTTGCATCCTAAGAGAGGTATATTCATATTTATGGCTTATTGAGGGAATTTGAGATCTTCTTTATTGAGTCATTTGCATTGTCCAAGCTTCATTTTAGGGTTCTGTTCCAACACAATTGAATATAATTTCCTTTACATTCTTAGGGATCTTAATAATAGACACACTTAAGGTTAGGATTGCACAAATAATTAGATTTTTCAAAGTTTCATTCATCATCAAAGGTTTGATTACCAATAAAGGGATTTACTGAGGCAAAACCCTACCAACAAATAAGCTTTGAAACTTGTCTTGTAGATTATTAATAGATCTAGATCTAAAAGTAGGAATTTCATAGTGCAAGGAAGGAGTACAGACCTGGAAGATGAAGATCAAATTCGAGGATTTCTGAACAAGGCTAGCAGGACCTATTCTCCTTTAGTGGTGAATGAGTCCATGTTAGGGCTTGAAGGGCAACAGGTTTTACACTATACAATCTTTTGTTTCAGATTCAAAGTTCCCTAAATAGGCCTACTAGGACCTATTCGCCTTTGGTGGAAAATAAGTCCCCGTTAGCACTTTAAGAAAACATGATTTGACTAGATACATAGCATTCTCTAATCCTTTTTTTGCTATAAAATTCATAGTTTCTTTATGTTTTGTGTTAGATCCATGCATTACATGTGTTAGACCTGGAATTAGGGATTTCTTGTTATTCCAACTTCTCCCCAAATTGTGATCTAGCTCAGCACCCCATCCTTATATAAACAAAATATTGCAAGATCCATAAGCCTTGATTTAATTCACCTCTTGGGTTGATGATTACCTCAAGATTCTTATATCTCATCTTTTCAATGAAGTTCTAACTAGAAAAAGGAGGTTAGATATCATAGCCTCTCTTTTCTATGCATCACCAACACATAACACTTTACCTTGAGCAATGTGTGTTCCAGGAATAAGGAACTAAGACCCATTCACCCATGGGTGAATGATTCCACCCTCTGCCTTTGAACTTAAATTTAAAATATTTTTTTGGTGGTATTTTAATGTCCCTAAATTCAAATTTTCATGTTAGTTTGTAATGTTTAATTTCCAGGAAATTAAGGATACATACCTATGAATACAAGGTTATTTTATCAATTCAAGCCTAAGAATTATTATATAGCAAGAGAGAATTTTTATGAGACTTCGCAAGAGAAATGGTAATGATCAATGACATTTAAGAGCATATTTCTCAATGATTTATTGGAGCATTCAAGATCTCAAGCATCATGTCAAAGTTATCAAGCACCATGCACGTTTTTGGTGCTAACATTATGATGTAGGTTTCAAAGATCAAGTCAAAGCATTGATGTGAAGATTCAAGCATCAAGATCCACATCCATTGAAACCATTTCATGCAAGATCAACATCAAGATTCTAGATTTCGAAAGGTTTATTTAAGGGTTTGGTGAGTTACAACATAGCATTGTTCATCCATCATTCCTTTCATGTTTTGTTATTTCAATTCAAGGTTTAATCACCCAAAAATGGTTTGACCAAGGAAAGCCCCAATTCACCAAAAAAAAAAATTCCCTCTTGTGCTTATGTTGTAGATCTTAGGTTGAAGAAGGATTGAAGGTATCTTGAAGGGAAAGATCAAAAAAGTTATCAACTTTGTCAAAGTTGTTGTTAACAGATGAAAACTCACCTAAAAATCTGATTTCTGACTTTTTGACATTGAAACTTGGATCAATCAAAAGCTCCAGACTGACATTAGAGGTTCCTGGAAGTTGTTATAAATCCTTGAGCAATGACCCATTCACCCATGGGTGAATGAGTCTCAATCTACCTCCCAAAACTACCTTTTGCTAACAAGTACATAGTGTTCTAATATTCTTAAATTTTCAAAAAGCTTTCTATTTTTATTAGTATTTCACTTTAAATTGATGTTTCAAATATTTTTGGCATAATTGAGTAGATTTTCTATTTTTTTTCTCGCAAAAGTGTTTCTTAGGTTGATACCCCCACCATCAATCATAAGGAAATCAATTGGTTTCCTCATTGAGTTGACTCACCTAATGGTTGTAAGTTGATTCTTTGTGTGGATCTCATTTCCTAATAAAATAAAGGAAGATAGGTCCATCATACAACATTTCCCCATTTCAAATTAATCCAACCTATTTTCCTTCATTTCACCTATCAACTATGAATAATTTTTCTATGCTAGAATAAAAAATGTCTTAACAATTAAACATCATCAAATTAATTTGAAAAAGTTCCCTAACAACAAAAATATCTTGATTTTAGAAAACCCTAAACACCCATGTCAAAAGAATTTAAATGTGATAAGGCTAGTCTAGGGCGCAAGGTTCTCTAAACAAGCTATTTTTCCTAACAAATTTGATTTCCCATGTTTTTTGATCTTTAATTTTAGAGTCGTAATTTTAAATTTGGGCCCTGGCAATACTTTAATCTCAAAAATAAAAATTTAATGGAGTCAACCTAAGGTTTAATTTATTCTAAATTTTATTATATAAACATGAAATATTATTTTAAAATTAAGCATAGATATAAGAAGACAATTGTATTTTGTGAAGTTATATTTAAATTTAATGGTTTTCAAGAGGATTTTCAAATTTAGTCAAGTTTTTGACAATGAATAAAATTTGGTGTGAATAGAAGATCATGAAGAAATCTAGGTTTTGGTTATTGATTTGACCATTTTCAACAACCTAATGACTTAATTTTAGAGTTCTCATCTTCAATCTTCAATAATTCTAAGTCTAACACCAACCCTAATTATATAATAGCAACCTGAATTCTAGCTATATTACTACTTGAACCATAACCTTAGCTGTAATTAAAACCTAATTCTAGTTGAATCGTTACCTTAAACTTAACCCTAATTGAATTCTAATTAAACCCTTATCGAACCCTAACCCTAGCCCTAACCCTAATTCTATCCTAATTATAATTGATCCTTAACCCTAACCATCATTAAATCCTAATCATAAACATACCCTAATTATAAATAGCATTAAATGCATTAATAATAATAATGTTATATAAATTATTTTTAAATATATGATAAAGTGAAGTGTAATTTTAATTTTTAATTGAATTATTTTTTTTAAAGATAGATAAGCTAGTTTTAAACATGTTAACTAAAATATTATTTTTATATGTAATAATAAATTTATTATATTTTTATTGTATTTAATTTTGTAATTTTTTTATCATTAAATATTTCCTAAGAGGCAACACCTTGTATTGATATCGAAAAAGGAATTTACATTGTCTTCATAATTTATTGCAACTTTCACCATGACTACCTTCACTTGGACTAGACACAGATTTATCCCTAAACCAAAATGGCTTTCAACCCTACTTTTTACATTATACAAAATGGCCCTAGGCCAGAAGATCACCACTAGTGGAAACCACTAACCCTGTACAAAACAAAAAAAAACCCTACTATTTGATGGACTAACACAAGCCTTTATGGCTACCATTATCGGATTGACTCACATAGATAGACTTTTATCAAAAATTACCAAATTTTACCACAAAGCTTAGCCTTGCATGTATGCTACAACACCTCCTATAATGACCAATCTTGACCTTTCCTTGCTCAATCCTCCTTGTCATCAAACACCACCCTTTTCTTGAAGGCCAAATAGTCAGCCATGACTGGACAATCTATCCCAAAGTTCTGGTGTGCTGGGACTTTCACTTTTTGTTCAGGGTCTCTTCCATCATTTGACAACTATTCTTCTCCCATGTGAAGGCCCCATTCATCATCATCCACTGCAACTATCTCTCTCACTATCCTTTCATCCTCCACATACCTCATTTCCCAACTGTGAGGAGAGTCAGATGTCATCTTTGTTGCTATGAGTAGGAAAAAGATGCCTCTTTCTCACTCGTCCCATAATTTTGCAAACCCTGTTGCGTCAATGGTTCTTATCAGTGAAAAATTCATCACCTCTCCACCATTTTGATGCATCATGTAGTAGTTTCTTGGCATTGGGATCATCAGGTAGCCATCAATGTTATCTAGGGCTTCATTGATTTCACCTAGCCATGTGCAGAGGAAGATCATTGGGGTTAGTTTCTTGCCTCTCACTTTGGATACACCCATATGAATCAACATTGCCAAAAACACAGAAAGCATGTCTGTATTTGACCCAAATCTCTTATATGCCTTAAAAAAATTTGGTCCTAGTCAGTTTTTGGTTACCCAGAGAATCAATAGATGGGAGGAAACCAAAAATACTCTCAATATTTTGTCAGTTATACCTCCCAAAAATTCTTCTTAGTATTTATAAATAGCAGAGTATCCATAATTCTCGGTTCAAACAACCCCCTTACACACAAAATTCTCTAATTGATTTACTTCTTCACACTAAAAATGGTGCGTTCACACTTTGCTTAAGCTATCATAGCCTTAGCCTTTTAATAAAAGATGGCCTTACCTCATCATAATGATCAGTTCAGAGTTTGTTTCATTTGAATCATGTCTGCAAGCCACCACCTTTTTAAATGGCATGAATCTACTTTTTTGTGTAAGGTCGTGCTTAATCTGTCATTTCCTTTGTCTTGGGACTTGTTCATATGTCCTATTCCCCACCTTCTATTTATGGCTTTTGTCTTGTCATTCTAATCTACTTTGATTTTTTCCTTCATTATATTGTGTGCTTTCTTGGTGGTCGGTTAATCTAGTATCTTCGGTGTCCTTCTAATGTATGACTTGAAATTCCTCCCATTTTAGCTACTTCCTATCACCCCACCTTTCTACTTATGTGTTATCTCTTGACACCTTTTTTTCCAACTCATCTACCTTGTTGTTACCAACCTGATATATGTGACTTATTTGAAATGCCTGAAATTTACTTGTCATTTGTTTGATGCACTACAATAGATGATTTAACTTCTATTTTCAAGCACTACCTCTTCAAATAGCATTGATAGTGGTAAGTGAATCCCCCTTCAAATGAATACACTTTTCTTTAATCTATAATCCCAACTGTAAACCAATGGATGTGGCTTTAAACTTCGCTTCATTATTCATGGACAGTCCTAGGGAGATGGATTTTTCTACTAGAGTTTTACCTTGTTCATCCTTGGTAATACATCTCGCTCCTCCCAAGCCAAGTTTTCCATGGGAGGCTCCATCAAAATTGATTTTAATCCATCCTTCTTCTAGCTCTTTCCATACTACTTCTGATCTTTTAACCTTTGGTGATTGTGCCCGACTACTACCATTAAGTAGTAGTGGTTTCAGACCATTGATTGATTTCATTAGGTTGTCATCCTAGTTGTTGAATATTTTCTACTTTCTTTCTTTTTTATTTGCATCTTCATTGACTAGTTCTACTATGGCCCTTTCAATTCTTTCCTAGAGTCCATCCTCTCTCATCTCCTTCCCTTGGAAGATCCTTTTGTTTGTCTCCTAGATTTATCATATTACTATAGATAGGGTTATTTTCCATAGTCCACCAAAAACTGATTTCTTGCCTCCTTGAGGCCACATTTTGAACTAAGTTTCAATGTCTTCCAACATAGGGCATTTCATGTTTAGTTTTCTCATGATTTTTTTCCAACATTCATTTACATACAAGAAAGTCAAAAGTAAATGATATGTAGATTCTTCACTCTTTTTTCACATTACACATCTTCTTGGGCCTTGAACACCAAGGGTTACTAGTCTATCCTCAATGAGAACTCTTTTCTAAATTGCCATCCATGCAAAAAATTTTGCTTTAGGAAGGCATTTTTTCCCCCAAATCAATTTGCATGGCTATTCTTGTGTTTCCATAACTAGTTCTTTTATTTTGTAGCAAACTTTCACTTTGTATGTGCCTATGGTCAACCCACACCATTTGATTACATCCTTATCATTGGAGGGTATAAAATGTCTACTTTTGAGTATTTCTAATAATGCATCTATATATGCTTGTGGAGCATTGAGGGCTCACAAATTTTTCCAATTCCAACTAGGGATTCCATTATTGAACATTACCTTACCATAGTTGGAGACCATATACCCCCATACTCATAGTGTTTCTTCTTTAAGATCTTCCAATCTTGGGGTGTTCTGAATGGGAGGTTTCTTGCACCATGAATTGCTCCAAAAGGAAGCACTTTTACCATCTCTGATCTCCTAAGTAACATGCTTGGATATTATATCCCTGCAATCCAAAATGAAGTTACAAATTGCAGAGCCTCTTGGAGGAGCAATTGTGGTGAGCATTCAAGTTGGTTCATCTGAGTCTAGGTATTTTCTTCTCAAAATTTTGACCCACTTTTTCTCGTTATTTGAATATAGGTCTAAAACCAGTTTAGCTCCCATCACTTGGTTCATTAACACTAATTATTTTAGACATGCACCACCAGCTTCTTTTGGGGTGCACACCTATCCCAGGCCATCAATGGAAAGTTTTCCTACTCCCTTACTCCAGTCCAGAAGAATTTCCTAAAAAATTGGGTTAGAGACTCTTCCACTACTTTTGGTAATTTATTTTAAACATGACATTGAATACATTGGGATGGCCTACAATACTAATTTCACCATTAGTAATCTTCCTACTGAGGAGAGCCATTTACCTTTCCAGGTTCCCAATTCTCTTTTGTAATTGTTTATCAAGCATTCCCAATAGTAGTTTTTGTTAATCCTTGCAAACATAGGCATACCCAAAAATCACCCAAGAAGGGTTGCTACTTTAAGATTTGGGATTTTGGCTACATCCCTTTGTAGACTTGGTTGTGTATTAAGGAAGAAAACCTCTAACATTTCCCAATTTATGCTCTGGCACGATTCTTTGTAGTAGTGATGTAGAAAATTCTTGATCACCCTTGCTTCCCTCTTGCTTACCTCCCTAAATAGAATGGTGTCATCTACAAACTATTGATGAGTGGTGGGATCCAAACCATTTGCTACATGTACTCCCACCCATTTTCCTTCCCCTCTCAAGATTTGTATTCCTCTTCCTAGTACCTCTACCATAATTATGAATAGGAAGGGGGAGAGGGGGCCATCTCAAGTCTTAGTCATCTTGTTGATGGAAATAAACCATGTCTTGATCCATTCACTAGCACAAAAATTTGGATGTTGAAATACAACTAGATTAACCCAATTTATCCATTTTTCATCAAAACCAAACTTCCCCAATACTTCCAAAAGCAATTGTTTTTCCACCATGTCATATTCTTTAAGGATTTCCAACTTTAACACCATACATGCTTCCTTATTCCTCTTGGCTGAGTGTATGGTCTCATGTGCAATGATTATACCTTCTGTAATTGACCTTCCTAGGGAAAATACACTTTGTTCTTCTTATATGACCTCATTTTGTACTCCCTTGAGTCTATTTTCTATGATTTTGGTGACCACCTTATACACCTATTGTCAATAGATTTGCACCCCGTTGAATGGAAGATTCAACAACCTACTAAAACATGGAAACCTTCTTCAGATGTGGGTGATATGAATGAAGAAGGAATTTCCAGAGTGAGCTGGTTCTCTGAATGATTAATGTTATTCTAAAACTTTAGAGGAAAGGGATAGAAAGATGGACTAAAACCTAAACCTACTGATAATTAACTTGTTATTTTTTATAGAAACCAGATATTTCCACTCACAACAATTTCTCTATTACAATAGTTCTCATAATCTCATCGATACATGGTTTCATCAATAATTCATATGAAGATTCACAGAGATCGAATACATCATACAACCTAAAAACATGAAATCCTGTGTAGAAAACTCATAAAAGCAGGACATTAAGGCTTCAAATATGAAAACACAAATGCATCAAATTGCTATTACCAGTCTAGAGACAATAAAATGGAAGGAAGAACTCAGTTTTATTACTGAAACTGAAAGAGTGTCTATCTGAAAATAGAGTACAAAGGTTCACAAGCTCAAAAATGTGTATGAGCAACAACAAAAATCTGAACTGAGAAGGAGAGAAAAGGACTAAGTCTTTTTAGAATATTTATATCTCTCAAGAAACCCTAATCTGAGCTCACAAAGAAGCTCAAGGAAAAAAGCCTCAAACCGTCTCAAAAACTACATAAAAGCAGAAAAAAGCACACTGCTTTAATGATCAATTGTCAAGCCTCTAAAAATAGGCAAAATCCGCTTTAAAAGCCAAAAAAACACCTTATCTCTCCAAGATAAATCTCAAACTTAACCAAGAGGAAAAAGTCAATAAAATTTGCTAAAAATAGCCAAAAAACATAAAGCAATTTATAAGAGATTGCTTTACGATTCTCCTTTACAGGATTGCAAATTTTATAATTCATCTATTTTTGCAATTAAATATTATAAAATATTTTTCCAAAAAAATACATCCTATTTTTCCATTAGAATGCTTTGATTTTTTCCAAAATTCATAAAAATATCAATGTATAATTATCCTCTCATCAAAAGCTCCAATTGATTTCTCTAAAACCAATTACAAATAACAAAACCATGGGTGATCCCATAATAGTGGTTTACAATTTTTGGCCAAACTGGACACTGAAATTATTATTTTTAACTAAATCTTCACATTCGGGCACCTATAGCGGCTAAAATGTGAGGAATTTGAAGATGGTGCAAACTAGAGTCCCATCAAATTTTGTCTGTAGATTCTAAAAATATTTTTTTCAAAATTTTTGGAATCAAATTGCACTTCTTTTTCCATCTCCCATGAAAATAGATTTTTTTTAGAAAACAACATTTTTAAAAAGTGACACACACCGTATAATGTATAACTTTTTTTGCATGAAGGATTAAATTCTAATTCTTTCAAATTTAGATTTTTAACTCTAATATCTAGCGCTTCCACTTGGTTAGATATTTTTTATTGAATATTTTTGCTTAATCAAGTTTCAAAGTCAAAGCGAATTACAATTGGACATGCGACTATATAGCGCGTAACTTTTTGTATATGTCAACATTTAATTTTATTTTTTTGTTGGATCAAGGACTTCAATATCTAGTGCACTCATATTTTTCAAATTTTTTTTTTGATAATCTACTAGTTTTCATGTGAAGAACAAAGAAATTCATTTTCAATGAAAAACCTATGTTTAATAAAACTTAAAAAACAAATACATAACAAAACCAAAACATATTAAAATTATATTCATTGGATAGCTTGTTCTGAGGAATACCATAATCATTTGAAATGAATTTTAAATGAATTTATTTGATCCCCCAAAATCTAAATCAAAAGTGATTTTTTATCAGCATTTTGATAGGTGTAAAGGAGACACATTTATAGGTATGGTTTAAAAGTAGCGAGGTTCTATCCAAGGGGGTTTGATCTAAGGTGATTTGATCAAACCCTTTTCAATTGGAATCCTTAAAATGGAACTTTTTAAGGCTTAAATCATTATATTTTCTAAAAATATGTGATTTCAGCTAAAATTCGTTCCTCTCAGGAATTGTAAACCCAATTGATTTTATATTATAATACAAAACCCAAGTGATAAAAATATCCACTTCTAGGTCATAAGGAATTCACTATGCATAACAAATCTTCAATTTTTCCAAGGCACAAGACACAAGCCCTAAAGAATTAAAGTATCAACCAACCTAGGTACTTGAATTCAACCCCCTCTAATATTAAACTTCATTCTTTGAATGAAATATAATACAAAGCAACCCTAATTCGAATCCCCCATGTGCTATTGACAATTGAATATTCTAGATAATCATAATCTTGGGTCAAATTAGGGCATGGAACAAAAGAGGTCAAACCCTAAAATCATTTCATTTTGCATTCAACACTTTGAAGGAAAAGAGCTCTATCTGAAGGAAGAGCGCTGCCATGATTGACCTCGATCTAAAGCTCATGCTAGAGAGTCTTCACCACTATCTTCAGATAACCAAATCCTAACTGGTAAGCTTGATTTGTTTGTTGTAATGTAGCTCTTTACTCCACTCAAAGAGTAAGAAAACTATTAAGGTTGTGGCCTGTGCATGGTGGTTTTTGACCTTCTTTACATTTCTTGTGGGTTTTTCTTTCTTGGTCGACCTGATATGAGCTTGGGCCTTAAATCTGAAAGCTCAATGAGTGAACTTGTTCAAGGATTTTACTCTATTTTCTCCACACAAGGTGAGCTTCTTGTCTATCTTGTGAGACTTCTCCTTTTGGGCTTCTTGGTCTTGTGAGCGCAGCTTAGAAAACCTCTAATACATTTGTTTCTATTTTCTATGCTTTGTTGAATGAGTTTGAATCTTTGAGCTTGATCTCTTGGTGTCTTCCTTTGGCCACAATGGTGAAAACCTTCCAGTTTGGTGCTTAACAATGAATATTTTGGCCTCGGTTAGCGTGCTTTCCCAGAGATATGAACTTGTAATCTTTTACTTTAAGCACGTATTTCTTCCTCATTCTTCAGAAACCTAAGGAGTCCCTCTTTTATTTATGAATTTTTGGCCATGTTTAGGTTGCACTAGATGTGTATCATAAAAAGCATTATTTTAGAGGTTTTGGGCTCAACCCAAAGCAAGAAATTCACCATCTTGTATATCGAAGGACACACCCACATATGGGTATCATGAGAATTTGAGTATAACTGCATTTTCCTTATTCTAAAACTCACCCACCAAAGGAAATTCACATTTTATTTTCTTGCTGTCTCATACAGAAACCAGACATGGGTTATCATTGCAATTGTATTTTCTATACTTTAAAAACAAACCCCAAACGTGGGTACTTCGTATATTCATTTGCATTCAGTTTATAAGCTTAGCCTGACTGATCATGGCATTCTTTGGCATTCTGTCGATTGCTCATTGAACCCCTCAAGAGTGAATTAAAAATTGTAATATGCAGAGTTGTGTTTCGAAACCCCAAAGTGGGTAAACAAACAGTGATGAGGAAAAACCAAATTTATTTAGAGACCCATGTATTTTCTAAAAACTGTGATCTCCATATGTAAATTTGAAAACCATTGTGAGAATATTAGAGAACAAAAAAACTATATGTATAAAAACTCTGACCCGATTCACATGGTATTCTACTTTCCCCAGCTTTCTTCATGGAAATGTTGTATAAATTCTATCTTTAACAAGACCTTCTCCTAGGTATTGAATGAAAACTGATATTTTCCATTCCTTAAGCTCGTTGGTGATATGAAAAGTCTACAAATTGTGTAAAATTTGAGCTTCTTTTAGTCATTCAAATTCTTACATTTCCACCATATGATAAAACTAAAATCTTATTTGAACCCTCTTATATCTGCACTTGTAGTACGCCTTGTTAAATTATTTCCATGTTCCCATACTTTCCTCTTTTTGAACAAAGTACATCAAAATATATTAATGATGAACAACCTCCATAAGTCCTCGAAATGCTAGAAATGCATTTGTTGTTTGCATTACTTGAATAACGACTTCATTTTAATTCCTTCTTTTACACAAAATTTAGTTTTGACTTAATTTGTAAACAAACTTGTCTCACAACTCTATTTTGACTTCATGCAAAAATTTCAATTAAAGTCTTGTAGTTCTGAAGACGACATCTTACTTGATTACTTCATCGCATTTTGAGTGCATGATTAACACTTCAGAGAGACCTTCTATAACTAACTATTCATTATCATTTGAATGCAATATCTATTCTCTCACGCTCTTGGGCTTCAACCTGGCACTCTTCATGCATTTCTATGCTCCACTTAATAAAATATTCTTTAAATTTGTTCTCTTCTGTGATGAAAATTGAAATAAAACTTCTTCATTAAGGAATAAGGTATGCCTGTTCACTATCCTTAATTGTGAGAAGAACACTGATAAACTGAAATTTGCATGACATATATGATTATGATGAAAAAATAACACAGAACGTGAACCATACAACAATGTTTGATATGATTGTACTTAGTTAAATTAATTGAGCAAGTTAAACTCACTGTTCACTTGTAGCTTTTAAAAAGTATCTCCTTGATTGTTATCAATGCACAGTTGGTTTAATAGCTTGATAGATAACTATGCCTTACTCTCTCAGTTGTATCTCATTTCTTTTGATGAATATGATGATGTAATCTTTAAATCAGCCCATTTATAATAAATAAGGCAGCATGTCGAGCTCTACCCTTGTGGGAGCCTATTTTTCTCCACATGCTTGGTCTTCAAATATTGATCAGCATCATGATTTTCCCTATACCTACACAAGGAAACAAACAATGTTAGCATAAAAAACATAATATGATGATCATGTCGATGTTTCTTCTTCAACTCATTTCTTTGGTGCTTCTTTGATTGTTTCAGTGTATCACTAATAGTAGGCTACACTATTGTGGGTGACTCATATAGGTTTCTTCATAATCAAAGCCACTAACATCCCCCTCTTTTCTCTTATAGGTCAATCGGAGCTCGAGAAGACAAAAGTGCTCCATCCAATATCGACCATCGATAATCAAGCAATGATGATTATGTCGATACTTATGTGATTTATTCTTTCGCATCTACCACAGTGTAGTGTACTATTAATGATGCATTGTGATAGTCACATCCACATCTTATGTCGATATTTGATTTCAATTCTTGCTTTTCATTTGAAAAGAAAATGCTTTCCAATGCAAATGTTGTAATATCATTTTGATCCTTGCAATCAAATGAAGCTATGTAAATATGAATCTCTCTATGAAATAAATGAAAGCATCTAGAATGCTCTATTGCTTAAATGCTCAATTATGTACTTCATTTAATTCTGGAACATTTGAATACCACTCTAAAACTCCATTTCCTCTTTTAAATGCACAACTGTCACTTGATGAATAATCATAAAAGATGGAAACAATACTTAAGCTCAATCTGTTATTTCACGTTAAGATAGGATAATGTTCATCAAACTCCACCAATCGAGCTGAGGCAAAAAATTGGTAAAATTTTGGCAATTTCCGCTAAATGCTTTCTTGCTAAGCATATATCAGTGGCCTTAAAACACTTTGTTTGGCATGGAGTCAATTCTGCCCATTCTTGAAACACAAAAACTTGAACATCAACACTCCAAACAACAAAAAAGGAAAACAAAATTTAACTAAAAGCAAACTAACAAGCCCTGATGGCCAACAGAATATGCGTAGCAGTGCTTAGGGAAAGCAAAACTAGTGAAAGTAAATGTGCGGAATACACTTATTTGGAAACTACTCTACTTAAATATGAGATAACTTATCGTAGAGGTAGTGCTTGAGGTGGATCCCATTAACTGGGATAGACAGCACCTTGCCGGTCATCTTCGAAAGTTGGAATGCATTGTGTTCCTTGCATTTCGTGATCACATAAGGTCTGTCCCATATTGCATCAAACTTGGAATGACATCCAAGTCTAGTTTTAAATTCATTCCACTTGAAAAATAGATCACCAACAATGAACTCACGAGGTCTCACCCTCTTATCAAAATAATTCTTCATCTAAGCTTGATGTATCTCCAACTTCCTTAGAGCCTCCTTTTTGGTTTCTTTGAGCTCTACTAGCTGTGTGAACCTTACCTCAAGAGGTTGTTCACTCAGCAATTCTAGTTCTTTAACATAACTTAAGGTTGGTAATTCAATTGAAATAGGCAACTTAGCCTCTTTACCATAAGTTAAAACAAAAGGTGAACAACCAGTGGCCCTTTTAGGAGTTATCCTGTTAGCCCAAAGGGATAACTTTAGCTTTTCGTGCCATGTCCTTTGATTATCTTCGATAATCTTCTCAATTATCTGAATCAGATTCTTATTTGTAGATTCTACCTATCCATTTCCTTACGGATAATAATTGGAAGATGTGTTCAACAAAATATTATTTCTAATTGACTAGTTAGAAATCCTCAAACCAATAAAAGCTAAACCATTGTTAGAAATGATTGAATCTGGAACACCAAATCTTGATACGAGATCTGGAAAGAAATTAAGCACTGAAGTCTCATTTTCTTCTTTTAAAGCAACAACTTTGGTTCACTTTGTAAAATAATATATGGGAGTAGGAATCCACTTATGACCCATGCTTGAAGGCAGACTAATAGGACCAATAAAATCTAAGCCCCACTTGGCAAAGGGTTGTTCTACCTAGATTGGGTGCAAGGGCAGTGGCGTAAGCCTTTGTTTTGCAGCAAATAAAGCACATTTCTCACACTTTCTGACCCAAGAAATAGCATCTTTAAACAAATCTTTCCAGTAATAACCAACTCGCATAATTTTTAGAGTTGTCGTTCTTGCAGCAAAGTGACCTCTTGAAGGTCCATCATGAAACTCTGCTAAAAGCTTGTCAACTTGATCAGGCTGAATACAATGCAATAAGATACCTTGGAAATCTCTCCTACTGTAACCAAGTAGCAAGAGACGCTATAAAAAAACTTGGAACATCTTTATTTAGCACTATTTTTGTATTTGCACCTTCTTTTAAGTTGTCCTCATTACCAACAATCTATTCACACAAACCCTTTCCTCTAATGAGCTTGGTTACTTTTATATCATCTAGCTCCATTACTTTGGTAACCCAACTAGCACGCTTATCATTAATATCTTTGTTAAGCATAAAATCTTTAACTGTTGAATGAGCTACCAACAAATGAATCTTGTTGTTGGATAGTAAATTCCTGAACTTCTTTAAACTTCTTACAAGAACAAAAACATGCTTCTCAACAAAAGAGTATTTTACCTCGTAATCATGCAATAATTGGTTATAAAATGTTATAGGCTGCTCCAAGCCTTCATCATTTTGTTGACATAACATAGCTGAAATAGTATCTGCTCCCCAAAGGCATACAAAATAAATTCTTTGTCAAGTTTTGGATTAATGAGAGTAGGAGCAGCTGCGAGTGCTTCCTTAATCTGCTCGAAGCTCCTCTTGCCTTCCTTGGTCCAACTGAATGGCATATTCTTCTTAAGCATAGAAGTGAGAGGTTGCAGCAAGGCTACGATATTCGGTATGAACCTCCTCATGAAATTTATCCTTCCAAGAAATCTTTGCAAGCCTTTCTTATGATCTGGTAATGGAAATTCAAGAATTGCGGAAACTCTTTCAAGATCAATTGAAATACCTTGCTTTAGAACAATGTGTCCAAGCAGTTTTCGTTGGTCCACTGAAAATATACACTTCTTTGGATTGAGAGACACTTTGAACTCTCTGTACCTCTGAAAAAATATGCTCTAAATAAACAAGGTGTTCATTAGCATTCTTAGAAAAAATAGCAATATCATCTGGATATACCAAAACAATTTTGTTCATAAGGCCATGAAAAGCCATATCCATCGCACACTGGAAAGTTGCTCCAGCATTATATAAGTCTAAAGGCATCTTCTTGTAGGCCATCGTGCCCCACTTGGTTGTGAACATTGTCTTGAATTGATCTTCTTGCTTCACCAAAATTTGGTTGTAACCTAAGTAACCATCTAGCAAAGAAAATATGTCAAAACCAGAAACTACCTGTAAAATTTGTTCTATGGAGGGGAGTGGATAATGGTCTTTCAATGATGCTTTATTCAGATCTCAAAAATTGACACATAATCTGATTTCCCAACTTTTCTTCCTGACTAGCACTAAATTTGACACCCAAGAGGTGTGTTTGATAGGAAAAATAATACCACTCTCAACTAGTTTATTCAGTTCAGCCTTCATAAGGTGCTCTAATTTAGGATTAAGTAGTCTTTGCTTCTACCTTACTGGTTTTGCATCAGGTTCAAGTTCAATGGTATGCTGGGCTAGTTCGGGGTTGAAACCTCTCAAATCCTTGTATTCCCAAGCAAAAACATCACTAAATTTCTGACATAATAGAATAAACGCTTGTTGTTCCTCTTGACTACATACCTTTCCTAACTTGAGAAGCTTTCCTTTGAAGATTTTGATGGCTACGTAATGCTCTTCCTTAACTGTCAAGCTACATTTTTCCTTACACACTTGATCATCTGAGTTGAACATAGATTCCAAGGTCACCAATCCTTTTGGCAGCTTATTAGTCTTCAACTACATAATCTGGTCCTCATATTGTTGCTTCCACTTCTGTTGATTTCCATCTACGAACTCAGCTTCAGTAATTAGAAAATTTACAATTTCCTCATCACTGTCAAAAACTTGCCAGCTTACGTTATTGTCAAGTACAAAGCTCTAACCACTATTTTCACGTATTGACATGCTTCTACCTTATGGATCTCCTTGGGAATATCAAACTGGGCTCCTATGGCAGCGAGCCTATCAGCATGCTTATTTTGATTATGAGGAATTGACATGATATTAAAAGCATCAAAATCGTCCATTAAATCTTGTACACGATGATTGTATTTCTTAAAAAAATCATTCTTGGCAGCATTCAAATTCTTGATTTGATTTACAATCAATTCTTAATCACCATAAAATTGAAAGCATTTAATACCTCATTTGCAGGCCCATTCAAGGCCATGCACCAATGCTTCATACTCAGCGGTATTATTAAAATAGTTGTAAGAAAATCTGAAAGCTGAATAATATTTACCTCCTTCAGGTGATATCAACATAGCTCCACCTCTGGCACCAACACTGCTCCTCGAACCATTGAAATAAAGCTTCCAAAGATCATCACCTATTTCTGCAGATGGTTCTTCCTCTTTACAAAGATTAGGCATATCACAATCAGGCTCTTGAATTATATAGACTCCTAATCCTACCTCATTTGTGTTCTAAAACAGATCAAGCTCGTGATCTTCGGTTGCCCATTCATCTAGATTGATATTGTCTACATGGGTGTTATAGTCTGAGGTCATGATTTGCTCCTCCATTGCAGAGGTGGCGTAGAGGTTAACATTTATAGGATTTGGTGAGTATGGTTTGATATGGTCTTTGGTGAGAGGCTTGGACTTTATGGTCACTTTCGTACCATAGCTTGTTCTAAAAAACAAATGACACCAATTAGAAGACAAAAACCCACCCAATTTGGTTGTAAAATCCCTTGAGAGACAAATGGAAAAGTGTGGCGGTAAGTCTATAACATGAATATCCTGATGAATAGAAAAACTTGGGGATGTGATCAAGGTAAGAGCTAAATTCTTGATAATACCAACAATTTTAATAGTAGATCCATCTAATTGCACTATGCCTTTCTAAGGATTAGGCTCATAAATAAGACCTAACTTATCATCTAAACCCTTAGGCATGACTGAACTACTGGCACCAGAATCAACCATACAGTTATGAACAATTTTATTGCCAATGATCAGACTTAAATAGAATGGGGATGGCTTTACCTCTTTCGTTTCCTGCTCATTTTTATCCTCTAGGTCATTAGCAAGCATGACCTTCGCCACTTCTTGACTAGTGTTGTCAGAAATAGACAACTCAACCAAAGCACTTTGTAGTAAACTTTTCTACCCTGGAAGCTATAGAGCATCTAATATCAACATGCTGATAGTTTTCTTGAGATGCTCAACTATATTGAATGATGAAGAGTTTATCTTCTACTATTTTTTAATGATAGTAGCTTAATTTTTCCTCTATAGAGGCTGAAAATGTGTTTTTGACAGCGCCTTGTTGGGTATCTCTTGACCTCTTTGCAAAATCTGCATTTTAGGCTACATGGCAGCATTAACATCTGATGAAATAGGCTGCCTATTGACTGAAGGTTCCTACTGTGAATTACCAGCTTGTTGTCCTGGATCCATAGCTCTCTTTTTTGACCTGGTATTAGCCAAAATAGGAGAATTTTGAAGACTTTGGCCATTCATGCCACAAAATTCAGAGCTCTGCCAGTTTAGCAAGGCAACCTCCACGTTATCTTGTTGTTCTTGATTCTGATCTGCAACATTTTTTGACACAACATAGTTATTCTGAATAATTAAAGCCTGATTTCTCATTCCATTGGCACACATTGATTGGTTATGGGGTTGATTACACAAATAACACCAATCACAATCTTGGGCAACATTATTTTGTGGCACAAGTTCCTTTGACATATTGGCTATGTTCGGATTGTATGGCTAGAATGGCCTAGGATTAAAATTCCTCCTTTGGGCTTGATAATCATTTTGAAAAGTGGGTCTATTTTGTTGGTTTTGCTGATAAGGGGCTTGATAAGGCCTTTGTTCTTGGCCAACGTAATTTTTAATTGTCACAAGATCATTTCCAAAGGTATTTAATATGCTTTTAATGTCTTACATCTCCTAATTTGGGGCTGGCTTAGCAACTTCTTGGGTTGTGTTATGATATCCTATCGCTGGAATAGGCGGGACAACAGCCAAGGGAGGTATAGTAGTAGAAATAGGTGGTCGGATTTCTGGAAACAAAGGCATAGGAGGTCTAGGAGATATGTCTCTAGCTTGGATAAGTAAATTTTCAGTGTTAATGGCTATATTGTAGGCGTTAGGAAGTGCTAGCCCACCCATAGACTGAGTCATGACCACAATTTTACTATTCAGAGCTTTTAAATAAAACAAAATTATGTGCTTGTAAGGGCTTTACTGTTGTAAGAATCCTATCCCAGGTTCTCTGAAATTGGTAGTTGAAGTCAGCCAAATGCTCGTGTGGTTCCCTTTGAATGGTGCTTAATTTCTTTAATAAAGACAAGTTATTAGATTTATCAGTAAAATGTTGGTATAAGCCATTACCTAATGCAGCCCATGTTGCAATCAAGTTGGATGTGAGGCATATGAACCACTGTAACACCTTTCCTTTGAGTGACACAACCAAAAACCTTAGTGCGACGTTCTCTTGCATGATATTGTGCACCAAGCATAGCATGGCCACATCATGGATGTGCCCAACTAGTGTAGTGAAGTCCTCACCGGCGAAATATGGTAGACTTCTAAGGGCTCCAACTAGTATTTCATTGTGTTGAGCGATATCTAATGGGTTGCCTCCATTAAAGTGTGCGAATGGGTGCTGCCTTGGTGGTGCTACCATTGGTGACACTCGTGCAATTGGAACCAGTACTCCTGGTGATAACACCAAGGCATTGAAAATAGGAGGTGTTGACTTCGATCTTGCAGGGGTTTCAAAAAGCCTCCTTGTTGTTATGCCTCTTCTTCGTGATGGGGACAACTCTTGATACTCGAATGGTGTTGTACTTGATTTCATTTGAAACTTTCTCATGTGTAGACTGCACTACCATGTAGAAATAAAAAATCGGAGCTGCCAAGTATATTGTAATGAGCCTCTAGAAGGCTGGAAAATTTTTCGCATACACGAAACAGCAAACTAAAAAATATTAAAATTCTCTAAAAATGGCCTGAATGTCCCACCAGGCATGCCAAAAATAGTTTTCAATAGATTTTCACCCCATTGAATGCAAGATTTAGTAACTTACTGAAACATGGAAACCTTCTTCAAATGTGGGTGATCTAAACGAAGAAGGAATCTCCAGAGTTAGCTAGTTCTCCGAATGATTAATGTTATTCTAAAACTTTAGAGGAAAGGGATAGAAAGATGGACTGGAATCAAAACCTAAAACTACTAATCATTAACATGTTATTTCTGGTAGAAACCAGATCTTTCCACTCACAACAATTTCTCTATTACAATAGTTCTCACAATCTCATCGATACATGATTTCATTAGTAATTCATATGAAGATTCACAGAGATCAAATACATCATACAACCTGAAAACATGAAATCCTATGTAGATAACTCATAAAAGCAGGACATTAAGGCTTCAAATATGAAAACACAATAGGCATCAAACTATTGGTACGAGTCTTGACACAAGAAAATGAAAGGAAGAACTTTGTTGTATTACTGAAAACTAAGTACAAAGGTTCACAAGCTCAAAAATGTGTGAGCAGGAACTGAAATCTGAACTGAGAAGGAGAAAAAAACACTAAGTCCTTTTAGAATATATCTCTCAAGAAACCCTAATCCGAGCTCACAAAGAAGCTCAAGGAAAAAATCCTCAAACTGTCTCAAAAACTGCATAAAAGCATAAAAAAGCACAATGCTTTTATCATCAAATTGTCAAGCCTCTAAAAATAGGTTGAATCCACTTTAAAATCCAGAAAAACAATTCATCTCTCCAAGATAAAGCTCAAACTTAACCAAGAGGAAAAATTCAATATAATCTGCTAAAAATAGCAAGAAAACATAAAGCAATTTATAAGAGATTGCTTTACGATTTTGCTTTACAAGATTGTAGATTTTATAATTCATCTATTTTTTCAATTAAAAGATTATAAAATCTTTTTGCAAAAAAAATGCATCTTATTTCTCCATTAAATTGCTTTGATTTTTTCCAAAAATCATAAAAATATCAGTGTATAATTATCCTCTCATCAAAAGCTCCAATTGATTTTTCTAAAATCAATTAAAAATTAAAAAACCCTAAATAGATAATTGATTTTCTATGAGAATACGAAACCCAAGTGATAAAAATATCCACTTCTACGTCATAAGACATTCACTATGCATACCAAATCTTCAATTTTTCTAAGGCACAAGACACAAGCCCTAAAGACTTAAAGTATCAACCAACCTAACTACTTGAATTCGGCCCCCTCTAATATTAAACTTTAGTCTTTGAATGAAATCTAATACAAAGCCACCCTAATTCGAATTCCACCATGTGCTATTGACAATTGAATATTCTAGATATTCATAATGTTGGGTTGAATTAGGGCATGGAACAAAAGAGGTCAAACCCTAAAATCATTTTATTTTGCATTCAACACTTTGAAGGAAAAGAGCTTTGTTTGAAGGAATAGCGCCGCCATGATTGACCTTGATCTAAAGCTCATGCTTGAGAGTCTTCACCATTTTCTTCAGATAACTGAATCTTGACTGGTAAGCTTGATTTGTTTGTTGTAATGTAGCTATGTACTCCACTCAAATAGCAAGAAAACTATTAGGGTTGCAGCCTATTCATGGTGGTTTCTGACCTTCTTTACATTTCTTGTGGCTTTGTCTTTCTTGGTTGACCTGATACGAGCTTGGGCCTTTCATCTGAAAGCTTGATGAGCGAACTTGTTTGAGGGTTTTGTTTTATTTTCTCCACACAAGGTGAGCTTCTTGTCTGTCTTGTGAGACTTCTCCTTTCAGGCTTCTTGGTCTAGTGGGCATGGCTTAGATAGCCTCTAATACATTTGTTTCTATTTTTTGTGCTTTGTTGAATGAGCTTGAATCTTTGAGCTTGGTCTCTTGGTGTCTTCCTCTAGCCACAATGGTGAAATCCTTCCAGTTTGGTGCTTAACAATGAATATTCTGGTCGTGGCCAGCGTGCTCTCCCACAAATATGAACTGGTAATCCTTTACTTTAAGCACATATTTCATCTTCAATCTTCATAAGCCTAAGGAGTCCCTCTTTTATTTATGAATTTCTGGCCATGTTCAGGCCACACTGGATGTGTATCATAGAAAGCATTATTTTAGAGGTTTTGGGCTCGACCCAAAACGAGAAATTCACCCTCTTGTATAGTTAAGGACACACCACATATGGGTATCATGAGAATTTGAATAAAACTATATTTTCCTTATTCTAAAACTCACCCACCAAAGGAAATTCACATTCTATTTTCTTGTTGTCTTATACAAAAACTAGACATGGGTTATCACTGCAATAGTATTTTCTGTACTTTAAAAACAAACCTCAAACATGGGTACTTTGTATATCCATTTGTATTTAGTTTATAAGCTCGGCCTAACTGATCATGGCATTCTTTGGAATTTTGTAGCTTTCTCATTGAACCCCTCAAGAGTGAATTGAAAATTGTAATATGCAGAGTTGTGTTTCGAAACCCCAAAGTGGGTAAACAAACAGTGATGAGGAAAAACTGAATTTATTTAGAGACCCATGTATTTTCTAAAAACTATGATCTCCATATGTAAATCTAAAAACCATTGTGAGAATGTGAGAGACCAAGAAAACTGTGTTTGTATAGACTTTTACCTGATTCACATGGTATTCTACTTTCCTCAGCTTTCTTCATGGAAATTTTGTATAAATTATGTCTTTAACAAGACCTTCTCCTGGGTATTGAATGAAAACTGATATTCTCCATTCCTGAAACTTGTTGGTGATATTACAAATTTGTGTAAAATTTAAGCTTCTTTTAGTCATTCAACTTCTTACATTTCCACCATATGATAAAATTGAAAGCTTATTTGAACTCTCTTATATCTGCACTTCCAGTACACCTTGTTAAATTATTTCTATGTTCCCATACTTTCCTCTTTGTGAACAAAGTACATCAGAATATATTAATGATGAACACCCTCCCTATGTCCTCAAAATGTTGGAAATGCATCTGTTATTTGCATTATTTGAATAACGACTTCATGTTGTTTCCTTATTTTTACACAGAATTTACTTTTGACTGAATTTGTAAACAAACTGGTATCACAACTCTATTTTTACTTCATGCAAAAATTTCAATTAAAGTCTTCTAGTTCTAAAGACTACATCTTACTTGATTACTTCAGCGCATTTCAAGTGCATCATTAACACTTCAGAGAGACCTTCTAGAACTAACTATTCATTATCATTTGAATGCAATATCTGTTCTCTCATGCGCTCGGGCTTCAACCTGGCACTCTTCATGCATTTTTATGCTCCACTTAATAAACTGTTCTTTAAATCTATTCTCTTCCGTGATGAAAATTGAAACAAAAATTCTTCAGTAAGGCATAAGGTATTCCTATTCACTATCCTTAATCATGAGAAGAACACTAATGAACTGAAATTTGCATAACATATATGATTATGATGAACAAATAACATAGAACGTGAACCATATAGTAATGTTTGATATGATTGTACTCAGCTAAATTAATTGAGCAAGTTAAACTCACTGTTCACCTGTAGCTTTTAGAAAGTATCTACCTGATTGTTATGAATGCACAGTTGGTTTAGTAGCTTGATAGATAACTATGCCTTACTCTTTTAGTTGTATCTCATTTCTTTTGATGAATATGATGATGTAATCTTTAAATCAACCCATTTATAATAAATAGGGAAGCATGTGGGAGCTCATTTTTCTCCACATGCTTGGTATTCAAATAATGATCAGCGTCATGATTTTCCCTATTCTTGCACAAGCAAACAAACAATGTTAGTATAAAAAATAGAATATGATGATCATGTTGATGTTTCTTCTTCAACTCATTTCTTCGGTACTTCTTTGATTGTTTCAGTGTATGATTAATAGTAGGTTGCACTATTGTGGGTGACTCATATAGGTTTCTTCATAATTGGAGCCACTAACATCCCCCTCTTTTCTCTTATAGGTCAATCAAAGCTCGAGAAGCCAAAAGTGCACCATCGAGCATCAACCATCGATAATCAGGCAATGATGATTATGTCGATACTTATGTGATTTATTCTTTCACATCTTCCATAGTGTAGTGTACTATTAATGGTGTATAGTGATAGTCACATCCATGGCTTGTGTGGATATTTGATTTCAATTCTTTCTTTTCATTTGAAAAGAAAATGTGTTCCAATGAAAATGTTGTAATATTATTCTGATTCTTGCAATCAAATGAAGCTATGTAAATATGAATCGCTCTATGAAATAAATGAAAGCATCTAGAATGCTCTATTGCTTAAATGCTCAATTTTGTACTTCATTTAATTCTGGAACATTTGAATAGCACTTTGAAACTCCATTTCTTCTTTTAAATGCACAACTATCACTTGATGAATAATAATAAAAGATGCAAACAACACTTAAACTCAATTTTTAATTTCACCTTAAGATAGAATAATGTTCAGCTAGCTCCACCAATCGAGTTGAGGTGAAAAATTGGTCACAACACCATGTTGCACAATGCAATTAGTCTAAAATCACTCATCATTTACAGTGGGTCTTTTTTCTTAGGAATTAAGGCCAAAAATGTATGGTTTACTGCACCTAAAATAACCATCCTTCTTCCTTATTCTTCCATTGTAGATACTAAATCATCTCCTGCTACATCCCAAAACTATTGGAAGAAATTAGCTGAGAAGCCATCTCGCCCTGAAGCCTTTTTTGGATTCATCTGGAAAATTTCTTCCTTGACCTCTTCCTTAGAGATTTTCTTATACAGTCACCTAGTCTACTCTTCATTTATAATTGATGTGGTTGAGCTCAAAAAAATTTCTCCTGTTGATCCATTCTCCTGGTTCTTCTTATTTAAGATGGCTTCAAAAAATCAAACAACCTCCTTATTAACTTCCTCTGTAGATTGAGTTACTTCTCCATTTTTTCTCTCTTGATTTATGTTATCCTATTCCTACTTTGGTTGAAAATAGCTGATTTTTTAAAATATTTGGCATTCCTATCTCCCTCTTTCAACCAAGTTTCAAAATCAATTACATCCATTCATTTTTCTATTATGTGTCCATTTAGGGTTTTAACTTCCTGGTCCACTCTTTCTTTCTCTTGGAATATGTTTTTGAAATGAGACTTATTCCATTCTTTGAGTTTGGATTTGATGAATCCTAACTTCTTGTTAATCTTGTAGAGCTCTGATTTGTCTCCAAACTTGATCTCATTCTACCATCTATCTATTAACTTTGGCAATTGCTCATCCCTGAACCACATATTTTCGGATTTGAATGGGATTCCCTTTTGGGGATCTTCCTAACCAAAGGAAAGCATTATAAGAAAATGATATGATCCTGTGAAGGGTAGTATTTGGGACTTTTGTGTGGCTGCTGATTCCCCCCAATCTCCCCAAACCAAAAATCTATCCATCCTTTAAGCTATATTGGTGAATCCCTTCCTTTTATTTGACCATGTGTAGATCCTAGTTTTGGTTTGTAAGTCCACTAATTGATTATTTTCTATAAATTCTTGAAAATCATGTTGTATGGCAATGATTATGTGTAATCCCCCTTGCTTCTCTTGATTATTCAGTGATAATTTAAAACCCTCACTACTATTCCCCTTTCCTTCTTACAGTTTTCCAATTCACTTGTAATTCTCCTCTATGCTTGTCTCTTTTCCCCAGTGTTAATTGGACCATATATGTTGATGATAAAGAAGTGCTCATTTCTCATCAATCCCTTAATTCTTATCAGCTTCCAATTATCATCTTTTTCCACTTCACCATCTATTGACAAAAGGTTCCATATTACTCTAAGACCTCTAGACACACCCACTGCCCCCTTAATTGTCCTTTCCATTGCCTCAAATTGCTCATTGTTTTATTTCCTTCTTCTTTTTCCAATTGGTTTCTTGAATTAGAATTATGCCAGCCTTTGATTGCTCAATTTGATGCTTGACCATGTGCCATTTTTTAGGGGCATTAATGGCTGTGACATTCCATATTATGATCATTTGTTCCTAGGAAGGAGAACATCCTTCCTAGTCCTCAATTTCCTTTGCCCTAATACATTGGCTATAATTATCAACTTAGCTCTATTCATTCTTCAACCCATTTTTCCTTCCCTCTTTATGTTTGGTTTTCTTTTTTTTAATTGGAATTGTTCAAGCATCCTCTCCTCAATAAAATCTCCCTCTTTTGCTTCCTCTTGGTCTTCTTCCTCTACTTATGTGTATTGATCACTCTCTTCCTCCTCAAATTGTGTGTTGTTTTCTTCCTCCTCCAGGATCCCCTCTTCTTCATTATTTTTGATACTTTTTTTCCCCTTTACTTCCAAACCTTCCTCCTCTTTCCTTTCCATTTATGAATTGTTTATTTCTTTGGACAACTCTCTAAGCTTAGTGTTAATGTAATTTTATAATTCCTTTGCTTTATCTAGGAGAGTGTTAAGCTCTTTCTCTGCTTGTGTGACCACATCCTTTGAATGTGCTTGCAATGGATGAAATTCCTCCTTGTTGGTCTGTGTTTCCCATTCTATCTTTCTCTTGTTTGATCTTGACATTTCTCTTTGGGTTGAATCCTCTCTAAGTCAAACCAGTTCCTCTTAAGATATGCTATCTCTTACTTCTCCCAGTCCTACCTCACCTTCATTTTCTCCATCCCCCTTTTTGAATAGCCTTCTAGGTTTATTTCCTATAAAGACACTTCCTTGGGCCTTCTCCTTCTCACACCTTTATTTCCTACTACCAGCTTCCATACTTGGTGAAGATCTCTAATTTTTTGTAGATACCAACTACCTCTACTAATTCCACCAAGAAATTGGCTTCCACTCCTTCTTTACCATTTACAAAGTCTGCGTCTACTCCTAAACACACCCCTAGGGCATCCCCTATTTTCACCATAGCCTCCACATTCCAGCATTTTGATGGAAGGTCCACTAGTTTAATCCATGTAGGGGTTTTTTTAATGGTGTAATTCCAAGGATCAAAATTTGGTTTCCAGTTTAGGTAGTGAAAACTATGTCCTATCAAAAAAAGTGGTTTCCCATATACAATTTCCTACTTTAAATTTTGATCTATACATATATGAGGAAGAAGGAGTTTGGTAATTGATGAATGCTTACCCCATCCTTGAATTTATCTTGCCACCAAGCCCTAATCTCCTCTTTAGGGCATCCTAGATTGCACCACTTGGTGAATAATGTTTAATTTGTCAGTCTAGTTACTCTCACTTCAATCACTTCTATTGACATTGTATATAGCTTACTCCTCCATGGTCTTGAGCTCTCTTCGTCATCCTTCCCTTTCCATTTTCCTTGGAATTTCCTCATTTTCGCTCTTCTTCTATTCAAGTTCAAATCTCTTGACTTCATCCTTCTGCCAACTTCTAGTGCTTCTCTGCTTCGTTGATTCGCTTTTCCTCCCTTCTCTCGGTTAGGTTTTTTTAACCCTTTCACTTTCAAAAATTTTCTAGTGCATTTCAAAATGCCACTCTCATTGCTTCTTCAATTTGAATCCAAAAAATCTGTAGGGTGCCTTTTTTCCTAGAACCACCCATTCCTAGTGTTTCATGAGCTCCTGTTTTCATCATTCCTTTTCCCTCCGGTTGCCTTCTCTCCTGGATAAGGAAACTTCCTCTAATCACCACCCTATGTTCTCCTTTCTTGATAGTGGTTTTGCATCACAGGGCTTTCTGTCTTGCAGTAATGCAAGTTTCATTTTTCCACCTAGGTTCCATTCTCGAACACCCATTACGAGGTATGCCCAATGTGATTTGTCATTCCATCCACCTTTGCATTCTCTCCTGGTTGACTATCCTCCTCTATGGCTCCCTTGTGCCACCCTTTCACATGTCCTACTATTTCTCACTTAAATTCGCCACCTTACACCATTCTCCTTAATTACATATTTGATTATGTGCATAAATTTTACTATTAATTTTAAATGTGCTATATTTCTTACAATTAAATCTTTAATAAATCCTTACATTTACATTATGTCTTTACAGATATATTAATTTTGAATAAAATTGAATATTAATGTTTTTTCCTTTTTGAAATAATTTTAATTTGTAATTCTTTTAAATTTTTTTCATTTTTTAAATATATTAATTTAGAAACATATTTTTACGTGTAATAGTAAATTTTAGGAGATTTCCTTTTATTTATTTTTTAGATTTTCTAATTTTAAATACATTGATTTAGAATTAAAAATATATATATATTTTATTTCTTTATAATTTTATTTCCATTATATTATTATAAAATATTTTACAATGAATTAAAGACTATTTTTTTAATGACTTTTAATATTTGTTATTTTTAACTATATTAACATAGAAATGTACATTTATATATAATAATAAATTTAGGAAAGTTCTTTCATACTTAATTTTTTAAATTTTAGAAACTTCTTTTTATGTGTAGTAATATAATATGTCTTTAATAAATATTTTATGATGAATTAAAAGACTGTTTTTCTTTTTTTAAATGATTTTTTAATATGTTTTAATTTAAGTATATTAACAGAGAAACTTACTTTTATATATAATAATAAATTTAGGAAATTTCTTTCATACTTAATTTTTTAAATTTTAGAAACTTCTTTTTATGTGTAGTAATATAACATTTATTTAATAAATATTTTACAATGAATTAAAAGACTATTTTTCTTTTTTTAAATGATTTTTTAATATTTTTTAATTTAAGTATATTAACATAGAAACTTACTTTTATATGTAATAGTAAATTTAGGAAAGTTCTTTCATACTTAATTTTTAAAATTTAGAAATTTCTTTTTATGTGTAGTAATGTAACATATTTTTAATATTTTATCTTTATAAATAATAATTATTTTTTATTAGAAATGACTACCTAAATGTATATCTTATTTTGAAAAGATATTGAATATTTTAAAAATTTAAATATAAAATCTCACTTATCACATAAAAGATAGATAAATATTGATTTGACAACTCATAACATTTTATTTTCATTTGCAATATTTTTTTTGTCAATATTTATCTAGTTATTAATAATTCTCTTTTTAACGAATGAGAGATAAGTATTTTTTCTATTTGAATTTTTTTATTATCTATTATCAATGTATACATGCCAATTATATAACAAAACATATTTCAAAATTTAATTCTCTTCAATCTAATTGGTACAGAAAAATTTCACCCGCGATTAATGCACTTCCATTACTTCCATTACAGTATTCCCTGGAATAGTGGCGAAATACATGGTATTTTTAACTCATGCTTTTACTTTAAAAATTAATTTTAACTATAATTTAACCCTAACATTATGTTTTCTTTTATAAATTTATTAATGTGTTCTAATCAATTCTAGATCATTTTCTACAATCATGGGTAGCATTTCTAATTTATCTTTAGATGTTTAATTAAGGATTTTAATTAAGTTTTGTTCTATTGAATAATATATGCTTTAGGTAATTATTAAATAAAATATTGTTAAGTGAATATTTTATTGGTTGAACGATTAAACTTTTTTTTTCTTGCTTGGAATGTTGTGGAGTCATTATTAAGTGTAGTCTAAGTTAATACTACTATTTTCTTTAATCTTAATATTTTAAGTATTAGACATTAGTAAGAAATATTATAAATTTACTATTTCTTATAAAAACAAGTTTATAAATTAATAAAGTAAGTTTGTAAATTTACTATTTACACTTAAAAAGAAGTTTCTAAAACTTAGAAAATTAAGTGTGGAAGAAATTTCCTTAATTTACAAATTTCTATATTAATATACTTAAAATTAAAAAATCTTTGAAATCTTTGAAAAAGAAATATTTAAATTAATGTATTTAAAATTAGAACATTTACAAATTAAATAATAAAAAAATAAATATCCTAAATTTACTATTACACATAAAAAGATGTTTCTAAATTAATATATTATAAATTGAAGGCTTTACTAAAGATTTCATTGTGCATAACAAAAATATAGCAACTTCAATTCTAATATAACCCAAACCTAACTATAACCCTAACCATAACCCTACCCCTAACCTTAATCATAATCATAATCCTAAATCTAAACCAAGCCCTAATCCTAATTCTAACCCTAACCCTTACCCTACCCCTAACTTTAATCATAATCATAATTCTAACCCTAACTCTAACCTTAATAATAATCCTTCCTCCAAATCTAAACCTAATTTTAACACTCATTTTAATTCTAACCCCAACCTCATCCCCAACCCTAACTATAATCTTATCAATAACCATAACTCTAATTCAGACCTTAGCCCTAACCCTCACCCATATTCTATCTCTAATTCTAACTCTAACCCTAAACTCAAAGTCTAATTCCAACCCTAACCCTAACCCTAACCTTAATAATTTTGTCTTCCATCTCACTGCAAATGCTACTAGCATATATATTATTATTAATAATAATATATATAAAAAGGCCGAGAGATATCCTTCTCGGGGCATCTATTTTTTTAGTCACATAAAAGGGCAATAGACACGAAGGATATCTCTCAGTGTTATTAGATACATTATTTTAAATAATATTATATATATACTAGTATTTTTATTTTTATTTTTTATTTTTTATTTTCCTCACAAATCTAGAATGAGGTAGAGTCAATGACTTGCCATTAATGTTGTTTGTGTAACCTTAGTCGACATTTTCATGACTTGTATACATGTCTAGGTTTCAAGCTCTTTAACTATGCTATGAGATTAATTTTTGTTTTAAAAAAGGTTAATTTTCAATTTTTAATTTTAATAATGATTTGTAAACCTTGGACTCACCTTCTTCTGACTTGTTAACCTGTGTTATGCTCGAGCTCTTTAGTTATTCTATGAGAAATTTTTTTAATTCGTTTCAATTGTTAAATCATGCTATCAATTTTTTTTTTTTATGAATATTTTTTTGGTAAATCTTTCATAAGATTATAGGCCCCTTGAAGACTATGTGGGGTAAGCATGGTTCAAATTGGGTTATTCTTGAATCTATGCAAATATTTTAGGAGAGTTCTTAATTTGTTTCAATTTATAAATCATGAGAGTGTTTTGTTACTTTAATTTTAATTTTAATTTTTTATTTTTCTTTGCAAATATTTGATAAGGTTATGCCAACCTTTAGTGTTGTTTGAATCATTATCCATATTCAAGAAACCATTATCCTTGATAGTATGCATGAAATTATCATCACACAACCCATATAAATTATAGTTATAATTAGAAGGTTTTCTTATCATTTTTGTACAAGAGGTTGACCTTTTTGTGAAAGAAATTTCCTAATTCTACCCTTTGCATGAAAACCAATGGGGTGATTTCAATCAAAGGTAAAAGATTCATTTTTGTTTCCAATTATAAAAATTGACATGGACTTATAAGTTTTCCCCCTAATTTTAAATAATATTATAGGGATACCCCCTATCTTTCTTCAATTCATATTAGAAGCAATTGAATTAGATAAATGAAAAAAATCATACTTCACAAGTTTAAGAAGCACATTATTGGAAAAAATGTGAGGGTTTATGAGAGTAATTTCAATCATGATGAGGTTTTTTTAGGATAAATCCAATTACTAGCTTTCTCACTCTAAATTCTTTTATTAATATTGGATTCATTCTAGGCATAGGCTTCTTGTGTACTTTCTCATACACTATGGAGCAAAACTTGCACTTACCATTATAATTTCCCTCTCATGCCTATTATAGTCTTCCCAAACAATTTTGAATTTATTCAACACAACTAACTAAAACATAACTATTCTATAACTTTTTGGCAGGAACTTCGCTCCCTTGCAGCTCTTGTTTTTCATTTGTATTGCTTTATATTTTAAATCTAGATTTGTCTAAGTTTATTTCATTGATGAAATACACATGCTTATTTATTATTTTATTTTATTTTAAAATTATTTAAAAAGATGTTTGTTAAAACAAAGTAATCAATCTAATAACTTTTCTTTTCCTTCGCTATTTAGAGAGGTATAGGCAACTCCGAAAATACGGAATCTGACAACAAAGGCGCGCAACCCTTCTTTTCCTCTGTTTGGAAGGAATTTAAATATTGTTTTCCAATTTAAAAAGTCCAGAGAACAGTTGGAAGGTCGAAATATGAAATCTTAATAGTACAGACGAGAGTCCAAGTCGATCTGGTTTCACCACAAATAAATTGGCTATAGAAAATTATCGAAGAGGACATATGGCAGGGTTTTAACGGCTATATGCTGTTGCGATTGCATGTAGAGGACATGGGAATAATAAAAGATGGAAGCGTGTCAGGAGTGCTACTGACATTAACTATTTTGCAGTCAATTATCCTGGTTATCCTTCGTCCATTCCTCGAGCAATTGAAACCCTTGGAGGCACAGACGGCATTGCTAAGGTAAGTGAATTAACCCGTGGCATGAATTTTTATCACTTGGTTTTTCCCTTGGAGAATTTTATTGGAGGGTTTTGAGTGCAGAGTGATTTCTACATTCTTTGAATTCTAAGATATAAAGAAAAGTCAGAATGGCGGTAATAACTAAATTTAACAAAGAAAACTAATCTTAGCTAAAAGTGGGATCAAATTCGACATTGCCTATACAGTGGACATTGATTAGTTCCAAAGAACTTTAAAATGAAATTGCTCCTTTTTTCTTTTTCTTTGACAATTTCTGGATGAGTTTATGGACCCTCTGTGTGTTCGGATAGGTTGGCTTGAGCTAGGTTTGTGAGATTTTAAAACTAGATCAAATTCAAATGTTCTCTAATCTGTTTAAAGTCTTAACCTCATTACATGTCGCTGGGGTTATGAGCAGACTTGTACAAGTGTTGTCCAATAGCATTGTATCACGACCACCTGTGCAATGTGGGGGGCTATACCTGATAAAGCTTGGTTCATATAGCATAATTTCACAAATGTCTCATTCCAATTCTTGCAAGACAAACTTAAGGTTCTAAAATTGAAGAAGAATAGCTTTTAACCGAGAACTTTGTCAATGAAAAATGCAGTAGATTAAGCACGGAGGTAAAATATTAGGCTATGGTGATAGAAGTCAATAAATAGGTTAAATGTAATTTTTATTGCAGTAGAGGTGCATGGAGCAAGGATAATCTACTCCCCACTGGTAGAGCTTCTGGGCCACTAATGCCCAATCCCTTTTCCACCTAGCCGATTTGGCCTATGTCACCGCTGATACAGGCGATTTACATACTTCCAGCTTCTTCTCAATTCAGCGCATAGGGGCTCTTCACTAGATGAAATTGAAGTTACTGCCCTCTGCTCGCTAATGGTAGAATAGGGAAGGAAGGAACCCTGAAAGAGGGAAGGGCTGCTCCTTACGCTCCACCATCCCCTGCCACTCACTGACCCCGCACCTTTCTAATAGTTATAGTAGGGATTCCTTAGCGTTTTTCTTTCTCCATGACACTGTACAATGGAGTTTTAACCTGGTACTTTGATTTTATTCATTGTTTTGAATCGGGTTGGTTCCCTTTTGTTTTACCATGCCGCTGTATTTCTGTAGTGATTTTTCATTTTTCTCATGGAACATACGTCAGTTCATAGAAATACACGAGACTACTTATGCAAAGTACTCATGGAGTTCAATTCACAGAAGCTGAGCATTGAGATCCAAAAAGGGTTGAAAGCTTAACCGGAATATGTTGTCTTGTTCATGAATTACCTGGCTCTTTTATTTAAGTTCAATGCTTAGACATACAGATCAGGTTAGTGGATTAGAAAAACCAGTTTGTTCTTTTTTTCTTATAGTTAAATAGCTCATTGTTCTACATCTATCTACATATCATCATTAAACATACTGCCTTTGGCTTAGAAGTTGTTTTTAAGGGATGTCGACTCTTTCATGATCACATGGGCCTCGCATTATCTACCTAGAGGAAAGTAGGACCAACAGATGTAGCATGACTCGTATTAAAAACTAGACCATAATCTGACAAAGACAAAACCGTTTTCTTGTTGGCTAGTTGTGGCTATTTGCTTTATCGGACCCGTTTTCACACTTGCACCATAGTATCAGATTGCCTTGAATTTTTTTGCTTGATCTTAGGACAGGTTCATCCCAAATACTTGCTGTGGATGGTAAAGATTGGGTTGAATGTGTTGGAAATTTTTTTCTATTCTGTTCTGGCACCACCATACTTGAAATGATCTCAACACAAAAATAATTCGTATGTTGAATATTTATCCCTCAAGACCTGGATGTACTTCCTAAAGATTAGAGCATAATTGTATTTAACTTATCTCTTAATAATTTCTCACTCGCTTGACCTCTTTCGTCCCTCAGAAAAAATGCTCCTGCATAAAGAAAACCAATAGTTTTTCTACATCAGTGCGACACTACAGGTAATTACAGAATTCATGAAGCATCATCTACTATTTAATTATGGTTATTTCAAGATTAATACTTAATCTTTTTTGAATTTGAAGTATCTTATTCAGTATATTTGTGGTTTCCCCCACAGGTTGACATAAAATAATTTGAATAAGGCGTGTTTAGTCCATAGTGGATTTCACAGGTTCAAATCCAGAGGAGTACGGGAAATTTAATATTTAAGTTTTAATATTATTGTAAAGGACGTTTTTTTTAAATGCATTTTGACCAGGATAAAGTAAGTTAGGTAGTTTGTAATAAATTTTTTGTCGGGTCCTCTCTTCCGTGAAAAACTTTCATGTGATTTTTACCTACATATATTTGTATTTGTAATTACTTTTATTTATTGAATGCGAATGTGAGCATACAGAATTTAATGAGCAGCAGCTCTGTGTTAAAAAAAATATTTTAAGTTTTATTTTTACTGTGAAAATTCCTCTGCCTCTGGCCTTCACATGTTATCAGAGCAAGTTCGATTATCAAAGTCAATTTTATCAAAGCAGATTATCTGGGTAAATTTCAAAAATGGCAGCAAGCACAAGCTTGACAAACCCACAAATTTCACAGTTTAATGGGAAGAATTATGAGTACTGGTCAATTACCATGAAAGTACTATTTAGCTCACAAGATATATGGGATTTAGTTGAGAATGGATTTCTAGAGCCAGCAGATGCAGTAGCATACAATGCTTTAACACAAGCAGAAAAATACTTATTAAAAGACACAAGGAAGAAAGACTCAAAGACTTTGTTTTATCTGTTTCAAGCTGTATATGAGAGCATATTTCCAAGGATTTCAGCAGCAACAAAGTCCAAACAAGCATGGGACATACTTCAAACAGCCTATCAAGGCATGGCAAAAGTTAAAACAGCAAAGCTACAAATGTTGAGAAGAGATTTTGAAACAATATGTATGAAGGACAATGAATCTGTAGATTCATTCTACACCCAAGTCATTGGGGTGGTTAACCAAATTAGGTCTCATGGAGAGAATCTGGAAGATACCAGAGTTGTTGAAAAGATTTTAAGGAGTTTTCCCACAAAAATTTTACCGGTTGTAGTTGCTATAGAGGAGACAAAGAATCTCTCATAGTTATCAGTTGATGAGCTATATGCATCTCTAACTTCTCATGAACACAGGATGAAAAGGTCAGTAGATACATCACTGGAGCATGCTTTCAAAACTCAAGCTTCACTCAGTCAAGGAAGAGGCAGAGGTAGATCAAGAGGAAGAGGAAGAAACTCTTACAGAGGTGAAAGATACAGTCTATCAAGTTCAAGTGGAAGAGGTAGTAATCAAGGCTCAAGCCAAAACCCCACACAGAATCAGTCACAAAATCAAAGGTATGATAAATCTCAAGTCCAATTTCACTACTGTAAAAAATATGGACATTATATGAATGAGTGTAGAAAGAAGTAGTATGATAATAATACACAAAATACAAATTTTTCAAGAGAAGGTCAAAATCAGAATTCAGATAAGAGCACAATGTTTTTAGCTTGTAATATTGCTCAAGCAAATGAAAAAGATGTATGGTTTTTAGATTCAGGCTGTAGCAATCATATGACAGGGAATCTAGAAATGTTTTCAAGTTTAGATGAGAATGTAAAGTCTGATGTTACATTGGGTAATAACAACAAAGTGTCAGTCAAGGGAAAAGGAGATGTCAATATTCTAACTAAACAGGGGGAGAAAAAGTATATTTCAGATGTGTATTTTGTGCCTAGTCTGAAACATAACTTAATGAGTATAGGGCAACTGGTTCAGAAAGGGTATAGAGTAACCTTCAAGAATGGTCTGTGCACAATTTTAGACAAATACCCATGCAACCAGCTTATTGCAAAAGTCAGAATGACAAACAACAGAATGTTTCCCTTAAAGATAAGGCCAGATTTGAATTTAAATTATGCTCATGCACAACACTTAATGAATTCACAAATGGGTAGAGAAGAAAATACAACAGTAGTGCAGACAATCTTTCAAGCTGAGATAAAAGATGAAAACTGGTTATGGCACCTGAGATTTGGGCATCTCAACTTTGGAGGTTTAAATTTACTTCATAGGAAAGGCATGGTCAAGGGACTACCTTTAATAGAAAAACCAGAAAGGGTATGTGAAGGGTGCATTTTAGGAAAACAACATAGAGAATCATTTCCAGCAGGAAAGTCAACTAGAGCAAAAACCCCTTTGGAAATTATACATTCAGATTTGTGTGGACCTACGCAAACACCTTCAATAGGTGGTAGTTTTTATTTTCTGACATTCATTGATGATTATTCAAGAAAAATATGGGTTTATTTTCTAAAGCAAAAAAATGAAGTGTTTGATCTGTTTCGTCAGTTCAAGAATTTGGTTGAAAAACAAAGTGGTTATTATATTAAAGTGTTGAGAACAGATAGAGGTGGTGAATATATTTCAAGAGAATTTTTTAATTTTTGCAAAGATCATGGAATTCACAAGCAGTTCACAACTAGATACACACTTCAGCAAAATGGAGTAGCTGAAAGGAAAAATAGAACAATCATGGAAATGGCTAGAAGCATGTTGAAAGCCAAACATTTGTCAAATGAATATTGGGCAGAAGCAATATCTTGTGTAGCCTATATAATGAATAGGTGTCCAACAAAAAGTGTTATGAATATGGTACCTGAAGAAGCATGGACAGGAAGAAAACACAGTGTTACTCACATGAGAGTATTTGGATGTGTAGCATATGCACATGTGCCTGATGAATTGAGAAGGAAACTAGATAACAAAGGAGAAAAATGTATATTTGTTGGATACAGTGAAGAATCCAAAGCTTATAAGCTCTATAATCCAACAACAAAGAAAGTTATAATCAGTAGAGATGTACAATTTGTAGAAGATGAAGCATGGGATGGAAGCATAGAAAAGACAGTCAATATTTCAGCCAGTATACCTCAAGAGGAGAATGAAGTTTCAGCATCAACAAATATTCCAACTATTGTGACTCCTACCACTCCCATTCAAGCTCAACAAAGTAGTCCACAAGTGACACCAGCATCAACTATAAGAATAGCCTCATGCATTCAAGGAAGCAGTCCAATAAGAGGACAACAAACAACATCTACAGCAGGACCATTGGGTCCACATTCCACAAGTTCAAGTGATATGTCAAATCCTACATTGGCAAGTATGAGAAGACAGAAAATCAGAAGCATAAGAGATATATATGAGCAAAATGAAGGTGAGAATAACTCAGATCAGATTTCTCTTTTTGCATTTTATTCTCAAATAGAAGATCCAGTTCATTTTTAAGATGCAGTCAAAGATGATAAATGGGTAAGTGCTATGGATGAAGAGATTGAAGCAATTGAAAAGAATCAGACATGGGATCTAGTCAGTCTTCCAAAAGACAAAGATGTCATTGGAGTGAAATGGATTTATAAAACCAAATTGAATGAAAAAGATGAAGTTCAGAAGCTTAAAGCAAGATTGGTTGTAAAGGGCTATTCATAATAGCCTGGAATTGATTACAATGAGACATTTGCACCTGTAGCACGATTAGATACTATAGGGATGATTTTAGCATTAGCAGTTCAGAATAAGTGGTCTGTATCTCAAATGGATGCAAAGTCAGCTTTTTTAAATGGTTATTTAGAAGAAGTTTATGTGGATCAGCCACCTGGGTATGAAATTCTAGGTCAAGAAGACAAAGTTTACAAATTGAAAAAGGCACTGTATGGATTGAAACAAGCCCCAAGAGCTTGGTACAGTAGAATAGACAATTATTTTTTGCTGAATGGATTTAATAGATGTAGCAGTGAGCCCACACTATATACAAAAATGAATGAAGAAGGTGAAATACTGATAGTATGCTTATATGTTGATGATTTAATTTTTACTGGCAATTTTTCAATTGATCTGTTCAAGGCAGACATGAAGAAAGAATTTGAAATGACAGACTTAGGTCTGATGAAGTATTTTTTGGGCATTGAAGTGAATCAAAACGAAAATGGTATTTTTATTTCATAGTCAAAATATGCAAATGACATTTTGAAAAGGTTTAATATGATGAAATGCAAACTTGCACCAACACCTATAGTGACAGGTCTGAAACTAAGCAAGGATGATAGAGGGTCTAATATTGATCCAACTTTGTTTAAGAGGCTTGTTGGAAGTCTCATGTATCTCACAGCCACAATGCCAGACATTATGTATGGAGTAAGTTTGATTTCTAGGTTTATGAAAACACCAAAAGACACCCATTGGAAAGCAGGGAAGAGAATTTTAAGGTATGTAAGTGGAACAAGGAATTTTGGCATTAAGTATTCAAGTTCAGATGAGTTCAAACTCATAGGATACACAGACAATGACTGTGTTGGCAGCATTGATGACAAAAAAAGCACGTCTGGTTATGTATTTAATTTTGGGACTGGAATTGTCTCATGGTCTTCAAAGAAGCAGCCAATAGTCTATCTTTCATCAGCTTAATGAACGTAAGAAATTTAACAAATAACATCCATATGAATTGAGGTGGACTAGAAACAAATACAAGCACTAATTGCAGATGGTAGGAAAGAAACCAAATCTACATAGAAAGAAAAACGTATAAGGAAAGAGCTCAAACATAGGGATGCTTTAAAAAATATTTAACTTCATTTAAATAAAAGGAAAGACACTGCTGCCAAAGATTCCTTGAAATGGTTCACATGTAAAGAAATGGATTCATTTGGAAAAAGCTTAGTTCATATCAATTTCTCACTCCACTATTGGGTCAATTTGTTTCTCACGATTTGCACGTCAACTTCAACCTTCTTACATGGGTTTGACTTTCAATTAAGGCATCACTTTAAATCATGAGGGGTTTTATGTACACAAGTTTTCCTCATGATTTATGTACACAAGTTTTCCAACCCATATACAACTATAGTACGCCTCTCAACATAATAAAGAGGATGGGGCTACTTTGAAACTATGTCGTATTCTTTAAATTCTTCTTTCATTCGATATTACCTTTGAATGATACTATGCAAGATCCCTATTCAATTGAAGATTTATATGGTATGTAACATCTAAATTTTATTTTTATCTATATTATAAAAAACAAGAGAGAAGCCTTCAAATAAACCAAAATCTAGAGGGTTAAATGTTGTCCATGATTCTATGTTTTCTAAATGTGTACGATCAAGTGTAAATCCTTTTCCATTTGATGTTGAATTTTGATTCTTGAATGAACTTAAGGACATTCATCTTTGATATCAAATTGATAGAATATATTTTTAATTTTTTTGGTTTAAAATTGATAGAATACTTGATCAGGCATCTCTATTGACTAAGATTTTGGTTTGCCAAAAATAGGAATGAGATAAATACCAATGCCAACATAGTAGAGATTCTTTTATTCAAATGATAAAGAGGTCTTTAATAGGCTAATTATATGCATATTGTTAGCCTTGATAGTACTAGAACATAAAATTTGGTTCGCATCAGTATCTGCATCAAATTTTTAACTCATTAAGCTCATGAGAAGATACTCATGTCATATTTTTCATTTCAATCACCTCTTGAATATCTATAAAAATTTGAGGGTCATTGGTGAAGACATGCAAATTTGTATTCGGTTGTAATATATAGCGAGAAGGGGAATTACCTTGAGAAATCAATGATTTATAGGTGAAGGAGGTAGTTTCCTAACTTCTATAAGGCTCATGTCAGCTCTAATGGTTAGATCATATGACTCTGAAAGAGTTTCGCCTTTTACATAACTTTTATAATGATAGTAATTTTAAAATATCAAGCTCTCGAACAATACAAAAATTCAAAAACTAAATGTGGTTAGATATTGACCAAAAGCCTTGTTCATGCTTTGCCAAATTATCAATTGAATTTTTGCATACAATTTATACGATGTCTCTTGAGTGTTGTGAGATTTTGAACAAGTGAGTTAGTATCTAGAGTTTATCTCAAAATTGGTTCATGATGAGTTTTCCTAGTTGATCCCATGTTGCAACTAAACTAGACTCTAAAGTTCTCAACCACTCACGTGCTTTCCCCTTGAAAGACAAAGTGAGCCATTGGAACCACATTTTGAGAAATAATATTATGAATATTCCACAAATATGTAATCTCCTTGATATGATGTAGAAAAGAAGTGGAGTTATCTATGTAGAAGTGATATAATCTCTTCAATATTGATTCAAGAATTTGACATTCTTGTTGTTGTTGTTGTAACAAACCACTTTAATCTCATGTCACAAATGGTAAATTACTTGTTGGAAATGGAGGTGCACATAGATATTATGTGTTGCCATATTATATAAGAATAAAGATCTTGGATCTTTTGATCAATAGAGTTGCCTATGGAGTTGCAAGTTGGAAGATGTGTGCTCTTTTGAGCTGATATTTACTAATTTACCCTCAAAACCACAAAATTTAGATCAAAAAGCCAAATATAGAAGATATGAAACCAAAGCATTTTGACTCATAACCCATTAGAGGGGTTAGAACTATTGATCATCAAATATGTACTTACATACAAACCTTTTGCGACAGATATTACAAATGACCTCTTAGATTTAAAAATTAAAAGATAAAAAATAAACAAACAAATATATACTTTAATAAGACGAGACACATATTGAAGAGTTTCTTCCCATAAAAGACTAATTGTACAAAATTTGGCATTTTCTATAATAACAATCAGAAGTGTAATGCTGAAAGGAAGAGATATGCACGGTCACCAATCTATAGAAGGTCAAAGGAGTTCTAGCAATATAAATCAAGGCCGCCACAACAAATAGAAAGACAGAAATCTCAAGGACAAAATAGTAGACAGAATGAATATTTATTTGTTCATCATTATTTTTTGTGGCGCATGAAATATTTTGGTACTCTCCCTACGAGGAATAAAATCGCTTAGTAATTATGAAGGGGAGATGAATATCTCTTGGATTCTGATTTGTTGGTCGTGCCTCCCATGTGTAATGGAATGTCAGGTCCATTAGTCGCTAATTCATATGCCAAATAAACTTACCATAATTGTCAAAGAGTTGTATTCACAGTCAAAGTTTTCTCTGGCCTTTTTCTATCTTTGAGAAGGGATATCGAAATACGAATCTTGCTTTAGAGGTGTCAAAGGACGGAAAAGGATTGTCACTTTTTGTTATCTATGAAAATGTCTAAGAAGGAGAGGAAAGCTCTAGTAAGAAAATGCACTGCTAATTTAAAATATAATGCAGATTCTGATGTTGTTGGAAATAATGATTTATTATCTCCCAAATGGATTGGCCTTTTCAAAGAGGCAGCAGTGAGGGATCTGATAATGATTCGCAAGCCAATCAAATGGTATCTAATAGAATGATAAAGTTGGCATTGCTGAGACGTCCAGGTACTCTCAGATCTAGAGATGCAACAGCAAAACCAAAATTTTGAAGGCCAGAGGCAGAGAAGAATACAAAAACTAAAACATCTCAACTCTGAAATTTTTCAATCACTGAATAATACAAGAGAACAAAAATTTAGAACACACAAAGTAATCCCAGAAAGATCGATGATTTAATTCATTAAAAAATATTTGATTCCATGGAGCTGCTGCTCAAGCTTGTTCTGCTAAAGAGGATTCTCCAGAAAAATTCTTCTTTACTCTTCTCTATTCTTCTATCCTCAATTAAAAATTAAAAACTTCTTACATAAAAAGTACTTTACGAGAAAATTTGACCCCCAAGCAAAAGAGGAGAAATAAATGACATCAATAACATCTTCAGCAACTTGTCTTTCACATCAAGTAAAATCCTTTCCACCATTTGAATCTAATTTGAGATTTGTCTTTAATGTTTGATGAGATATATCTGCTAAATAGTGGATACTGAAATGTCAGGAGCAGTTGGCGTATTTAAGTGAGTAGGTGTGATTATAATCTCTAACACTCCCCCTCAATCACAACTATGAATTTTGATTTATTTTATTGGTCTCTTTCATTGATGCTTGAACATCTACAATCTTCAATCTTCAACTTCTAGGAATCAAACCTAGGAAATCTTGTTTTGCTGTTGGCATGCTCTACCCATGAGCTTTGGGCATTTCTAGTAACCAGTCCATTGTAGATTCAGGTGTGATGTACTAGTTTTATCTACACCTCCTATAGAGTCACATTGCTAGTGCTCGGGAATCTTAGCTTTAATTGGCTCTATTGGCCTTTTTCACAATCCTTGCATACAAGTGGTTTCAGATGAGCACAAACTCATAGACAAGTGGTTTTAGATTACCACAAACTAGCATACATGTGGTTTCAGATTACCACAAACTTACCATGATGGGGAAAGTAATTCACACTTGAAACTTAGACAACTAGTATCCTCCTCTAATTTTTTATCTCCTTTGTCAACACCTCTCCTTACTTTGTTCTACATACTTTAAATATGCTCTCAATTTGACTCTTTCTCAGCCTAGACACTTATACAACTTCCTCAATAGAATCGACCACACCATACTATGACATTCTCTATTCAGATTCTTTCGAGATTATGACCTCATTTCACCAAAACTATACTTCATTTTTAAACAAATTAACAAAAAATGCTTCTTACCTTCACCCACAATTTTTAACATCAAATTCTCCAACTGTTGTGACAGTTTCTTCAAGCAATTAAATGATAGTCTTTAGACCTTTTCTTTCTTTCTATATGTGACTTCTCAATCAGCTTTAGGAGCTACCAGGAGCTAGAAATGCTGAATCAAGAGTTGAAATTATTTCTAATACTGCTTTGTTACATTGTTCTTCAGATGTTAGGTATGGCAACTTCAAACTCTCTTCTATCTCAAAAACAAAAAAATCTTTACCAATAACTTCTCCTTTTTGCAGCTTCCATACAACAATCTTCAAAACAAAAACAACTAGTTACCTTGATTTATGAGGGTTTCTTTTGACTATTGATTTGCAACCACTACAATCACCTTTGACTGGTATTCTTTGTCTTGCATGAAAAATTGGCCTTTTCATCGAACTTTGATTGAGCAAACTTTTCAACTTTTCCTTCCAATAGTTGTGGTTGTACTTTGGACTACTGCACCGCTTTACAAAAAAAACATAATTCTTTTAGCGAGAACTTCACTCCTTTGCTGTGATGACTTCTTCCATGACTTCATTAAAAAATCCCTCTTTCCTTATGTTGTGATCCATTTTACATGATAGCGACATAACCTTCATATTCAGGTGATCCCTTTGCTTGGACACAAATTCTCCTGTTTTCTTTAATCTCCAAGGAGTGCATGAGAGAATTTTCCCAAGGATTGTAGTAGCAACAAGGTCTAGACAAGCATGGGATATACTTCAAACAACCTATCAATGTATGAAAAAAACAAAAACCAACGAGTTACCTTGATTTTTGAGGGTTTCTTTTGACCGTTGATCTAGAACCACTACAATCACCTTTGACTGGCATCCTTTGTCTTCCATCAAAAATTGACCTTTTCATCAAACTTTGATTGAGCAGACTTTTCAACTTTTTCTTCCAATAGTTGCAGCTGTACTTTGGACTACTGCACCACTTTACAAAAAAAAATCATTCTTGGTAGAAAGAACTTCACTCCTTTGCTGTGATGACTTCTTCCATGACTTCCTCAAAAAGATGCCCTCTTTGCTTATGTCCTGATCCATTTTACTTGACAGTGACATAACCTTCGCATTCACGTGATCCCTTTACTTGGACACCAATTCTCCTCTTTATCTTTGGGGCTTTTTAATACAGTATATGGAAAATTTGGCCTTTTCTAACGTTGCGATCCTTCCAAAAAAAATTATTTGCTTAGGCATTTCACATGAATGCAGACTGCTTCTCCAAATCTTTTGGTGCTTTCAAAGGACTGCAACCTCCTACTTTGAATTACTACAAACAATAATCTTATACTAGCCTCTTCTCAATAGCCTATGCACCTCAATAAAAAGACAAATCAAACATAGAACCCAAAATCCTCTACTTCCAATGAGCTCGACTAACATAGCTCGGCTACCACTTTAAAGGCTAGAGATAGAGGAGAATACAAAAACTAAAACATCTCAACTCAAAAATTATTCAATCACTGAATAATACAAGAGAACCGAAATTTAGAACACATAAAGTAAACCCAAAAAGATTGATGATTTAATTCATTAAAACATATTTAATTCCATAGAGTTGATGCTCAAACTTGTTCTACTATAGAGTTTTCTCCAGAAAACTTGTTCTTTACTCTTCTCTATTCTTCTATCCTCAATTAAAAATTAAAAACTTCTTATATAAAAAGTACTTTACGGGAAAACTTGACCCCCAAGCAAAAGGGGAGAAATAAATGACATCAATAACATCTTTTGTAACTTGACTTTCACATCAAGTAAAATCCTTTTCAACCATTTGAATCTAATTTGAGATTTGTCTTTAATGTTTGATGAGATATATTTGTTGAATAAACGATATAGTGATGTTAGGAGTAGTTGGCATATTTAAGTGAGTAGGTGTGATTATAATCTCCAACAAATTTGATGTTATTGTTGTAGAGAAAAAGATGGAAAACAATTCAGTGATTGTTGAAAGCAATAACGATGGTGCAGACTTGATTGCAACTTTTTAATCTCAGTTAGGAAATTCGAGTGCACAACAGGAAAATCAAAGAATACATGACATTAAAGCTATTAAAAATATTTGTCTTGGGGCATATGAAATATTACCTAGTGTAGGATTTGAAAGGGGGAGGATAAAATAGAAAAAATAGAAATGGGAATTTTATATTGATCATAATGAAACACTACATATTGTCCAAGCTTTGGCTCTTTCATATAGACATCAACATACCGTTACAAATTTTTTACTCCTTACAAATTGAGCTTCAACTCTTACATAGACAAAGACACCGTTAAACACTTATTACAACTTTGTAGAGATAGACTCTTTAGAGAGTGCATACTAAAATGTATACTCAATAATATATAGAAAACGATGTATCTTTGAAGGAGAAAAACAATATATAGAGCATGCAGAGGAGATATGTCTAGTTGGTGAATTTAATGAAATCCATTGCACCAAAAGATTGACCTGAGCTATAACTCATTCAAACATACTCCATTGTATCATTTGAGTGTTTTTAAAGCTTCTACTCCTTGACAAATATACAACCATTCAATCTCCTTATATCTCTACAGAGATGGACCCTTGAAAGAGTGCATACTAAAATGTAGACTCAACAATATATAGAAAACTAAGAATCTTCAAAGGAGAGTCAACAATACATAAAATAATATATTTTTAGCACCCACTAAATATTATCAATATTTGTAAATGAATTAATGCAATATCCTTTCAAATATTTTCAAGTCTTCAAAAAAATTCTTCTTAATTTGTCTTCAATTCTTATATGGAGGTTGATGCAGAGCATGTTGAGTAGATAGGTCTAATGAGGGAAGTTAATGAATTAGTTAGGATTGTATTTCCAACACCTAGGAGTGTAATAAACTAAAAAAATGTTATCTTAGTTTAATGTCCAAATGAATCATTCTAAAATTTTCAATAAGCAAATAGACATGGTGAAAGCATGTCCCTAGTCCCAAATCTTAAGTGTTGTCACTTAGGATTGCACCCTAGCTAAGTATGAAAATTAGCCATCATATGAAACATGGAATCATCCTCAAGATGTGGGTTGCTTATAATGAGGATAAATCTCCATAGTGCATTGGTTCCCCTAGTGGATCACCTATAAATTCTAAAACTTTGAAGGAAAGGGGATAAAAGGATGATTGAAATAAAAATCTTCAAACTAAGGAGGTGATGCACCAGAAATAAAGGTTTACTAGTTGCTTCAACTCACAATCAACATTAATAAAAGATCTTTTTTGTTTTCACAAATTAGTTTTAAACATGCAACACATAAGTATTTTATATGAAGGTTTTGATTCAAAGTTTGTTTGAAGGAAAAATGGAGATTTTCACAACTACAACCTATTAGAATCATTGAATACAATATGTAACCTCCATTGATCATGAAACTATTGCAAGGTGCACATCCTTGGTCTCCTTCTTTTGTGTAGCGAGGCACTTGGTTTGAGACATGAATTAACCACCTCTTGTGGATTCATTAACTCTTCTAGTTGTATTGGAGATGAACAGGTCAATCTTTTGGTGCAATGTGCCTACTTTGAGGCTTTTGTATCTATCACATTCCATATATCTCTTCTATGTCTTTATGCACCCACAAAATCATGGACCGGTCTTCTTCTACTCCACTTTTATCATTACATCATGGACTTGTCTTCTTCCACTCCACTCTGATCATTGCTTTAATCTTTACATGGACAAATCTTTGCTTCCATTAACGTTTTCATGACAAATGCTTTTACCATCGCCCACTCTGATACCATATGTTGGTAAAAGATGCATAAAACTTGATTGTATTGTTATTCAAGGAATACATAAATATTAATATGGCATAGTGGAAGCAGTCGAACAAATGTTGAAGAAAGTAGTAGAGTGAAACAGTTACATTCGGTTAACTGTATATAGCCACATACCCACCATTATAAATAATGCAATATAGCCATAATACTAATAATGCTAACAAAAGTTACATTCTCGTGTCTCTTACTAGCCATGAACTTCTCCTCCACTTTTCTTTCCATTACAAATGGTTGCAATAAGGATTGTGGTTGGAACAATTATACTTGATATTTTATGTGATCCTTTAAACTTCTTAGAAATAGTTCCATCATATTTTCTTCTCCCACATTCTTGACTCTTATAGAAGGGGTTTGAAATTGTTGAATACATTCCTTGATCATGTGTAGTTCCTTTAATTTTTACTGCCACATTATTAACTATTCATAAAGTTATCGCCATAATGGTTAGTGAGTTCCTCTTGAAAATTTGACCATGTGACCACACAACCCTTTTTTCTCTTCTCATCACATAACCAACAATATTAAATAAATTGATCTAGTTCTATGTATAAAGATTCCATAGCCACCTTTTGTTGACTAGTACTATGATGAATATCAAAGAACTCCTCCATTTGGCATAACCAATTGGTTGGATCCATTCCATCAAATAGTCTCATATCCAACTTGGGTATGAATTTCATTCCCATATGACTATTAAAGGAAGAATCCTTCTTGAAATCAAAGTCAAATCTAAGGAATTCAGGTCCCAAAAATTAATTATCTTCCCCCTTATGAAGTGAATCTTCACCCTTACACCTCATACCTTGAATAAATGATTTGAATTCCCTGATTTCTTCTATATTCTTCTTCTCTAATGATGAAATATCACCCTTGAATTTGTTTATTTCATCCCTAGGATTAAAATCCTCATTTTCTAGCCCATCATTCCCTAAATATTTCCCAAGGGTTGTAACATTCTTTTTGCTTGTTGTTGCAATCCACATCATGAAGATAAAAAATTTTTGAAATAAATCACACAAATAAATTAAAAATAATCTATTGTTTACTATGATTTACCAAGACCTAGGTCGCACTCCAATAGAACATATCCTTAAATTAGGTGATTTACAACCTTGAGAGAGAAATTTTTGAAAGCCCTAATTTCCCAATAAATCACTTATTTATTCTTCAAATTTTATATAACTTTGTTTCTCATCTCTAATACATATGCAAAAACCCACTAAAATTCAAGAACCAATTTTGAAGGATTCAAGAAATATGGCCATTCTAAATAATTTGGGAAGAAACCCTAGTTTTGCAATAATTTGCTCAATTCTACTCCCATTCTTATGAAATATGGATTGTAGCTTCTTTAATATATCCTTCAAAACCCCTTTATAAATTAGATAAAAAAATTTCCAAAATCTAGGAGATATGGGCTTCATAAAATGACCTCCAAAATTTTAAAAAATTCCTTTTTGTAATGATTCCAAGATCATGATCTGATACCACTTGTAATGAAATAACCTACACTATAGAAGGATATGGTAAGTAATATGTTGAGAATACTTGATAATAATTGAGAATACCAAGCCACTTCAAGAGGAAAGCCTCCAAATATCTCCAATGAGAACTCAATTCACAATATGATGATGAAATAACACTCATAACCTCTTATATATACCTATTCATGCCTAGTATATCATCTAGGCCAACTTAGAAAACCTTATATAAGCCCTAGGTAGAACTAATTAATTAAATAAAAATATAATAATGATAAAATGAATTAATTAGGAGTTAAGATAGGAACAATTTGACTAATAATAACCCAATGTACTCTAATATTAAGGGTATAGCTATGCTAATTTAAAATTAGAGTAAGTTACTGGGTTAGTGATATTATTAGAGTTAGGGTTTGAGTTAGAATTATTATGAGTGTGAGGGTTGATAGTGAAAATGCATAAAATTCAATATTATTGAATTGAATACTTTGATTTGATATTACATTTGCATATATAGAAAAGAGAAAGCAAAGTAGTTGAGGAGTGAAGTGGTTGAATGTATACAGTTATGTAATTATATGTAACTGATATGCAAAATATTATAGTTTAATATTCCAACATTCCCCCCTTCTTACAATGTTCATACAAATGTATCCCCTAAAATCTCTTATTCACTTTTCCAAGGGACACCCCCTTAAGGCTTAGATAACAAAACTTGCTAATTACAAAACATATACATATTTGTGAAGATCTTCCTTGAAGAAAAACATCCTAAATGAGGCGAGCTCCTCCAAGTTTCCTCATAACCCTCAAAAAGGTGTAGCCCCTAGTTGAATACCTGAGTTCTTCCTTCAATGAACCTTCTAAATTATAAACCATTATTATTGGACAACCACCCTCAACAGGTTGTCTCCTTGACCCTCATAAAGGTATAACCCTTGGTCCAAACCATAATTACAAAAAAACCATCCTCCAGTTTGTGTCCTTGACCCTCATAAAGGTGTTATCCTTGGTCACAGCCTTGAGTTCTCACTGAGAAACAATCCATATTGATCTCTTCACCAAAATCCTTACCTGTCCGCAAGAATCAAGCCTCACAATATATGTATTCTTCAAATTTGTCAGTAAGAAGGAAAATAAAGAAAATAAAGACCAAAACACTTCTCATATAAAGCATCATCTCAAAGTGAAAAGATAACTTGAGATGATGGAAATTCCACCATCCTTCAATGCCACTAGCCTCCAATAGATCTTATTACACTTTATCAATTTGATGTCTTGGATGAATCTTTAGAGGCCTCATAGGTGTAGCAAACATAGCCTCGAATATCCAAGCATATCTTTTTAAAGATCCATTGGTTGCACTAATAAACTCAATTTTTTTAATGTTTTGAAAAGCACTTTCTCAAGCATCAGAAGTAAGAAAATAGATTACTTTATTAGCCTCTTCAATGTTTGACAAGTTGACGCCTTTGTCTTTGGGTAAAGATATTGAAGAAGGTATCAAAGACTTTATTCTCTTATTCTTCTCCTTAATCACTCCAACACATCCTCCATTACGAATTCTATTAACCATAATGATATTAATAACATCAAACCTAATAAAATCCTTGATCAGTAGATTTGAACATTGAAGGATACATCTATTATAAAAGTACCCTTATTTCCAAATAAAAATAAAATACACATCTTCATCTTTATAAATACTTCTTAATATCTTTCAAAATGCTATCCATGCAAATGATTAACTATGCATTACATCTTTCCTACTATTAAACTCACTAATGAATGTTTTTATAATTGTACCTTTCACTTGCTAATACAATTTCATTATTAGGTCACAATATCAGATAATATGAGAGTTGCACTTCTTTCTCCCACCCGTGGTATTAAAAAATAAAATATTGCATTCAAATGAGATCACGCTTTGAGAAAATATTGCTTACTAATCATGAGGAGTGATGGATTGAGTATGGCACAAACCATTTTTTAACAATATTCAACCATTGCAAGATTACTCACTTAAACACTCTTCCTCTTTAAAAATGCCATACCTAAATTTCCATACAACCACTCCTTTGATCTGGATGTAGAAGAAGCCCTCATTTTCTTGCCCTAGGAGGTAGTTGATGCTTTTAACCAACACATTAAGTATGTTATGGATCCTTCATACACATGAAAGCATCAAAGCTCTTTATCAAGATGTCTCTCTTATTTCCTAGTTTCATGTCACACCCACAGGCTAGTCACCATGGTGCTTCCACATCTAATTACTAAAGAGGCACACCTACCTTCAATGATTCATCCTAATGACACCTACAATATCTGGTATCTTACAAAACTACATGCCAAGAGTTTCCAATCCAACAAACCAAGTCACCTCATTCTAATCACACAGACAAGAGAACTAAAAAGGCTCTGATACTTTGTGATAGTGAAAATGCGTAAAATTGAATATGATCAAATTGAATACCCTGATTTGATATTATATTCACATATATAGAAAAGAGGAACTGGAGTAGTTGATGAGTGAATTAGTTGAAAGAATGCAATTAAGTAACTATATGCAATTGATTATAATGTAATATGCTAACAAGGGTTAGGGTTAGGGTTAGAGTTTAATTCCAACTGTAACCCTAATTATAATCTTAACCCTTTTCGTAATTCTAATGTTAATCCTAACTATAATTCTAACGCTGATAATAATTATCACTCTATTCATAATCCCAATTCTAATAGAAATATTAATTTTAATTATGACCTTAATTAAACCTTAAACCTAACCCTTACCTATCTTTAACCCTAGTCATAACCTACGTTTTACCTTAAAAATAAACCTAATTAAACCCTTATTGAATCTTAAACCTTTCTACAACTATAACACTAGCCCCAATCCTAGTTGAATTATAACCCCAACCCCAAAATTTATCCTAGAAACATAACCCTAACCTTTATTAAATGTTAACCCTAATTAAAGTCCAATCCTAACACTAGTTAATCCTCCACTAGAATCATTACTCTAACCCTAACCCTAATCTTAACTTGTAACTCCTAACCCTAATCTTAAAATAAATATAATTTCCTAACTCTAACCCTAATTGAAGACAAGCCCTGACCCTATTATTTATTTTAAAAATCTAACACTAACTCTATCCCTAACCTTATTAGAATTCAACCCTAATTGAATAGTATCCCTAACCCTAACCATAACCTAACTTTAATACTAACTATAATTGAATCTTAATCCTAATCTTAGATTAACCCTAACCATAACCCTAATTAAATCCTAATTGAATCTTAACCCTTATTGTAATTGTAACCCTATCCCTAATCCTAGTTGAATTATAAACCCTAACCCTAACTCTAACCCCAAACTTATCCCAAAACACTTATCCTAATTGAACATAAATTGAACCCTAACCCTATCCCAAATTAAACATTAACCCTAATTAAACCCTGTTGGAAAAATGTGTCTCTACCTTGCAATTATATAAGTTACTAGATTGATACATATGGTACTTTTCATTCAATGATGATAGGGGGGTGTGGGGGAGTCTCCCTACATGAGGAGTCCAGGGGAAGCACGTCTAGAACCTAAATTTTATTTGTATTTTTTATTGTAAATCTTGACCATTCATCATTACATCTTAGATCTTATGATCAATATTTTATTAGCTTGACTTTCCCTAGAAGTCAACCCTATTTTATGAGGGCATTTAATTATGGCTTTGTATTGTGATGTATTGTGAGGGTTTGATAGCAGTCATGTTGCGTCTAGATCTTTGGTTGGTGATACTCCTGTGAGAAGCCTGCTTTGCAAATATATTGTAATATTTGTGATTTATGAATAATATATTTGTCTCCTTTCAAAGTCTGGATTTTCTTCTCTTGAAAAAGTTTTCCCCACGTAAATCATTGTGCTATGGTATGCATGATATCTATGTTTATTTATGTTTAATTTTCTATAACTATTAAAGATCTACAATTTTTTTGCATTATTCTCCTCTAAAGATTAGTGTAGGAAGTTGTTTTTCTACCTTAGCTTCCTTACAAGTGGTATCTGAGCCTAATCACCTTTGGTTTAAATTGTGGATTGGTGGTTTTTCTTTTGAACTAATCCAAATTTGAGTGAGAGCTTGTGCAGAAGACGCTTTATAACATTTTTGCAATAATTTTCTAGAAATAATTTTGAAATACATGTGGAAATGAAGATGGAGGATCTATTGATAAATTGAGATTTGTGGGATGATATTGATGAGAATGTTTCAAGGGCTATGGATCCTACTCAAGCTGCTCAATATGATGTTATGGATTGTAAATTCAAGGGTTTAATCATATTGTGCTTGGAACACTCTATTTTAATCAATTTCCATGAGGAGACCTTTGCACAAAAACTGTGGAAAAATCTTGGTAAGATGTATCAAGCCAAATCTTTAGTGAAAAATATTTTCTTGAGGAAGAAATTATATTCCTTGAGAATAGAAGAGGGTAGATGAATTATAGATCACCTAGAAGAATTCAATATGTTGGTGGTTATGTTGGCATTAGTTGGTGTCAAAATGGATGAGGAAGAGAAATGCCAAATCCTTCCTTGTTTGTTGTCTGATTCATGGGATTCTCTTGTTATGGATATTGGGATACTTATGTTATATCAATGATTGAAGATGTGGTGGGTTATTTTCTTTCTAAAGTGATGAGGAGGAAGGTATCCATTAGTTCCAAGGAGGCCCTAAATATTCATGGAAGACCTAAGGAAAAAAGGAAAGAAGAATGAGAAGCATGAAAAATCCATGTCCAAGGGGAGATCTAAGTCTCCTCAAAATTCCAAAGTTATTTGTTTGAATTACGATAAGCATGGACATGTTTGTAAGGGATGCAAAGAAGAAAAGAAGAAAAAAAATTTATTGTAATTTTGTGTTTGAAAGAAAGATGGTGATACATGTTCAATGTAGCTTTGGAAACTTGTGCAGGTAATGATGCATGGTTAATTGACTCAGGTGGAGCTTTCCAGATGGCCTTTAATTGTTATTGATTTTTTGAATATGAAGAATTTAATGGAGGTAAGGTGTACTTGGGTGATGATTCTTATTTAAACATTTTAGGTTGCGGTAAAGTTAAAGTCAAGTTTCTTGATGGTAGAATAAGAAAGATTAGCAATGTGTTGCATATCCCTGGTTTAGCAAGATATTTATTATCTATGATTAAACTAATAGATACAAGTGTGTAGGTTGTAATTTATAATGTAGGACACAAGATGGTTAGAGGTGCTATGGTGATTGTTAGAGGTGTTAGATATGGCACATTGTATAAGTTTGATGGATGCACTATTGAGTGCAATAGTACTTCTATGAAAAGTAAGTTTGTGGAAGAAGTGAGGGTTTCACCTTCAATAGATGGTCATGTTATTTGGGTACCCAAGGGTACTCTTTCTTCTGAATCAAAGTAACTTGCAGATAATGTTGAACAAGACAACTAAGAGGATGGGTGAATCAGTTGTAGAAGTTTTAACTTTAAAACTCCACCCAAAGTTAGGTCAATAAGCATTCACAAAACATTTACTCTACTAATGTGTTAAATCATTAAGTGTAGAAAAAAAAACTAAAAGTACTGGAATGATGCACACAATAACACAAAATTTATGTGGAAAAATCAATGATGGAAAAATCACAATGAGGATTAGCTCATAATATAAAGAATTCCAAAACTGAATACAAAGGCTCACTGCCAAAATAGGACTTACTATCCAAAATAGGACTCACTATCCAATGAGGGCTCACTACCCAAATGGCTCACTATCACAAAAATACAAAAAATATAGAAGAGAATTGTTATAGAGAGAAGACTATCTCAATGCAACAAGAAATCTATCACAATTTTCTCACACTCTTTCATAGTATCACATGAAAGATGTCAGATTCCTACAACTCACTACCTTCGAAACCTTAACATGAAATTCACATTGCTCTGCTCAAATTCAAATATCATTTATATCTCACATCTATCTTCTTCTATCTTATCTCTTAGAAACATCTGAACTCATATTTTTATCATCTTCAACCTCAAAACCCTTCCAAATTCAGCCATACACCATTTACATTTACAAATTTCAATTAGGTCAGCGCCAAAACATTCTATGGTGGAATTAGAATGAGGGAAACCTATACACATACTTAATGATAACCTAAATGAGTCCCAACACACCTCATGCTTCCACAAATTTCACAAGTACTATTTAACTCAAGATCGACCAACACCTATTCAAAAAACATAAAATAATTAAGCACATGCATCCTTAACATGATCCAATCTCTCGAAACAAAAAAATTCACTTAATCTTCATTTGGCAAGCTGAGTCTTGGAAGACAACGAATAGATGAGGACTTCTTAACCTTACTCTTATACTTGCTTTGTGCTTAATTTGAAATGTAAACAGATCTCTCATATTATACTGAAGTGTAAACTTGATTACTTTTATCATTGAAATTGTTGTACTGTAATGTTAAAAAAAAAATGCTCTCAATGATGATTAGATGATTATTTGTGTATTGTACTTTGATTTGAGTTGTAACATGTTGTATCAGAGCAGTCAGTGGCATCTACCCTACTATGGCCATAGAATTGCACTACTGTACTACTCACCCACTCTGCTTGACTTGGAAAACTTTCCTCAACTAGGGCTTCTGGAAGACTATTTCTCCAGCAATCACTTAGGTCTGGACACCTATCCTAGGGCATAATTTATGTCCTACCCATGGCTTATCTACCCTTAAATCACACTTCTTGGCTGCCTTCCATGTGTTCCTAGAAATTTGAGAGCTAGGGTTACCGCAAAGATTGCATACTCGTATGATCATCTACCATACACATATAGTTTTTATGATACTAAACTATTACTTAAAATATATAAAAGTCAAGTAACAAATAAGCCTCAGAATGCTAAGTATAGGGAGCTTAAGACTATATAGTCATTACATGAGCCCAACTAACTCTTCTAAGTTAATACTGCTAAGTTTAAGTTCATATATTTTTATAAAGAAATATACCCTTTATATTCATTGGCTTCATACTTTTAAGTTGTCATAAATCATAAAGGTGATGCTGATTATTAACAGTGTATATTTACTATCACCTATTAGTTCACAGTTGTTTCCATAATATGTTATGTTTCCAGAACCTACTGCTCAATAGGTCATGACTCAGGGAAGCAACTTTCCCTTCACCTAACTCTATATGAGTTTACCATTTATACTACAGAATTCATACATTATAAATCAATAGTATTTTCAACAGAATTAAAGAAGTTTAGGAACTTAATAATCCAAAGACCCTTAACACAATATGTCTATCAAAAAAGAGCACAATGGCAAGAAAAAAGTCCATTCCCTACTGGTTATTCTTTCCTGACAACCAACAATAGACCTAGCATAACTTCTTCATTTAATTTACTTTCCTCTTAACTTAGATTACTTCATCAAAAAATGTTTCAAGAAGGTTCCATGCACATTCTCTAGAGATTTATAGAGTAAGTAAGAAGTAAGAATTTCGCTGTCTACACCCCAGATTTCTTTCTCTGGAAACTCAGACGAAAAGAAAGAATATAACACTCAGTCATAAACAATGCAAAATACTACAAACTCTTACGAGTATTTTCATTAGCTCCATAGCATGACACTCAATGGATGTCTTATTTTCAAGAATAGAATTTAAATAAACTATGTGCTTGTGAGATGAAACCTTGGTCAAGCAACGACCCCCTCAGAAGCCAAAACTGTTTCCCTTCTCTTCAAATTGTCTCTTCTCTTTATAGATCCCATGTGTTCTCTTTGGTTCGCCAATTTTCTAGAGATAATCTCTTTTCCTGCAATCCTTTCCTCTCCTCTCTTTCTCCTGTATCTGTATCTCTTCTTTCCTATCTCCTTTTTTTTCCCCATATCCCCCATAATCACCTAACAAGAGATATCTCCCCGTCGAATGATAGTCTTAGGTAGTTATTGAAACTACCTTGCCGTATTCTTCACTCTATGCCTTCCATGAACGCGTTTTTTGGAACTCCAAGATCACAAGAAGGAAAATCCATCATGAATGCCTCCACTTCCCCCGAATAATGCACAACGATGCAGAAGAATCAAAACTAGATATGAGAATAATGAAATACAGGACATGTGATTACCATACCTCCCATGTCACTCTACAAGAACCCAATTTTTTTGGATGATCACTTACAAAAATTAAACCATGTCATTCCTTGTGGCTAATTATTCTGAATCGACATCATGGAGGATATTTTCTTCACAAAGTTTAGACAGCTAAAACTCATCTTAGGAAAAATATGAGATGATAAATATATAAGTTAATTTAATTATAAAAATGTCCAACTCAAGATGGACTAGATTTATTATCTCCATTTATAATTAAAAAAATATTTATTTATAAAATAAATTCTTCTAATATTCATTATAAACATTATTTAGTTTACAAGGAACAAAATAAATAATAATAATAATATTATTATTATTATATATACATATATATATAAGCTTACCAAGCAAGGTTCAACAGTACGAATACCAAACACAAAACCCAGTTAATATAAGTCAATGACCAAGAGACAAAAGAACTAGTTATCTTAACCCTAATAACACCTATGGAAAAACCACTCAAGGTTCACTCGGTAAACTACAATGATAGGGTACTGAATACTCACTTCCAGGGTTAACAAGATCCTGAGACCAACCTAGCTCAGATGGCGATTCCAGGGTACATACAACATTACCTCTCTACTCATATGATACTTCCCTACTCTCGAGAATTTCGGAATGCTATCCTGTGTCCAACTCCAACAAACGAAGAAGGATTAGACTATCATCTCATTAATGAAAAAAACATATTTCAATCTACTCAATTATTGTAAGATATAAACTTCCTTTCTAAGTTCACCACAGTATGAACATTTAGGATAAACATGGTACATAATCCCATTGCGTTTTTATAGCAAAACCATAAGATTTCCATCATTTCATGCATAAATACACAACATTTGCAACATTCAACAATCTTAAAGAAAGAAAGATAAGAGTGTATAAAAGTTACTAGGGTGGGATGTAACAAACTCAAGATTGACCAACACCCATTCAAAAAACATAAAATAATTAAGCACATGCATCCTTAACGTGATCCAATCTCTTGAAACAACAAAATTCACTTGAACATGATCTTATCAACTTATTCCTAGAACCGCAAGTCATGTATCCAAAAAATAGAGAAATCTTGAGCAACTACATTTCTCCCAGACCACAACTAGACACATTGAAAAGCATAGTACACATACTGGTGAAAATATCTCACTGTACAATGATCTAGAAGCTGAAATTTTGGGTATAGCAATTACCAACAATCATGACCAATACCTCATAAGCACACAAGCAAAGTGGCAATACAGAGCACATCCTGGAGCATACACTGAATACCTGCATAACACTTTTTTCCCTTGTTTAACACATTTTCTTAGAAGCACTTGGAACCCATGTACCAAAGACATAATTGTAGCACGTTACTTCACTCTAACACACCTCAAACAACATAAGGATAACTCCATGTACTCATAGCATCAAAAACATACATGCACAACTTGTAAACCTTCTTTATTACAATTTTCTTAATATACTCAACATATGCAACCAATAACCAACTTCCATTCATGTAGTCAATATTAATGACAACAACATCCAGTTCACATCAATGAAAACATCTTTTGTACTTGTAACAATCTCCCCCTTTGTCATTGATGGCAACACATGAAGTAAAAAACCATCAAAGAAAACACAATAGCTCTAAACCATCAATATCCTTAGCTCAAAACCATCAATCTTCTCTTTTTCTAGAATTATTTCTCTTAATTTTTCACATGATACTTTCTCTTGCTTTGATATTAGTGGAAAGGGAAAAATATATTTTACATTATTTTCCCCTTTGTTACCAAGAACATTACTAGTACTGAATACTCCCCCTTAAGAACTTACACCAATAAATTCCACAATGACAACATGACACTACCTACTACCCTTGAGATGTAGCCACCAAACATCAGTCCAAAAGAAATATAGATCCATAGATCCACTAGAATGATCCATCTTCATATGCATCTAGTTCAAGAAAGGAGGGGCAATAACCCCTAACTTCTCTCGGAGATGCTCAAAATAATCTTTAGGAAGAGCCTTAGTAAATATGTTAGTATTTTGATCCTTTGTATGTGTATATACTCAAGCTTTACTTCATTCTCCATAACCTTCTCTCTCAAGAAGTGATACCTAATAGATATATTCTTTTTCCTCAAATGCATCATTGGATTCTTTTAAATGTTAATTGCACTTGTATTATCACACAATATAGAGATGTGATCATCATACATTACTCTGATATCATTCAATGTTTTTCCCATCCATAAAACTTGTGTACAACAAGATGATGAAGCAATATACATAGCCTCTGTAGTGGATAAGGAAACTGAATCTTGTGTTTTACTTAACCATGATACTAATCTGCAACCAAGAAAGAATGCACCACCACTTGTTTTTTTTTTGTCATCAACACCACCCACTCGACATAAGCACTTAGTGTAAAATAAATATCCCTAGGATACCATAAGCCATGATTTGGAGTGCATTTTATATATCTAAATATCCTCTTGATAGTTACAACGTGTGTTTCTTTAGGATCCTCTTAAAATCTAGCCACAAGACAAACTACATGCATGATATTTGATTTGATAGCAATTAAATACAAGAGTCCTCCAATTATAGATCTGTATTTTCTCTAATCAATCTTTGGTGAATCATCATCCTTACTCAACTTGCAACTAGTCACCATAGGATTGCATACTAGTTTGGAACCTTCCAAGCAAAACTTCTTTAGCAATTTTTTTACATACTTTGACTATGAAATTAAAATCCCTTTTTCTATTTGATTGATTTGCAGCCAAAGAAATAAATTCATCCACCCAAAATAGACGTGTCAAACTCTTTTTGCATTTCTCTAGAAAACATTTTGCACATTGTTTCATTTCCTCCAAAGATAATGTCATCAACATATATAACTACTATAAAGATCTTGTCATCTTCACTTTTGAAATATAAATTGCTATCTACAGTACCTCTACTAAAACATTGTTGAATAAAATATTTGTCCAATCTTGCATACCAAGCTATGGGAGCTTGCTTGAAACCATATAATGCCTTTTCCAATCTACAAACCATATTCGGTTGATCTAACAACTGGAATCTATTTGGTTGTTCCATGTAGACTTTTTCTTTTAACTCGCCATTAAAAAATGTATACTTTACATCCATCTAATAAATTTGAAATCCTTATGAGCAATGAATGCTATTTTTTTTTTATAGCTTCCATCCTAGCCACCAAAGAAAAAATATCCTAAAAATATACACATTCTACTTGTGAGTAACCCTTACATACAATTCTTGCTTTATTTCTAACCACTTCTCCATTCTCATTAAACTTGTTTCTAAATACCCATTTTGATCCAATTATGTTTTATCTATCGCTCTAGGAATCAATTGCCAATTTTTTATTTTTTTCTATATACATAAGTTCTTCCATTGATCTCATCCAATGCTCATATTTACATGCTTCACTTACTATTGTAGGTTCAATTGTAGAAAGAAAACATAGATTTATTTTAGTAGCAGGAACAACTTTGCTTCTTATCAATATTCATTTTCTCTTGACTCTAATGACTTTTTCTTTGGAATAGTTCTTTTGCACATATCTAGGTTTCTTTGGGGACACCATAAGAGCTTCTTCATCATTCTACACTTCTTATTCTTTAAATCTTTCTTCTACTTATCTGCAATAAAGTTCATTTGAAACATATCCATCAAATTCAATTGAATTCTTTAACACTTCACCAACCTTAACATTTGTGCTTTCACAATATTTCCCAGCCTTTTATTGTAGCATCTATAATATTATCTTCTAATGGAGTATCCAAGGAAAATACCCACATCATATCTTGCATGAGACTTTCCTAAATTTTCTCCATCTCTTCTAATATAACATTTTCTTCCAAATTATTTGAAATACTTTACAGTAGGAATCCTTCCATACCACAACTCATAGAGAGTCTTAGTGTATTTAGCTTTTGCTTGAACTCAATTGAACACATAAATATCAATTTGAATTTATTTTCTCCAATAGACTTCCAGTACACCTACCTTAGTGATCATCATTCTAGCAACTTCTTGAATCATTATGTTCTTTTTTTCAACAACTCCATTCTGCTGAGGAGTTCTAGGGGTAGACAATTTCCTTCTTATTCCATGAGCTTCACAAAACATGTGAAACTCATTAGAGTTGAATTCTCCACCTCTATCAAACCTTAAGCATTTGATTTTCATGTCCATTTCATTTTCAACCATAACTTTGAATGCTTTGAATTTGTCTAATTCACTAGATTTTTCTCTAAGAAAAGTAACCCATGTCATTCTAGAGTAATCATCAATCAAAAGAATAAAATATATATCACCTTATATACTTCTCACCCTTGTAGGACCACAAAGATCTAAATGAATCAAATCCAGTAGTCCAGTAGTAGATTGTTCCTTTGGGCTAAATTTGTTTCTAGTTTTCTTTCCAAATTGATAGTCCTTGCAAATAACATTAATAGGCTTTGTGATTCTTGGTAAATCTCTCATAGCTTGTACTGCACCAATTCTCAACATATTGTCAAAATACATGTGACACATCCTCTAGTGCCATAACCAACTAACATTAATCTAAGACATAAAGCAATATCGATTAGCACCTTTAATTTCATAAATATTTCCTTCAGTCTTCTTACCAACAACAATCACAATTTCTGATCCTTATCTAATTTCACATTTTTCATCCTTGAACATAAGATTATATCCCTTTTTAAAAATATTTCCAACACTCAAAGATTATGCCTTAAACCCTTAACACAGTATACATCATCAAAATTATGCTTGCCATAAAAATTGACTGAACCTATCCCACAAATATTAGCACTAATATCATCTCCAAACTTCACTAAGCCTCCATCATATTTTTCATTTTTAACAAACTTACTTTTGTCACTGGTCATTTGATGTGAATAACCACTATCAATAACCTAGTAGTTATTTTCTTGTTTAGCATGAAGGGTAGAGACCACAGTACCTTCAACATTCTTTGGAGAACTTTCCTTCACATATCTTTCAGTATTAGCAAAAGTATATTCATCTTTTATTGCCAAGAACAAGAATTCATTATCATCAAAATCTCCATAATTAGAGTCATCATTAGAAATACCAACATCTTCATTGACATAATATTCTCTCTTGATCATATTTCCTTTGTTTTCTCTACCTTGTCTATATTTATTTCTTTCAACTCTTTTTGTACATCTTGAAGCATAATAACCTATTTTTCCATAGCTAAAACATTTGAAAGGTAACTTACTTTGATACTTACTGGAACCCTTTTTTATTCTTCTTACAAAGTTAACTTCTACTTCATCAAAGCTAGAATTTCTCATTTCAAATGAGGTTAGAGTACCCAATAATTGATCTTTAGTATAGGTCTTATAATCTACAAATTCCTCAATAGAAAATACCTTTTCACTATATAAGTCAGGTAGAGTTCTAAGAATCTTCTTTACTATCTTGGATTCATCCACTTGTACACCGCGTCCTCACATTTCACCTACCAGCTCATCCACTTTATATACATAGGATTTAATGTTCTCATCTTTAGTCATTTGTAGGATCTCGAATTGTGCCTCCAAGTTCTCCAACTTCGCTTCATTAACCTTTTCATCTCCTTCATTGATATTTTCCATTGTAACCCAAACCTCTTTAGTAGCCTTTAGATTCATAACTTTAACTAATTTAGAATGTGAAAGACTATTCTTCAAAATAATTTTTTTGTTATTGTTCACTTCATGTCCCTTCATCTCATCAATAGTACTTGGACCATTAGTATGAGTAGTGTATGGAGTCTTATAAGCTTTCTCAACATCATATCCATAGTATTCCAGATATCCTTCCATCTTTGTCTTCCAAAAAGCGTTGTTGGTGCCATCAAACCTAGGGCAATCAATAACTATCTTGTTCACCATCCTAGACCTTCCTTAAGTAGTTAAACTCCACTCCAAAGAGCCAAGCTTTGATACCAATTGTTGAACAAGAAAATTGAGAGGGTGAGGTGAATTAGTTGTAGCAATTTTAAGCTTCAAAACTCTTCACCAGAAGTTAGATCAATAAGAATTCACAAAACCTTTACTTTGTAAATGTCTTAAAACATTAAGTGCAGAAACAAAAATGGAAAGTAATGAAATCATGCATAAAATAACACCAGATTTACGTGGAAAACCCAATGAGGGAAAAACCATGTTGAGGATTAGCTCACAATATAAAGAATTCCAAAAATAAATATAGTCTCATTGCCAAAACAAGACTTACTGTCCAAAATATCACTAACTATCTAATGAGGGCTCACTACCTAGTGGGCTCACTGCCACAAAAATATAAAGAAGATAGAAGAGAATTATTACAAATAGAAGACTACCTCAATGAAATAGGAAAACCACCCCAATTTTCTCACACCCTTTCGCAATCTCACATGAAATATGGGGAGATCCTACAATATTGGTTTACAATTTTAGGCCAAAGTAGACATTAAACTGATTTTTTTTAACTAAATCTTCCCTTTTAGACACCTATAACTCCTAAACCATAAGGAATTTGAAGATGATACAAACTAGGGATTTGTAAAATTTTGTCCATATATTCTAAATATATTTTTAATTAGATTGCATTTTTTTTCCCATCTCCTTCAAAAACTAGTTTTTATCAGTAAATGCCATTTTTAAGGAGTGATGGTCACCGTAAACAACTTAACTTTTTTCTATGAAGGAAAAAATTCTAATTTTTTCAAAGTTAGCTTTGTAACTATGATATATAACAAGTCTATTTGGTTTCATATTGTTTTATTAAATATTTTTTTCTTAATCAAGTTTTGAAGTCAAACCAATTACAATTGAAACATAGGTAGACCATAATCAACATAACCTTTTTTGTATGTATTTTCATATTGACATCAATACCTAGCCCAAACATAGTTTTCAAAATTTATTTTGATAATCTACTATTTTTCCACATGTGCAGAACATAGAGCTTGATTTTTGGTAAAATACCTATGTTTAATTAAACTTAAATATATACTTAATAAAACCAAAATATATTCAAATTATATTCGATGGATATTTCGTTCCAAGGACTACCATCATCTAGTTGGGTTTGTGAAGTTTCCTCAAATTTCATCCTCAACCCGAACTTCAAAAGGATTTTTTTTGTAGAAATTTGGTGCAAGAAGGGGAGAAGGGAAAAAAGGGGGGGTTCAAACGAACCCTCCTTTTTTCAAAATTTCTCATTGTTTTCATTATGGAAAATGTAAAAAATGAGGGTCCCATCATTAAATAGGGTTCGCTTGAAGGGTGTTTGGGTGAAACCCTTTTGTGTTAGATCAAACCTCCCCTTTGTATGAACCCCTCAAAACTAAAAATTTTCTTCATGGGGGTATTTTTGCAATTTTCCATCCTCAACGGAATTATAAACCAGTTTTGTGGGATAACCCGATGTCAAATGCCTACAACTCATTTCCTTCAGAACCATAACATGAAATTTGTACTGCTCAACTCAAATTCTCATCTCATTTCATATATCACATCTATCTTGTTCTATATTATCTCTCACAAATATCTCAACTCATATTTATACCATCTTAAACCTCGAAACCCTTTCAAGGTTGGCCATACACCATTTGCATTTGTAAATTTGAATTAGGTCACCATCAAAAAATTCTATGGTGGAATTAGAATGAGGGAGACCTATACACATACTTAGTGAGAACCTAAATGAGTCCCAATATGCCTTTCCAGACTTCCATAAATTTTACAAGTAGTCTTTAACACAAGGTCGGCCAACACCTATGAAAAACACATAAACCATTTAAGCACACACATCCTTAACACAATCCAATCTCTTTGAGCAACAAACTTCACTTGAACATGATCTTATCAACTTATTCTCAGAACCACAAGTTCTGAAACCAATAACTAAAGAAATATGGACCAACTATATTTCTCCTAGACCATAATGAGACACACTGAAAAGCATAGTACATATATTGATGAAAATATCTCGCACTGTACAATGATCCAAAAGCCCAAAATTTAGATATAGAAATTAAAAATAATCATGAACAATACCTAAAAATTGCACAAGCATAGCTGAAATATAGAGCACATCCTAGAGCATACACTAAATACCCACATAACATTATTTTCCCTTATTTATCATATTTTCTCAGAACCACTTGGAAACCAAGCACCAAAGACATTATTGTAGCACATTACTTCACTTTAACACACATCCAATAACAGAAAGATAACTCCATGTACTCATAGCATCACAACTATACATGTACAACTTGTAAACCTTCTTTATTACAATTTTCTCAATATTCTGAGTGTACACAACCAATAACCAACTCCCATTTATGTAATTGAAATCAATGACAACACCTTTCATACTTGCAACAAAGAAAACTATGTTATGGCACTGGAGACTTGACCACATTAGAGAAAAGTGTCTAAGGACATTGAAAAATAAAAACCTCGTTGAAGGTCTATCTGATTGTAATCTTGAATTTTATTTATGTGAGTATTGCATTCATGGAAAAAAAAACCATGTTTAGTTTTACTGGAGTTCTCACAAATATCATGGTGTATTGGATCTTATTCATTATGATGTGTTTGGTCTTGTAGATTTTTTTTTAAAATGGTAAATCCACATATTATGTTTCATTTATTGATGATTATAGTAGGACATGGGTATACTTTCTAAAGAGTAAATCTAAAGTTTTCAATAGATTTAAAGAATTTAAAATAATGGTTGAGCTACATATTAGAAAGAAAATAAAATGTTTGAGGACTGATAATGGTGATGAATTTTTCTCTAATGATTTTGATAAATTATTTAAATATTGTGGTATTCATAGGAAAAAGGCAACTCTGTATTCTTCATAGTATAATGGAGTTACAAAATAAAGAACAAGACACTGGTGGAGAAGGATAGGTGTATGTTGAGTGGTGTTGGTCTAGAAAAAGGTTTTGAGCTAAAGCTATTGCCACTACTTGTTACCTAATAAGCATGTCTCCTACATGAGCTCTTGCTGGTAAGACACCTATAGAGGCATGGTCAGGCCTAAGCCTTCATTAAGACATCTTAGAGTTTTTGGTTGTGAGGCATATGCACATGTGCCAAAGGAGAACTGAACAAAGTTGGAGAACAAGGCTATGAAATGTATCTTCATTGGATACAGTTATGGTGTGAAAGGATACAAGCTTTGAGATCCTATTGCATAAAAGTTAATACATATTAGAAGTGTGATTTTTATAGAAACTATTTTTTTTTGTTACATTGCATCCAAAATAATGTAAACAAGAAGATTTGATTCAATTTCCTTCTACACTTGAGAAAGTTAAATCAAGGCTCGTGGATAGATAAGAAGTTGAGGAGATCCCATCTAGCTTTGAATCTTTAGAAGAGGAGGAAGAACCTCCAACTCATCTTTTTTGTAGGTCTACAAGGCATAGACAACCACCTGAAACGTATTCACATTATGATTTGTGATGTATTTTTTCTTTGAATACTAACATGGATGAACCTAGATCGATAAATGAGGAATTAGGTATGAATGACATAGAATCCAAAAAGGATTGCTATGGATGAAGAAATGGAAGCTTTGAAAAAGAATGATACAAGATGATTTGAGATTTTTTTCTTTGAATACTAACATGGATGAACCCAAATCGATAGAAGAGGCATTAGGTATGAATGATGTAGGATTCTAAAATATTAATATGGATGAAGAAATTGAAGCTTTGAAAAATAATGATACATGAGATTTTGTACCATTTTCTAAAGGAAGAAAACATTTTGGTTGCAAATGGGTATTCAAGAAAAATATTCATTCAAATGGAGGTATTGATAAGTAAAAAGCAAGGTTGGTTGTGAAAGGTTACTCTCAATTTGAGGGTGTTTATTATTGTGAGATATTCTCACCTATTTTAAAAATGACATCCAATGGATTTTTCTTTCTATTGCTACTACTTATGATTTAGAGGTTGAGAAAATGGATGTTAAAACTGCTTTTCTTCATGGTGACTTGGAGGATGATATTTATATGACACAACTAGAGCACTAAGTGGTGAAAGGTAAAAGTAAATTGGTTTTCAATTTGAAGAAATATTTGTATGGCCTAAAATAAAGTCCTAGGATGTGGTACCAAGAATTTAATATGTATGTGTTGAGTTTGGGATTTGAGTGTTCTAAATTAGATTATTGTGTTTATTATTAAAGTGGTGGTGATCATTTCCTATTTATTGCATTATATTTTGATGATATGTTATTTATTGGTAGAGGAAAAGGTGTGATTTTAGAACACATTCTTGGGATTGGAATTAGAAGAGATAGAGTGAACAAAAAGCTATGTCTTGGACAAAGTAAGTATGTCAATTCAATTTAATGCAGATTTAACATGTAGGATTATAGACCATTTTGTGTTCCTATTTTCGATGGAACAACATTATCTATTTTAAACTATACAACATCTCCATTAGAGAAGGAAGACATGAGTAGAGTGCCTTACCAAAGTGTAGTTGGAAGTTTAATGTATGCTACAGTTTGTACTATAGTAGAAATTTCCCAAGTAGTGGGAGTCATTTCCAAATACATGTCTAATCCTGGTAGAGTTCATGGAATGCAGTTAAAAGAGTCTTAACATATTTACATGTTACCTCATATTATTCCTTGTGTTATCATAGTAATATCATTGCAGATGATATTTCTCTTGATATTCACAGTTATGCTGATTTAGATTGGGAAAGTGATGTTGAAAGTAGAAGATCCACCAATGTTTATGTGTTTACTTTATTGGTAGTGCAATTAGTTGGATGAGTAAGAGAACTCATTAGTTTTCAACAATTCATTCCTTCGCCTTCTACTCTCTTTCATACTGATGATGGATCATGTAGTATGATTCAAAACGTTGATGAGAAAAACTACAACACAATAAAATCGATAAATATTATTCCATCTGAAAGATGTTTCTATTGTGTTTCCTATTTTTTTAAGGTGTTTCCTATTAATTTGTGTGAACAGATTAAATGCAGAGAGAATTAAAACATAAATCAGACAAAATAACATAGCATATACCCTGGGAAAACCCTCCTCTTGAGGGAGAAAAACCCAGCAACAAAGATCTCTCTTATTTATGATGCAACAGTGGCAGTCTTTACAAGATACAATGTGGTCTTAACACTAGACCAATATACAGTACCAAAAAATTGAACAAAGATAGATAGTAACATTTAGATCACACCTGATAAAGGCAGAGATCAGAGATGACAAAGTTTGCTTATCTCCCTGATAGTCTGGCACTTGATGATGTCACCGATCAGATAAGTTTAATTAACAGCTTTGCCAAACTGGTGAATTCGATGATGAACCTCAAATTCAGTTCGCAGTGGAAGACATCAAGTGAATTGACTTAAGCTTCAGTATGACTTGAACCAGTAAGTTCACTGATCACCCTTGAATGGATTCACACTAGACTCAGCAGAGTACACACTCAAAATATATATATTTTTTCCTTTTTCTGATCTGTGTCTTCAATGATTTCCACAAAGGTCAGACCAACTGGATTAGCACTGAAGTGACAGTAATATTCACACCTAATTTGTGTGCACATCCATGAGTGAGTAGACTGATATATTCACTCTGATAAATTGACTGGATTCGCACTTTAGATCAACAGTTGAATTCGCCCTTTTTGGTTTCTGATCTGAGCAAACTTGAGTGAGTGATGAGACTGTCCTTCCATGATAAGTATGAATGAATTATGCTGAATATATGCCAGTGAGAGAGACACATCCCATCATATATGTTGGCCTTCATAAAGATTGCGTCTATTCTTTATTTGAGTCAGCCTTGATAAAAGTTCACTCCTCTTCACAAGAGGTCGGCCATCTTGAGATAAAACATTAATGTTCTTAATGATAGACGGCTTTGATTAAATGTATTCTAATCAACTTTTATGTCGGCCATGAGCATAAAGATAATGAACATAAATTAAATAGCCAACGGCTATCTTTAATTTATGTCTTCAAGAAGATGCTGAGCTGGAAGGAGCTACCGAAGCTGCTAATGCATTAACACTCGCTCTCAGCTAGGGAGAGAACTTCCAGCTGCACAAACATCTCAATATGATATCCATTACCCGTCATTCCTTGCAATCAGATATAAGGAGAGAAGTATCACCTCAATGTGATAACGAACATCATGGCTACATCCATGTGTGAAATGGCATATCACCTCATTGTGGTATTTGATCATCATAGCTATACCCATGTATAGAGAGGAGCTTATCACCTCATCACGAAAGCATATCACCTTAATGTGATATCAACCATCATGGCTACACCTCATGTTTGGTATGCACATGTGTTCATCACTTGCGTGATGTTGTCATGGAGTCACACACATGACATCCACCATGACTCAGCTCAACGGGTGGAAACGATGGCTTTCACCTCAAATTCTTTTGTCACAGAAGAAGATGCAATAGTAAGTAAAAGTGTTCATCACTTGCGTGATGTTGTCACCTCATCGTGACTTTCACCATGGCTCTCCCAGAGGGTGAAACACAAGTACATCATATTTAATGAGTCGCACACATGACATCCACCATGACTCTCTCAGAGGGTGGAAACAAGGGCTTTCACCTCAAATTCTTCTGTCACAGAAGAAAATGCATTAACAAGGGATTTCACCTCGAACTTCTCTCACAGAGAAGAACTCATTAAGCAAGACTCACTGATACTGAGACTCATACTTAGCCAAGGCTGGATTCTCCACCATATCAAGCTTGTCTCGAGAGAGTACAAGCTTTTATCCTGGTGAGAAACTGGTGAGAATATCTGCCATCTGCTCATCAGTGTTGATGTATCTCAACTGTACAGCCTTCAGTAGTACTGCTTCTTGAGCTACCTCACAGGCTGTAGTGTACTTGGCCTTCTCTATATGTAGTGTCATAGAAGACTGCTTTCTTCTTCATAGCGGAACTCAACTGAAGCAATCACTAGAGGTTCCCTTCTGGTCTGTAGCACAATCATCTGCTATAGCTTCAGTACGCTCCCTCTTAATCTTTGACCTTGCGATGTTGTGACCTTCACTACTTCTTAGTAAGGTACATAACTCCCTCTTGATTTCTGCTTTAGAACTCCCCAAGAAGTCTCTCATCACTTTTCAGCTTCTAGCTGTTCACAAAGCATTTAGAGAGAGGTTACCAATAGTTTTTGATTTTCAAGACTAGAATCATACAGTTTTGCTATCTCAATTTAGTATGAACACATGGGAATTTATGGCTAATGTTAGAACATGAATAATCAAATCATTCTAAAATAAATCAAGGTAAGGGATAAAGGAACTTATCTCTATCATATTTGATATAGCTCTTTCATTCATCCATTTGTTTGCTCCTCTTGAGAGTGCCTAACTTTGCACAATAAAAGAATAATCTGCATAGCTACAGACTTCTTGAATGCATAAACGGTTAGCATGTAGAATCAACTCTCCCAAGAGTTCAAGATTCTATCACAACACATGCATAGGAGAAGGGTATCTATGTGATCAACCTATCATAACGAAAGGATACCAATCTCTTCTCTGTTGGCTGATTTTATCTCAAGGACATACATCAAAGGATTTACATGAAATAGTCTAGATCAACTCACAATAGATAATTTGAAGTATTCAAAGAATCTTTTACCTAGAAATCACAAGTTACGAGAAGTAGCAATCTAAGCACACAATGTCCAAGATACAACAAATAGAGAATACTTGTTTATATTGTAAGATACGCTGATTTTAAGCACAGATCAACATGCAACTTTTACGGTTAGAACACAGGCCCATAATTCAAAGTAGAAATTCTCTAGAGTCCTTCTGAGGAGAGGACTTATTTGCATCTGCAAATGAAGCATACTGATTTGTCCTAGTTGGACAATCCTTGGCGAAGTGACCAAACTCATCACATCTAAAGCATTGAATCTTGGACATATCCCTCTCCTTCTTGGATGGAGGTGCATTGTCATTTCCGTTGTCCCGATTCCTCTTGAAGAAAATTTTCTTTCCATCTTTTTCCTTCTTCTTTGAGACATGCGAAGCAAGGACATGAATGTCTTCATTCTTTGAACTTTGATCAACTCCTCTTGCCACTAACCTTGATTCTTCTTGAATGCAATCAGATCTTAGGTGATCAAACTTAGGCAATTTTGATCTTGCACTGATTCCTTGAATGAAGGATTCCCAAGACAAAGGCAGCCCATTGAGGGCGAGCATGGTTAAGTCCTTATCATCAACTATATTCCCAATTGTTGAGATCTGGTCTCTCAAGTTTGAAATCCTCATGAAGTATTCAGTAACTGACTCTCCCTTTGCCATCTTTACATGATGCAATTGATGCTTCAGTGCAAGGGCACGGCTAGTGTTGTTGACTTCATACATCTCTTCCAAGGTCTTGAGCATATCTCTTGCTGTCTTCAACTTAGAAATGATAGGAACAATATGATCCTTGATTGAGTCAACCAGAATCTTCATTGCCTTGACGTCTTTCTTCAACCACTCCTTTTCTTCTGCCTCCTTAGGTTCAGAAAAACTAGGCTCCAAGAGGTCACCTAAATCATTTTCATGCAAGGCGAGCATGATCCTGAATCTCTATGAAGTGAAATTAGTTGCACCTTCAAGTTTGTCTTCAACCTTCAAACCATTTACCATCTTGTCTGAGTAGGATGAGTGAACAACAGAAAGATGTTGATTTGTAATAGTTTGTTCACGATCCTCAAACCTGCTCTGATACCATGTTAATTTGTGTGAAAAGATTAAATGCAGAGAGAATTAAAACATAAATCAGACAAAATAACACAGCATATACCCTGGGAAAACCCTCCTCTTGAGGGAGAAAAACCCAGCAACAAAGATCTCTCTTATTTATGATGCAACAATGGCAGTCTTTACAAGATACAATGTGGTCTTAACACCAGACCAATATACAGTACCAAAAAATTGAACAAGGACAGATAGTAACCTTTAGATCACACCTGATAAAGGCAGAGATCAGAGATGACAAAGTTTTCTTATCTCTCTGACAGTCTGGCACTTGATGATTTCACCGATCAGATAAGTTTACTTAACAGCTTTGCCAAACTGGTGAATTCGATGATGAACCTCAGATTCAGTTCGCAGTGGAAGACAACAAGTTAATTGACTTAAGCTTTAGTATGACTTGAACCAGTAAGTTCGCTGATCACCCTTGAATGGATTTGCACTAGACTCAGCAGAGTACATACTCAAAAAATATATATATTTTCCTTTTTCTGATCTGTGTCTTCAATGATTTCCACAAAGGTCAGACCAACTGGATTCGCACTGAAGTGACAGTAATATTCACACCTAATTTGTGCACACATCCATGAGTGAGTAGACTGATATATTCGCTCTGATAAATTGACTGGATTCACACTTTAGATCAATAGTTGAATTTGCCCTTTTTGGTTTCTGATCTGAGCAAACTTGAGTGAGTGATGAGACTGTCCTTCCATGATAAGTATGAATGAATTATGCTGAATATATACTAGTGAGAGAGACGCATCCCATCATATATGTCGGCCTTCATAAAGATTGCGTCTATTCTTTATTTGAGTCAGCCTTGATAAAAGTTCACTCCTCTTCACAAGAGGTCGGCCATCTTGAGATAAAACATTAATGTTCTTAATGATAGACGGCTTTGATTAAATGAATTCTAATGAACTTTTATGTCAGCCATGAGCATAAAGATAATGAACATAAATTAAATAGCCAACGGCTATCTTTAATTTATGTCTTCAAGAAGATGCTGAGCTGGAAGGAGCTACCGAAGCTGCTAATGCATTAACATTTCCTCTCTTATGGTTGTAGTTGCTTCAATTTTGGACAAGTTTTTCTCTACTGTGAATCATGTTGCTCTATTTTTAGAGATGGTTGTTTCACTCGAAGTTCTTGTTGCCCCATCTATTAGTCACTCATGAATGGGCATCCACCTTCTTTAAAAATGATTCAAATCTCATTAAGGATTCTTCTTGGATAATTGTGTTATATAGAGATAAATTTACTCCTGAGGTGAACTCTATTTTTCTTGACAAGCCCTTAGGGGCATACTTGCAAGGTTCAAGCTCTGGTTCTTGGCTTTTCTCTCTATGGTTTTCTTCTATGTTGTTTTTTCTCATGAATAAAAGACACATCAATTGTATATTATCTTGCAACATAGGGATCTACATCCCCACTAATCACATTTAGATTCTTCTAGAAAGAAAATAAAATTCTAAAATATCCAAGCACATGCCAATCAAGAGAAATCTTATCATGTTTCTACAAATAACTACAATATCAAAATAATTTATATTTCACTTAAACTTTCATATTCCTCATATGAATAAAATACACATGAATTCTATATTATCTTGCAACATAGGGAGATGTCTGCATTAATCACATCTACATTCTAGTGGAAATAAAATAACATTCTAAAATATCTAGTGCATGCCTCATAAGCATTATAAAATGTAGTTAAATAGTAAAAATAATATAATTTTCATATATGTGTCCTATTAGTATCATATTAAATAACATGAGCTTCCTACAATGACATGTTCAATATCATTTTCAGCTATAGAAGTGAATAAATTAGAATTAATTTCTATATAGAAACAAAAAATGTGGAGGAGTCTACTCATCTTTAAGAAAAGGGTTGAAGGTATTTCTAATGTAGGTGCTGAAGTCTTCATCTTTTTATCAAGCTAATTCATTAGCCCATGACCAAGGCAAGGCATGTTTATCTCTTGCCTTTGCTATCTCAAACTACGCACCTAGACATAGAGAGATTCACAAATGATATGTTTGCTAGCTAACAATAGTAGCCTTATAGGGTGAAGGGGAGAGGTAGAGGATAAAGAAAAAACCAAAATAGAGTGCAGAAAATAGAACACAAATATTTCAAAATGATTTCTATTTCGTATATATCAAACCATATAAATGGATTCCACCATACACTACTTAAAAAAAATTTCTCTTTAATATTACTCAAAAAATATAAAAAATCATAATCCCTTATTAGTTGATTTCCTCAAACTATTGTAGATATATATATTCATAGGGAGCTATTATAATAACAATATTGTAAGGTCTCTATTTGATTACATCTAAAAACAAAAGATAGCTTGAGGTCTACATTTAAGCCAATCAAAATGATGCACATGAAAAAAATTAATAACATTTAATATATGTCTTTTCCAACATAGATAAAATGTGAGGAAAAAATTAAAGACATATTTATATAATTATCCTGGTGTAGAATTGTGGAATATGTAAGAACTAGAGATGTTTTCATCACTGTAGAGAGAACAAATTACAGTGAGACAAGAATGATGAAATACAGAGTTGGAATTAAGCCAGGTAGTTGGGATTATTTCTAACACTCCCCCTTAATAAAAAATAATATCATCTATGATGCCTAATCAATCTCTTTGATAGAAATTTTTTTCTTTCCTTAATACCTTGGTGAAAATGTCTGCACATTGGGGTATGTGCAGGATCATGATGGGCCAAAAAGTGGCAATATGATGGGTATGTGGCTGATGACTAATTTTTTACCCAAAATTGATGAAACGAAAAGGGTTTTTAAAGGAGATTCTTAGCTTTTCATTGATATAAATTATTTTTTACTTTGAATTTAATAAGTAATTATTATTCATTTTCTATTCAAATTATGACAAAATCCCTGATTGATAGGCTGATTGAAAAACATCTATAGCTTTCAAACGGTATCTCATTTTTTGAATCCAAAACATGTGTCACATTCTATGCTTCATATACTATAGGATTAAAAATAAAATTTAAATTTCATGAAGTTTTGACCATGTTAGGTGGTCAAACATATGATTTTTATATTTTTTTAAAAATTGTAATAAAAATTCATAATTAATTATTTACTTGGAAAAAAATTACAAAACAAATGCATCACATTGGGGCATGAGTCCTATACTTATATCTAAATCTTATAAAAAAATATTATCATTTTATTGTGGTTAGTGGTCGCATTGCATTATCTACTTCTTATTTTTCCTGAAATTTAAGTACCATTGCATTGAAATTTTAAATTTTCACCAAATATATTTCATTTTTAAAAAAATAAACCTAGTAGTTTAGAAACTAAATTCAATTTTATACAAATTCTATTCTTACATATTTTTGAAATAATATATATAACTTATTCAAATTTTCATGTCAACTTGCCTAGCTTTGATTTTTCTGAACTTTTTGCCAGTTAAGGGCCTATTTTTTCCAAGATGATCTTGCATATACTCATTCATCTTGAGACCTAGAAAAATCCTAAAATATTTCTCCATTTTTTATTAGTTCTCAAGTGAAATGATATATTATATCAATATGCTTTCTCCTCTCGTGAAATACTAGATTCGTTGACAATTACTATAGCTAAGTTGTTGTCACAATATATCTTTGTTTCCTCTTCTTGTTCTTATCTAAGATATTTTACAACTCTTCTCATTCTATATTCTTGACATGATGTACCTGTGGTTGCTACATAATCTATTTTAGCTAATGAAAGAGTGACAATTGGTTGTTTCTTTGAATCCCTGATATTAGACCTGTTCCAAAATGAAAAACATAACGAAAAGTGCTCTTCCTATCATCAATACTTTTGGCACAATCACTATCCCTATACCCTATGAGTTTGAACTCATTTGATCTTGAATAATGAATACCATAGTCCCTTGTTACACTCACATATTTGAGAATTATTTTCCCTACTTTCTAATGAGATTCCTTTCAAGACTCCATGAACTTTGACATAAAACTAACTACATATAGAATATCTGGCCTTATGTTTGTTAAATACATGAGGCTATCAACAAGTCTTTTATACTAAGTTGGATCAATGTTGGCTCCTTTATCATCCTTACTTAACTTCAATCCTGTGACAATTGGTGTTGGAGCTAATTTTCAATTTTTCATGTTAAACATCTTTAAATTGTCACTAGCATACTTAGATTGGGAGAAGATGAATATGCCATTATCACTTTGATTCACCTCAATGCCAAGAAAATACTTCATGAGACCTAAATCAGTCATTTCAATATTTTTTTCATGTCTCCTTTGAAAAATTCAATTACTAAATCACTCATGAATATCAATTCATTAACATACAAACCAAAAATTACCATCTCACTTTTCTCATTCATCTTGGTGTACAATGTAGGCTAGTTGCTGCAACTATTGAAGCCATTTTATAAAAGGTAAGAGTAAATTATATTGTACCAAGCTCTTGGGGCTTTCTTGATCCATCAAGTGTTTTCTTGAGCTTGTACATTTTTTCTTCTTGACCCAAAATCTCATACCTAGGTGGTTGCTCCACATAAACTTCTTCTTCAAGACATCCATTCAAAAAAGTTCAATTTTACATCAAATTGATAAAGTGACGACTTGTTTTGAGCTATTATTGAAATTATTATTCTCACTATGTCTAGACAATCTATTGGAGCAAATATCTCATTGTAATCAACCTCGGGTAGTTGTGAATATCCCTTAGCCACTAGCCTTGGTTTGTGTTTTTTGTACATCACCATTTGCAATCTATTTGGTTTTATAAACTGACTTCAATCCTATGAAATCCTTGTCATTTGGAAGGCTCACTAACTCCCATGTTTGATTCTTTTCAATTTCATCAATTTATTCATCCATTGTATTTACCCTTTTTCCATGTTTAATTCCATCTTCAAAATGAATTGGATCTTCTACTTGTGAATAACATACAAAAAGGGAAGTCTGACGAGCATTATTATCACCTTCATTTTGCTCATAAATGTCTTATAATTTTTTTTTTTTTGTCTCCTCAAGCTTTCCAATCTAGGATTTGATATATCACTTGAAATAGAACTTGTGGAATTTGGGCTTGATGGTCTTACACCTTGAATGCCACTCATAGTTGATGTTTGTTGTCCATTGAAGGATTTGATGCTAAATAGCATGGGCCTGTCCTTACACTTGATGGTGTCATTTGTTGACCACTTTATTGACCTTGAATGAGTGTGGAAGGAGTCACATTTGATGGAGTATCTGCTAGTATAAAAAAAATATTTATCACTTTGTGGTAATTTGGTTGCAATATTGATTTTTTTCTTGGAACTTCCATCCCATGCTTCATCTTCTATGAGTGACACATCAATGTTGATTATCAATTTCTTGGCTATTGGATTGCATAGTTTGTACACCTTGGATTCATCACTATATCCAGCAAAGATAGATTTTTCTCCTTTTTTGTCTATTTTTATTCTTAACTCATTTGGAACATGTCCTACATTGCATGCTATGAATATATTACCTTGAATTTGATTTTCTTCTATGAATTTTTGCATTTGGTTTGCTAATATCATATCATTTCTTCAAAGACTTATTTAAATAATGCCCACACTTTTTATAATAATGACATTGAACTTGAGATTTTTCTTACCTTTGACCTTGTGATTGATTTTGAGATGGGTTTTGGCTTGAATTTTGGTTGTTTCCTCTTGCACTCGAGCTTGATGGACTACTTCTTCCACCTCTATAAGAATTTCTTCCTCTACCTCTGAAATTTAATCTACCTCTACTTCTACCATGGTTAATTGTAACTTGTGACTTGAATGCATGCTCTAATGATGTGTTTGCTAACCTGATTAGCCTATGCTCATGTGAAATAAGAGATGCATGGAGCTCATCAACTGAAAACTACGAGGGGTTCTTTTTCTCCTTTATAGCTATAAAAATAGACTCAAATTTTATGGGAAAACTCCACATAATATTTTTAACCACATTCAAAATATTTTCAACCACATTCTAATCTTCAAGTGTCTCACTATGTGATTTGATTTGATTTAGCAGTCCAATAATTTGAGTGAAGAATGAATCTACTAATTTAGTGTCCATATATATTGTTTCAAAATCCTCTCTCAAGAATTATAATTTAGTTATTTTCACTTTTTCCATACCTTGATAAGCTATTTGAAGAATATCCCATGCTTTTTTGGACTTTGTTATTAATGCAATCCTTAGGAAAATGCTCTCACACATTGCTTGAAATATATAAAAGAGAGCCTTTGAATCTTTCTTTTTATTATCTCTCTACAAATCTTTTTATTCTTTAGTTAATTCATTGTATGTTGTTTCATCAGCTATCTCTAAAAATTTATTCTCAATAAGATCCCAAATATATCTAGAGAAAAATAAATCCTTCATTGTGATTTCCCAGTAATCATAATTCTTCCCATTAACTTGTGGGATTTGTGGGTTTGTTAAGCTTGTGCTTGCTGCCATTGATGTATATGATAATTTTATATTGGATACTCCTTTTTTTTTACCATTTGAAGGGGAGATGCAGAGAATAAAGCAAAACCCAAAACAAATTGCAAAAAATAGACCAAAAATATTTCAAAATGATTTGTATTTTATATAATATCAAACCGTACAAATGGCTGCCATCATAAGCTACATACAAAGATGTCACACTTTAATATTACTCAAAAATATTGAAATTCATAATCCCATATTTGTTGGTTTCTTCAAACAGTTGCAACAATATATATTCATAAGGAGTTGTTACAATAGCAATATTGGAATCTCTTTATTTCATTACATACATCTCAAAAATAAAAGACATCTTGAGGTCTAAGTATAAGCCAAGAAAAAGGAGGCACACCAAAAATAACTAATAACAATTAATGCCTATCTTTTCTAGCATAGATAAAATATAAGGAAAATTTTATAGATATATTTATATAATTATTGCATAGGAAAAATTTCCCTGATGTAGAATGGTGCCATGTGAAAGAGCTAGAGATGTTTTCATCAGTGCAGAGATAAAAAGGTATGGTGAGAGTGAGGAATGATGAAATACAGAGTTGGAATTAAGGTAGGTAGTTGGGATTATTTCCAACATAAGAGATCTTGGAAGTATTGGGAGATTTTTCTCTAGACTATATAGGTCCAAAAGGATTACAACAACGCCTATTAGAAAACTATATTAAAATCGAGGTAAAAATTTATACTTTGAAAACATACAACCTCATGTACATTCATAGCATTAACTTGCAACTTGATCACGACACTTCCCTGGCCTTTCTATTCGTCCTATAGGAGATGGCCCTTTAAAACCCAAAGTAACCTTATCTTCAACAAAATAATGAAAAGAAATGGGGTAAATGTTCCTCCTTTTGAAATCATAACAAACTTGATAGAAGTTTTGCTTATGATCTTTTTGACTGATAACTATTAGTACCCATTGTAGAATCATACATTGTAACTGGGGAGATTGTGAGGTGGTATATGATCTTGAGGCTTACATAATTAATCCTTCAATATGTGAAACTACATTTTTTTTAAACTAATGTACCTTGCCATAGGTGAAAGAGGTGCAACAACACTAGGGAATGGTACTCTGCAAGGGATGCAAGGGAAGAAATCTGCTAAAGACATCAATGAGGTTAATACCTTGCATCCAAAGGGGTTTGATAAAGGTGCCAAAAAAGATGGCACAAAGGAAATAGGTAGAGTCAGTGCCTTATTAAATTGGCAGTGAGATTTGTTTATAAATTATAGTCTATAAAATATTAGAAGCATAATAGTTAACAAGGAAAACACAATTGTTTTCAGTCTCTACCCAAGCGAATAGATATTGAATTACATTTAATAAAATTTAAAATGTTACTTATTCATGAGTGTAACTCTGTGTTTTTAGTCTCTACCCAAGCCATTGCAGTAAACAAAAAAAATTGTTGGTCATTGCAGGCTCTCCTATCTATAAAATTAATTTGTTAGTTAACTATTGAATAAAGAATAAAGAGTTGGCTTCCCCTATCTAATGAAATTAATATAGACTAACAAGTAACTGCGCAATATAGAGCAGGTATATCCAATTCATTAATCGTTAAATTAGTTTATTAATCATTTCTTGCTTGTGACATCAATTTTCCATATAAATACACTTGTAATATATTAGTGTTTTAACCATTTTTTTTATATGCATAGTATTTTAAAAATATTTTTTTGTTGTCATAATATTTTTAATAAAATTAGCATGTATTTATAAAATTATTTAATAATTACATTTTTTTATTGGATAAAAAACATAGAAAAATGGTTTTGATTTTTGTTATCAAAACTATAAAATTATTTTGTTATGTTTAATAAATACATTATATTATTAAGTAATTTATAATATAAGTTATTTTATAAATAAAAAATAAATGATTTTCAAAAAATATTTAAGCTTTAAACTATTTTATAGATATATATATATATATATTTTAAAAAAAACTATTGTAAATTATAATTAATGTTAAAACATAGAAATTAGTTTTATAATTATAACTTTTAGAAAAAATATATATAATATAGAAATATATGTATTAGTTTTATTATAATTATAATATATATAATAAAGTTATTTTAATTATATGTATATAAATTTGTTTAAAATAAAGAAATGTATTTTTATGATTTTAATATTTTTAATTAATTTAATTATTTTGCAATTTGTTTCTTATGCTACAAGATGATTGAAATGTGTCCATTTTTCTATGATTTTATTTATGTCAAAACTCTTAAAAATTCCAACTAATAATTTTCTCCAAAAAAAAATTGTGTGAAGGAAAAAAGTATGTTAGTCCGGTATTTCATTAATTTTGGATAGTTAATGATTTGTATGTGTTATATTCTATATATATAAATATTTTCATTTTTTTTCCCCTGGGTGCCCATGATGATGCTTCAATAATGTTCATCACTAGGGAACCTACAAAATCTTTAAGCAATGTGTCTACTAGTCGGAGGGACACATCCTAGTTGGGAGGGGAGCTCAACATGCTATCAAAGTTTTATTTTGGGACAAAATCTTGATTACTCATGCTGACAACTCTATAGATCTGTCTCCCTATGTTTTGGTGAGCCCCGCCAACAAATATCCCCATTACATTTTATTTTCAATAAAATTATCTCAAATGAAAACCATTTCTTTGCTTCTCCTTATGTTTAGAAATGTAGTAGAATAGTTGAAGAGAGGTCTTCCCACTTGAGAGAGTAGCTAAAGAGGGGTCAACTACAATTGTGTCTATTGACACAAAAAATCTAAAGGGTTTGGAATTTGTGTAGTGGGTAGGGTCTTATGATCTTACTAAGGCTATGACCCAATTTTTTTCTATTTTGGATTTTGTATATTAGGGTTTATAAGGTTTTTGATATTTTTATAAATTTCTATGGTTAGGGTTTATAATGTTTTTGGTCTTCTGACAAATTTCTAAGGTTAGGGTTTACAATGTTTTCAATCTTTTGATAAATTTCTAAGGTTAAGGATTATTTCCTAAACCAAAACCTCTTTGATCTCTATTTAATGACTTCTAATGTAGGTCCATACTGAATTTGATTGTACTTTGAAAAAATAGATCCAAAGGGAATAACTTAAATGTGGTTTATAAATCCCTCATGTTCGCCACTCTAAGGTATTTTAATGTATTTTATTTGAGATGTCTAAGAGCTGGGAGATTTGAAATATTGTTAACTATAGTGGGTTCAAATTCATTTTATTTTCAATTTACTTTCCTCCCTGCATTTAGATTTTGGTATGAAAACTATTGAATTTAGGAAATCTGAAACTTTTGAGTTCTTGGATGTCTTTCCAACCTGGATTTCTTTGAATTGAAGTTAGATTTTAGGTCTTCAAAATTACATCTCCATTTCCACGTGAAGAAATAAATCATTTAATCTCCAGTCCAATGTCTTCAAGGTAACCTATGGATCCAAAACTAGTTTTAGCTTTGATTTATTTAATTTTTGTGTTTAGTTCATAGACTTCCATGAAAACTTTTAAGTCTAGACTTCTTTGGACTCATTGAGAGTCTACCCTGTATCACCCTAGAGCATGTTGTCTCTTGCAGGGATCCTTGAAAAATAGCTATGTAGGAGGTCATACACACTTAGGAAAATGTGCAAACTCAACCATACACTTCAAGAGAACAAGAATCTAGATCATCACAGTGAATTGACTAGGGGAGAGGACCTAGTACCTGAGCATGTTCCAACAGTTGGGTACTTGTTATGGTGAACATATTATCATTATTTTTTGAATAAAAATTATCAATAAATATTTTTAAAAATGAAAATCATAATTTATTCTAAAGCGTGCCATTAATACAAAAAAAATGTGTTCAAATCCTCTTTATATCATAAAAAATATGAATAATAGTAGTCAAAATCTAGCTCAAAATAGGAGCTAAGTTAGTCTCATTTATTGATGATGAGATTTACATATCAAATTATCATGTACTTGTCCTCACATTTAATAGTTTGACCTTATACAATCTTTCAACTACTTTTTCCACAAATATAAAATTCCTGATAATTTAAAATACACACAAGTGTACAACTTCTTATCTTGACAAAATAAAAATAAGCTGTAATATACAACTTCTAGTCTAAATACACACATTTTCTAATTCTTTCTATTCCAAGTAATGTACAATTGATACCAAATTTTGAAACTTGTACCACCAAATATCAAAGTACCTGCAATAAAAAAAATAAATTATAAGGATGACCATTTTAATTACTAAAATCCATGTTTTGAAATAAACTCATTTTCTTTTCATAACAATTTTTTATAGCGCTCTAATTCAATATAAGAGAAGGATTTGGAGGTTATAAAATTTTTATAACCTTATGGAGTATCAATGAATATCTATGTCTAGTCTATCATAACCTTCCCCTATTTGTCTCATAAAACCAATGATGTTGTTCTCTAGTTTTTAAAACTAGATGGTTAACCTTTCTTTGGTTCTCATTCATTTAAATTCCTCTTAACCTATACCTTTACCCTTGATGCTTTCGATGTTTGCAAAAATAAATCCTACTAATGGAATGCCTTTATAATCATTAGTAGCATAGATGTTTACTTTCTTCAAAATTATTTAATTATTGTATTGTAAATAACTCTTAAGCTAGCAAATATAATTGACAAACTTGTATCTCTCTCAAAACTACTAATTTTGATATTAGATAAATATTAAACTATGTTGTATTCCATGCATGATAGTGGATCCTTATATAGTATAATTTTTTTTGCAAACCATGCCTTCTTTACAATATCTACAAGCTGGTCATTTTATAATGCTATAATTTTCTTAGATAATGTGACCATTTGTTGCAAACCATGCCTACTTTGCAATATCTATAGGATGGTAATGTTTTAATGTTTTAAATTTCTAAATAATGTAACATTTTTTATAAACCATTCCTACTTTGCAATGTCTACAGGTTGATCATTTTGTAATGTTTCAATTTTGTAGACAATGCAACCTTTTTTTGTAGACCATGCAATGTCTGCAAGCATGCCATTTTATAAAGTTTTGATTGTAAGTGGAGAAAAATCAACCTTTTGTAAGGAAATTAATGTAGCGGAAACAATTTCCTATGCCAATCTTGAAAAGATATATTATGTAAAATTTTAAACTTGATCAAAATGTTACAAAAATTCTAGCAACACATTCATAACAAAAAAATAAACAATTAACACAAACACCAAATATATGTGGGGAAAACCCTTTCAAGGAGAAAACCCCACACTCCAAAGCCTACTAAATGTATTACAAATCCAACAACAAGATTACATACACTTGTAGATCAAGTCTTTTATAGGAGGATAATTGGTAAAAGATTCTAGAAAAATTATGGCAGAAATTTGATAGCACAATAGTACATGAAAACTCAACAAAACTTCATCATCCAAACTACACAAGTGCTCAATATATAATATTTTTACAATGCATAAAATAAAAATTACTAAAGTAACTACCAAAGGCTAAACATGCAACACGGAAAGTGCCAAAAACACTATTGATGCACAACGATAAGTTTCCAATTTTCACCACATGCCAATCTCCACTTGTTAAAATAACTACTCTTCAAAAAATCACATTCCATGTAAACTCAACATAGAAATAGAAAAAAAATTATGCACAACTCAACCTGTAAATATCAACTTTCTAACTTGACTCGTCATCTAAATAGAAACTGCAAGTTGTAACTCACAAAGACAAAGTGGAAAAATAAGCAACATTTAATATTTAGAAAAATCAAAACTTTGGAAAAATCAAAGGTTGAGACAACTTCATTTTCCTAACATTCTCCCACTTGCCAAACTCCTTTGAAGAGCTAAGGAAACTAATAAGATTTAACTACTAGAGCTCGTGAGGCCCATAGACTCTAAACACCATCTAAATTTTGTTGTGTTCATGGGCTTAGTTAATTGATCTGCAACATTCGCCATTGTCTCTACCTTTTCAAGCTTCACCCTGCCATCCTTGACCATATCTCTCATGAAGTGATACTAAACATCAATGGGTTTGGTCTTGACATGAAAATTTGGGTTCCTCTCAAGGTAGACTACACTCTAACTATCGTAATAAAGTATAATTGCACCTTGTTTCAATCCAATATCTAAACACAAACACTTCAGCCAAATGTCTTCTTTATAAGCATGTGCAACTACCATGTACTCTACGTCATTTGTGGAAAAATAAACTGCAACCTGTCGCTTGCTCATCCAACTAATTGCACCACCATTAAGAGTAAACACATATACACTGGTGGACCTTCTACTATTGACATCACTAGCCCAATTTGAATCCAAAAAACAATTAATACTTAGGGAATGTTGATCTCTTGTATGATGAAAATATATAGAGTACTTTGTTGTACCCCACAAATATCTAAAGAACTTCTTAACTGCATCCCAATGCACTCTTCTAGGATTAGACATAAAATGAGAAAGAACTCCCACTGCTTGGAGAATTTTTGGTCTTGTATAGACCATACCATACATTAAGCTTCCAACTGCACTTTGGTATGGCACTTTTCTCATGTCTTCCATCTTTGATGGGTATGTAGGACATTGTGAAATATAGAGCTTTGTTCCCAACGTAATATGAATCAAAAGTGGTTTACAATCTTGCATGTTGAACATTTGCAAAATAGAATAAACATACTTACTCTGGCCAAGCTATAGCTTTGTTTTCTCACATTATCTTCTAATCTCCATCCCATGTATGTGTTTTGCTACACCAAGATCTTTCTTTTCAAATTGCAGAGAAAGCTGAGATTTCAATTTTACAATCAAACCTTTTCCTTTCCCAATGAACAACATGTCAACAACATATAAAGCAATTACTAGGAAATAATCACAATCAAATTTAAAATATACATAGTGATAAGATTTAGGCCACACAAATCCCAAACTCAACACATATGTATCAAAGTTTTGGTACCACATCCTAGGATTTTGTTTAAGGCTATACAAATATTTCTTTAACTTACAAACCAAATTGCTTTTACCTTTTACCATGTAGTTCTCTAGTTGTGTCATATAAATTTCCTCCTCCAAATCATCATGAAGGAACATAGTTTTCACATGCATTTGTTCCACTTCTAGATCATAAGCTGATGTAATAGATAACAAAAACCGAATGGATTTCATTTTAACAATAGGAGAAAAATTCTCACCGTAATCAATACCCTCAACCTAAGAGTATCTTTTCACAAACAGCCATGCCTTATACTTTTCAACATTTCCATTTGAAGCAATCTTTTTCTTAAGCACCCATTTACATCCAACAGGTTCTCAACCTTCAGGCAATGGTACAAGGTCCCATGTATCATTACTTTAAGAGATTCCATCTCTTCATCATGGCTATTTTCTAGGACTCTACATCATTCATATCCAAAGCCTTTAGGTATGTGTAGGATCATAATGGGCCAAAAAGTGGCAATATTATGGGTATTTGTAGGGTATGTGGCTAACGACTTTTTTTTTAGCCAAAATTGATGAAACCAAAAGGGGTTTTAGAGGAGATTCTCAGATTTCCACCAATATAAATTATTCTTTAATTTGAATTTAATAAATTATTATCATTTATTTTCTATTAGAATTACGATGAAAGTCCTGATTGATAGGCTGATTGAAAAACATTTATAGATTTCAAATGATATCATATTTTTTTAATAAAAAACATGCATCACATTCTATTCTTCACATACTATAGGATTAAAAAAAGAAAAAATAAGTTTCATGATGTTTTCACCAAGTTAAGGTGGATAGACATACAAGTTTTTTATATTTTTTAAAATTTGTAATAAAAAAATCATAATTAATTATTTACTTGGGAGAAAGTTACAAAACAATATGCATCACATTCGGACATGAGTCCTCTACTTATATATAAAATATTATAAAAAAATATTATCATTTTATTATGGTTAGGGTGGTCAGACAAACACCTACTTATTTTTTCCCTGAAATTTAAGTACTACTGTATTAAAATTTCAAATTTTCACCAAATAGATTTAAAAAAAAAACTCTAGTAGTTTAGAAAATACATTCAATTTTCTATAGATTCTATTCTTAAATATTTTTGAAATAATATAGATAAATTATTCAAATGTTTACGTCAAGTTTCTTAACACTGATTTTTCTAATTTTTTTCCTCTCAAGGGCCTATTTTTTCCATGATGATCTTGCACATACCCCTCTAGCATAGATCTTGGTTCATCAACGTTAGTACTCAAAGAAAATATACACTTCCAATCATCAAGTGAATAACTATACCTTTGAGTGGTTGCCTTTTCCTTGTAGACCTTTGAACAAGTTGGGGTGGAGGTTCTTCCAATTCTTCCTCCTGTTCCAAAGAATTGGAGCTTGACGAGCTCTCTTAAACTTCTTGTCCATTTTGGGGTATCAATTCAACTTCCTCAGGCATAGAAGGAATTTTAATGATATCCTTTTTCTATTCAATTTATGTATGTTGTTCTAGCTGAAAAATAATAGGGGAAGATTTAGTCTCTCTAAAAATAACACTTCTGGAATAAATTACCTTTTGTGCAACATGGTCCCAAAGCTTGTATCCTTTCAAACCATAGCTATAGTCGATGAAGAAACATTTGATAGCCTTAGAATCTAATTTTGTTCTCTTCTCCTTAGGTACACGTGCATATGTCTCACAACCAAAAACTCTCATATGTCTAAGTGAAGGATTTTTCCCTAACCACGCCTCCATTGGTGTTTTATCAACAAGCGCTGATGTAGGAGATCTATTTATCAAATAACAAGTAGTGGAAATAGCTTCAGCCTAATTTTTTTTTTCTAGACTAGCTCCACTCAACATTCTCCTAGCCTTCTCCATCATCCTATTCATTCTTTCTACAACTCCATTATGTTCTGGAGAATATGGAGGTGTCTTTTGTCTTTTAATCACACAATTTGTACACAATCTATCAAAGTCTACAAAATAGTACTCACAACCATTGTCAGTCCTAAAACATTTAATTTTCTTTCTAGTATTAGTTTCTACCATAGCCTTGAACTCCCTAAAAGGACTAAAAAATTTATATTTACTCTTTAAAAAATATACCCATGTTCTCCTACTAAATCATCAATAAAAGTAACATTGACAAGACCAAATATATAAGAATGAATTAGATACAAGACACATGAAGACTTATGAGAAAATGAGTAAAATTGAATGCAGTTATGTTTTCCATAAATACAATGTTCACACAAATCAAACTCTAGATTACAATCATTCAACCCTCAATAAGGTTCTTATTTTTCAGGAATTTTAAGCCCTCCTCTCCAATTTGGCCAAGCCTTTGGTGCAATAACATGGTATTCTATGTAGGAAGCTTTGATTCGGTAAACAAAGCACCCTTGGGTAACCAGAAGCCATGATCATCCACAAAATACGAAACCATCTCTTTTTTCAACAAGGTAGTTTTTGGCTTCATCTTATCAGAAGTACTATTGCATTCAACTATGCATGCATCAAGTTGGTGCAATGTACCCAATTTTTTTCCTCTCACTATCACCATAGTACCTCTCACCATTTTCACACCTGCTTTAGAAAATTGTACATGCACACTCCCATCTATTAGCTTGCTAACAGATGATAAATTTCTTGCTAGTCCTAGGATATGAAAGACACCATTAAATATTCTAATTCTACCATAAAAAAAATTCACATGAATACTACCATGGCCAACAATATCAAGGAAAGAATCATCACCCAAATACACCTTACTACCATCATAGTTTACATACTTACTAAACCAGTTTTTGTTAAGAATCATGTGGAAATATGCACCTGAGTCTATCAACCATACATTATCACTTGCACAAGTGGCCAAGGCTACAATTAAGGCATCTCCATCTTACTTTCAGACTCAAAATAAAAATCTTGCTTCTTCTTCTTCTTCTTTTTCTTCTATTCTTTATAGGGGTATGTGCAGGATCATGATGGGCCAGAAAGAGGCAATATTATGGGTATTTGTAGGGTATGTTGCTGATGAATTTTTTTTTTACCCAAAATTGATAAAACGAAAAGGGTTTTTAGAGGAGATTCTCAGCTTTCCACCAATATAAAGTATGTTTTAATTTGAATTTAATAAATAATTATTATTCATTTTCTATTACAATTACAACTAAAGTCCTAATTGATAGGTTGATTAAAAAACATCTATAACTTTCAAACAACATCACATTTTTTGAATCTGAAACATGCATCACATTCAATGCTTCACATAATATAGGATTAAAAAAAGAAAAATTAAATTTCATGAATCTTTGACCAAGTTAAGGTGGTCAGACATATAATTTTTTATATTTTTTAAAAGTTGTAATAAAAATTCATAATTAATTATTTACTTGGAAAAAAATTACTAAAAAATATGTATCACATCTAGACATGAGTCCTCTACATATATATAAAATCTTATAAAACAATATTATCATTTTATTATGGTTAGGGTGGTCATACAAACACCTACTTATTTTTTCCTTGAAATTTAAGTACTATTGCATTGAAATTTTAAATTTTCACCAAATAGATTTTATTTATTTTTAAATAAACCTAGTAGTTTAGAAACTACATTCAATTTTCTACATATTCTATTCTTACATATTTTTGAAATAGTATAGATAACTTATTCAAATTTTTATGTGAAGTTACCTGACACTCATTTTTCTAAATTTTTTGACACTTGAGGGCCTATTTTTTCCATGATGATCCTACACATACCCATAGTCCTTTTAGAAGTTTTCAGGTTTTCCACAGTTCTAGCATATTGCCTTGGAATTAGCAAGAGATTTTGATTTCCCCTTGTTTTTGGACTTGGAATGGTCATGTTGCTTCTCATCCTTGCCTCATTCCTTTTGTCTTCCTCGAACACTTAAATCCTCTTTGGCATTCAAAAAGACCTTCCTTCTCATCTCTTCGAAGTGTAGAGAACCAACAATATACTCCATCTTCAAGATGAAAAAAGTGCTCCCAATGGCCATGACTAGGCTATCCCATGAGTCTAGTAGCAAACACAACAAAGTTTGGCACCTTTCTTCTTCATCCATATTAACCCCAACTGAGGTCAACTGAGTCACCAACATATTGAATCTTTCCAAATACTCAAAAATTTGTCCACCTTCTTCCATTCTCAAGGAATACAACTTCTTCCTCAAGAAAATCTTATTTTACTAGAGATTTAGCTTGGTATATCTCACCCAACTTCTTCCAAAGAACCTTTGAAGTGGGTTTTTCATGGACATTTATCAAGATTGAATCTTCAAGACATAGTCTAGTGAGACCTTTAGCTTTTATATCTATTACATCATATTGTGCAACCAAAGCTAGATCCATAGGCCTCTAGACATTTTTATCCACTAAATCCCATAGATCCGAATCAATCAATAGATCTTCCATCTTCAACTTCCACATTTCAAATTTTGTATCAAAAAAATTCTCCACCTCAATCCTCCTAGATGTTCTTTCCATTCAAAAAAGATATCTACAACTAGATCACAAAAAAATCCTCTACACAAGCTCCCACTCAAACCTTGATTAATGTAAAAAACAAAAAATACCACAACTAAAACCAAAGTTGATAAGCTCTGATACTACTTGCAAGGAAATTATAGTAGAAAAAATAATTTGCTATACCAATCTTGAGAATAGATATTATGCAAAATTTTAAAACTTGATCAAATAGTTACAAAAATTCCAACAACACATTCATAATAGAAAATAAATTAACACAAGCACCATATATAAGTGGGGAAAACCCTTTCGGGAAAAAATCCCACACTCCAAAGCCTACTCAATGTATTACAAATCCAACAACAAGATTACATACACTTGCAGAGCAAGTCTTTTAAAGGAGTATAACCAATAAACAATTCTGGCAGCAATTAGATAGCTCAAAAGTACTTGCAAACTCAACACAACTTCATCCTCCAAAATACACAGGTGCTCAATATGTAATATTTTTACAATGTATAAAATAAACATTTCTAAAGCAATAGCCAAAGGCTAAATGTGCAACATGGAAAGCACCAAAACACTATCAATGCACAACGACAAGTTTCCAATCGTCACCACATGTCAATCTATACTTGCCAAAATAACCACTTTTTCAAAACTCACATTCCATGTAAACTCAACACAACAATAGAAAAAATGTGTATGCACAACTCCACCTATAAATATCAACCTTCTAACTTGAATCCTCATCCAAATAGAAAGTGCAAGTTGTAACTTAGAAATACAGAGTGGAAAAATCAACAACATTTAATATTTAGAAAATTAAAACTTTGGAAAAATCAAAGGTTGACACCTTCTTTTTCCTAACACCTTTTGATTGTGACTTGGATTTATTTTTAGGCCCTCCCCATTTGGGAGGCATTTTATCCCCAAAAGGACTAAGATAACATTTTGAACGTTTTCATCATAGACAATATGACTATGTATCATGCAAATAATATGCAAAATATTATATGAATGTCAAATTTTCCTAGAAAAAGAAGAGTTTCTTATTTCAACTTTAGAGATTTTACGACATACTAGAGGTACCATTTATCATATGCATCACATATACACAATGACATTTGTGAGAAAGGACTAAGATAACATTTTGGCCATTTGATCATATACAATAGATTTGTGCCTCATGCAAATATTATAAAAAACACTATATGAATGTCATATTTTCCTACCAAAAAGAAGAGCTACTAATTTATAATTGATATATTTTATATCATAATTAAAAGAACCTATTTGTCTTGCTTGTGATATTGTGTTTATTGAGGTGTTGCATTTTCTCTTAATTATGTAGCACTAGAACTGCTCATAATTCTATTAATTGTAGAACTCAAACAAATAATGACTACTAGAAATTCTTATAGGAATACAAATAATTGTCAAATGTGTTTAAAAGAATGATCAAATCTCAAGAAAATGATATTTTTTTTTATTTCTTTCACTTATGAGTAGATCATAATAATTAGCAGGTTTTAAGCTAAATTTTATAATCTTTTCCAACATCCTCCTTTCTTGTGCTCAAGTGGATTCTTTAGAATAGGGTATGGATATTAATGAAATCATAATAAAAGGTGGGGTTTTTCACATATTATAGTGGGGAATGGTCTTGAAAAAATTATGCAAAAAGAGGAAGCATAGGAAAATCAACAAAATGATTGATAGAATACCTTAGTGAAATATGGTTTCATGGAATGCCATTGTAGGGAATGGATAAACTAGAGCTTTTAATAAGGCCTTACAAAATTTTAGGTGAATGCAATTGGTAAGTGTCAAGCCAAATTTAGCAACTTTTGCCAACATCCTACTTGCCCTTTCCAAAATTGATGGGTTGGAATAGGGATCTATCAATTGATAAAGGAAGGGTAGTTTTGTTAGGTGTTATAGTTGTAATTGCCCTATTATACATATATCAAAAATGTCGAAGCATATACAAGAAACATGATTTTTTTAACAAAATTCCTCAAATAGAAAGAGATATTCATGTCTTCTTTTTAGCTCTAAAATCCTATTCTTAGAATGATTTGATATGATTGTAGGGCATACAGAAAATAAAATAGATTTTTTAAAAAAGCTTTCCAAACATTCAAGTAAATGCTATTGGTGGGTTTGAAGCCAAACTTTGCAAACTTTAACATCTTTCCTACCCATCTCTTTGGACCAAAGATCCAAGAAAATATAGGTAGATAACTTTGATTTGATTGATTCATCCATTAGAACATGATTAAAAATATCTACATAATTCCTACTCGAAAATAACACCAATTTAACATACCTGTATTTTATTAAGATTGATTTCATATGATAGAATCATATGGTAGAATATAATTATAAAGGTGTGTAAACAATAACTTAATATACCTATATTTTATTAAGATTGATGTCATATGATAGAATATAATTATAAAGTTGTGTAAATAACAAAAATTTAACATACCTTGATTTGAGTAATATACTACACAAGATCAATTACTCTATGCATAATAGTAACATAAAGAGGAAAATTTTTCTACAAGTTATTACATGACTGCTTATTGGCTCTTAAGATAGGTGGCATTTTGTTTTAGATATTGTTATGAAAGAAATTCCACTGTTGGTATCTATATAATCATATTCATAGGAAAGTAATAACCCAGTCTAGAATTCAAATATGTATCCCTTGCAATAACTCAACAATTAATTTTTTCTAGAGAGATATTTATTCATATTAAACAATGAAGGAGTTGTTACTATGTGAGGAGTGAGTTATCTTATGTGTTAGCCTATTTAGAAAGGGCCTTGTAAAGCCTATTAGACAACTTTCTCTATGGTGACACAAGGTGGACTCTCAATGAGTCCAAGGAAATCTAGACTTTAAAGTTTCCATTGAAGTCAATGAACTACATGTAAAAATGAAATAAATCAAAGCTAAAACTAGTTTTGGATCCATTGGCTAGCCTAAAGACACTGGACTAGAGATTAAATTATTTATTTCTTCATGTGGAAATGAAGATGGAATTTTGAAGACCTAAAATATAACTTCAATTCAGAGAAATCAAGGATGGAAAGACATCTGAGAACTCAAAAGTCTCAGATTTCCTAAATTCAATAGTTTTCATACAAAAATCTAGATGTGAGGAAAGTAAATTGAAATTAAAATAAATTTGAACCTAGTGGAGTTAAAAAGATTTTGAATCCTCCAACTCTCAAACATCTCAAATAAAACACATTAATATATCTTAGAGTGGAAAACATGAGGGATTTTTAAACCACATTTAAGTTATTCCCTTTGGATCTAAATTTTTAAACTACATTCAAATTCAGTATGGACCTACATTAGAAGCCATTAAATAGAAATCAAAGAGGTGTTGGTTTAGGAAATAAGCCTTAACCTTAAAATTTTGTCAAAAGATAGAATATCTTGTAAACCCTAACCTTAGAAATTTGTCAGAAGATTGAAAACATTATAAACCCTGACCTTAGAAATTTATCAAAATATCAAAAACCTTATACACACTAACCTAGAAAATCCAAACTAGAAAAAAATTGGGTCATAGTGTTAATAAGATCATAAGACGTTACCCACTCCACATGTTCCAAACACTTCAAAATTTTTGTTATGATAGAGATAGTTGTAGTTGAACCCTCTTTAGCTGCTCTCTCAAGTAAGTGGGAAGACCTCTCTTCAACTACTCTACTACATTTCAAAACATGAGGAGAAGCAAAGAAATTGTTTTCATTTGAGATAATTTTAGTGAAAGTAAAATATAATGGGGATATTTGTTGGCAAGGCTCACCAAACAATAGGGAGACAGATCTATAGAGTTGTCAGCAAGAAGAATCAAGATTTTGTCCCAAAATAGAACTTTGATAGCATGTTGAGCTCTAATCCAAACTAGGATATGTCCCTCTTGCTGGTAGACACATTGTTTGAAGATTTTGTAGGTTCCCTGATGATGGACATTACTAAAGCATCATTATGGGCCAAGGGAAAGAACAAATGAAAATAGTTATATGTATAGAATATAACACATATGAATCATTATCTGTCCAAAATTAATGAAATACGGGGCTAAGAAAATCTTGTCTTTTACATTTTTATTTTTTTGGAGAAAAGTATTACTTGGAATTTTGATAGAGTTTTGACATAAATAAAATCGCAGAAAAATGGACACATTTCAATCATCTTGCAACATAAGAAACAAATTACATATACATATATATTTTCAAAATTTTAGATATATATATATATATACATATATATATGTATACATATATATATACATATATATATGTATATATATATACAGACATATATATACACATACATACATATATATACATACATACATACAAATATATATACATACATACATACATACATGCATAGATATCTATCTATCTATCTATCTATATATATATATGATTGTATATATATATATATATACATATATATATATACATATATATATATACAATCATATATATATATATATATATATATATATATATATATATATGGTTGTGTTTGTATGTATATATAATACTTGTAGTTAAAAAGAATTAAATTAATTATAAAAATATATTTGTATATTTTAAACAAGTTTATATACATATATTTAAAATAACTTTATTATATCTATTATAATTATAATAAGACTAAACATTTATTTCTATATTATTTATATTATAAAATTTATAATTATAAAACTAATTTTTATGTTTTAACTTTAATTATAATTTACAATAAAAATTAAAATGTTAAGAAAATAAAAATCTAAAAAATAGTTTAAAGCTTAAATATTTAAAAAAAAAACATTTTTTTTTTAATTTATAAAATAAATTTTATTATAAATTATTGAATAATATAATATATTTGATTAAACATGATTAAATAATTTTATAGTTCTTGATAACAAAAATCAAAACCATTTTTATGATTTTTATCAAATACCAAAACTTAATTATTAAATAGTTTTATAAATGCATGCTATTTTTATTAAAAATATTATGACAAAAAAAAATATTATGCATATTAAAAAAATGGTTAAAAGAGTAATCTAAGACAAGTGCATTTATATGGAAAATTGATGTCAAAAGAAAGAAATGATTAAGAAACTAATTTAATGCTTAACAAATTGGGTTTACCTGCTCAATAATAAAGAACATTATTATTTCTACTCATAAAATCCTCTTTATTTTGTATTGTACCTTTACTATCAGTCTATATTAATTTCATTAGATAGGGGAAGCTAGCTCTTTATTCTTTATTCGGCACTTAACTGACATCAATATTAATTTCGTAGTTAGGGGAGCTTGCAAAGAACGACGAGACACTTTTTGGCTACAATGGCTTGGGTAGAAACTGAAAAAATAGAGTTACACCCATGAATCAGTAATATTTTAAATTTTATAAAATGTAATTGAACATCTATTCACTAGGGTAGAGACTCGAAGCACAAATTTCCTTGTTAACTATTATCCTTCTAATATTTTATAGACTGCAATATTTTAGGGTCTCTGAAGGTTTTTGGAGGTAGACAACATTGAGAAATATTGCATCTGGATAATGGAGAACTCTGCAACACTTTAATCAGTTCTTTTCTTTGATGGAAAACCTGATCATGAGAAAGGTTATGTCGGGGTGCATTCTACTCTCACATTCAGGCACTTTCAGGCTCAGATGAGCTAGAAGATTGGAATTCTTGCCAACCAGTTATCGACAGTTTTTGTCTGTAAAAAGACATTAATGTCAAAATACGGTAGAAGGTTCCTATCAATGAGAGCACCAATTTCAACATCATTCTCAAGCAACATAATCCGAGAAATGAAAAGAATTGCCACTTTTTGTTCTGTTTGAAAAAGTACAAGAAGGAGAGGAAGATTTTGTAAGAAAAAGCACTCCTGATGTTAAAAGTAATGCAGATTCAGATGCTGTTGAAAATAATGCTTTCTTATGTACCATCTCCCCAGTGGATCGGCCTTCTGAAAGTGGCAGCAATGAAGGATCTGGAAATGATTCCACACCATATCAAATGGTGTCTGATGGAAATGTAAAGTTGGTATTACTAAGATGTCCAGATAGTCTCCAATCTAAATATGAAGCAGTAAAAACAAATTTTGATGATACTATTGTAGAGCCAAAGGTGGAAAACAGTCAGGTGTTGCCAAAAGCAAGAATGATGGTGCAGACTTGTCTGCAGCTATTCAATCTCATTCAGAAATCTTGAATATGCAATAGGAATATCAAAGAAAAGTTGGCATACAAGCTATTCAAAATATTCCTTTTGGGGTGTATGGATTTTTACCTAGGAGTGTAACTAGCCAAATACATGTGTTATTTTAGTCCAATGTCCAAACGAGTCATTCTAGACTTTTCAAAAAGCAAAGATATGGTGAAAACATCTCCCAAGTCCCAAATCTTAGACCTAATGTAAGTATAAATGGAGTTGTATCAGCAAGCTATGCTACTCGATTTAATAGGGCAACGACTCTACCTATTTCCTTCGCACCATCTTTGTTGGTACCTTTATCGAACCCCTTTGGATGTAGGGTATTAACCTCATCGATGTCTTCAACAAGTTTCTTCCCTGGTAGAGTACCATTCCCTAGTGTTGTTGCACCTCTTTCACCTACTGCAAGGTGGGTTACTATTCAAAGAATTCAGTTTCACATATTATTGTAGGTTGAACATCATAAGCCTCAAGCCCATATACCACCTCACGATCTCCCTAGTTACAATGTAGGATTCTGCAATTGGCTATGAAAAGTTACCAGTGAAGAAGATCACAACAAAAACTTTTGTCAAGTTTGTTATGATTTCAAAATAACGAACATTTACTTTCATAGTTGTGTTGAAGATAGCATTACTTTGGGTTTTAAAGGGCCATCTCCTGTAGGACCAGTAGAAAGGCTAGGGAAGTGTCATGATCAAGCTGCAGGTTAATGTTACGAATGTGTAGGCAGTTATAGGCTTTCAAAGTGTAAATTTTTACCTTGGTTTTAATATAGTTTTCTAATAGGCATTTCTGTAATCCTTTTGGACCTATATAGTCTAGAGAAAAATATCCCAATACTTCTTATGCTGGAAATAATCCCAACTAGTTGCTTTAATTCCAACTCCATATTTCATTTCATCAGTCCTCACTCTCAGTATACTCTGTTATCTCTACAGTGATGAAAACATCTCCGACTCTTCCACATGCCACCATTCTTCATTAGGGCAATTTTTCCTATGAAATAATTATATAAATATGTCTATAAATCTGTCCTTAGATTTTATCTATGCTTGGAAAAGAAAGAAATTATTTGTTATTAATTATTTTTGGTGTGCCTCCTTTTGCTTGGCATATACGTAGACCTCAATCTGTCATTTGTTTTTGAGATGTATATAATGAAATAGAGAGCTTCCAGTATTGCTATTTTAACAACTCCTTATGAATATATATTGCTGCAACAGTTTGAAGAAACCAACAAATATGGGATTATGAATTTCTATATTTTCTGAGTAATACTAAAGTGCAATAGCTTTGTTAGTAGTTTATGATGCCAGTCATTTGTATGGTTTTTTGAAATTTGTTGTTTAACTTTTGCACTCTATTTTGGGTTTTGCTTTATTCTCTACCTCTCCCCTTCACATAGTATCAGAGCAGGTCTATCACAACAAGGTATTATCAGAGTTTCTAAGAGTTGAAAGTAATTAAAGCTAAAGGAGTATCCAATATAAAATTATCATAGTCATCAATGGCAGGAAACACAAGCTTAACAAACCCACAAATCCCACAACTTAAATGGGAAGAATTATGATTCTTGGGAAATCTGAAGGCTTTATTGTTCTCTCAATATATTTGGGATCTTGTTGAGAATAGATTTCCAAAGACAGCTGATGCAACAACATACAATGCATTAACTCAAGAACAAAAGGATTTGTTGAGAGATAATAAAAAGAAAGATTCAAAGGCTCTCTTTTATATATTTCAAGCAGTGCATGAGAGCATTTTTCTAAGGATTGCAACAATAAAAAAATCCAAAAAAGAATAAGATATTCTTCAAATAGCTTATCAAGGTATGAAAAGTTAAAACAAGTAAATTATAAATGTTGAGAAAGGATTTTGAAACAATATATATGAAGAACACTGAATTAGTAGATTCATCCTTCACTCAAATGATTGGACTACTAAATCAAATGAAATTAGATAGTGAGACACTTGAGGATAGGAAAGTGGCTGAAAAGATTCTATGGAGTTTTTCCATTAAATTTGAGTCTATTTTTATATATATAAAGGAATCAAAGGACCCCTCACAGTTTTCAGTTGATGAGCTCCATGCATCTCTTATTTTACATGAACATAGTCTAAGTAGGCCAACAAATACATCATTAGAGCATGCATTCAAGTCACAAGTTACAATCAACCATGGTAGAGGTAGATCAAATTTCAGAGGTAGAGGAAGAAATTCTTATAGAGGTGGAAGAATTAGTCCATCAAGCTCAAGTGGAAGAGGAAAAAACCAAAATTCAAGACAAAACCTATCTCAAAATCAATCACAAGGTCAAAGGTATGACAAATCTCAAGTTCAATGTCATTATTGTAAAAAGTGTGGATATTATTCAAATAAGTGTTGGAAGAAACAATATGATTTTATCAAACCAAATGCAAACTTCACAGAAGAAAATCAGAATCAAGGTAATATGTTCATATCATGTAATGTAGGACATGTGCCAAATGAGTTTAGAAGAAAATTAGACAACAAAGGAGAAAAATGTATATTTTTTGGATATAGTGATGAATCCAAGGTGTACAAACTATACAATCCAATAACCACGAAAGTTATAATCAGCGGAAATGTGTAGTTCATAGAAGATGAAGCATGGGATGGAAGTTTGAAGAAAACAATCAATATTGCAACCAACTTACCACAAGATGATAAAGAATTTTTTAAACTAGAAGATACCACATCAAATGTGACTCCTTCCACACCCATTCAAGCTCAACAAAGTGGTCAAAAAATGACACCATCAAGTGTAAGTATAGGCCCACACAGTTTAGCATCAACTCCTTCAATGGAAAAAAAGCATCAACTATGAGTGGAATTCAAAATGTAGGAGTCCCATCAAGCTCACATTCCACAAGTTCTAGTTCAAGTGATATATGTCAAATCCTAGATTGGAAAGCTTGAGGAGACAAAAAATTAAAAGTATAAGACACATTTATGAGTAAAGTGAAGGTGAGAAATAATGTTGGTCAAATTTCTCCTTTTGCATTTCACTCAAAAGTAGAAGATCCAATTCATTTTGAAGATGCAATTAAACATGGAAAATGGGTGAATGCAATGGATGAATAAATTGATGCAATTGAAAAGAATCACACATGGGAGTTAGTGGTCCTTCTAAATGACAAGGATGTCATAGGACTGAAGTGGGTTTATAAAACCAAATTAAATGTAAATTGATGTAAAAAAATACAAAGGGAGGCTAGTGGCTAAGGGATATTCACAACAGCCTGGGGTTAATTACAATGAGATATTTTCTCTAATAGAATGTCTAGACATAGTAAGAATAATACTTGCAATAGCAGCTCAAAGTGAATGTAAACTCAACTTTTTTTAATGGATTTCTTGAAGAAGTTTATGTGGAGCAACCACCTGGGTATGAGGTTATGGGTCAATAAGACAAAGTGTACAAATTCAAGAAAATACATTATGGACTCAAGGAAGCTCCAAGAGCTTGGTACAATAGAATTTACTCTTACCTTTTACAAAATGACTTCAATAGTAGCAACAACTAGCCTACATTATACACCAAGATGAATGAGAAAGGTGAGATCATAATTGTTTGTTTGTATGTTGTTGAATTGATATTCATGAGTGATTTAGCAACTGATTTGTTCAAAGGAGACATGAAAAATAAAAATGAAATGACTAATTTAGGTCTCATGAAGTATTTTCTTGGCATTGACATGAATCAAAGTGATAATGGTATATTCATCCTCTCCCAATTCAAGTATGCTAGTGACATTTTGAAGAGGTTTAACATGAAAAATTGGATATCAACTCCAATAATAATTGTCATAGGATCGAAATTAAGGATGATAAAGGAGC
>VDFB02000015.1:115571952-115680163 GCA_007258455.2 Sequoia sempervirens
GGATTGAATCATTCACTGACTCAATGCTCTGGGTCTCACTCTCGATAACCCCTGGTGTTGCTGCCTCCACCAAACCTATAGGTTCCCAAAATAATTAGGCACCCCTGGTCTTTGCTGCCAACCCTGCTATCAATATCCCAAAGCGTTCATTAAGCCTGAATCAAGCATTTCTTGATGCTTCTTTTCCTCTCTGCTCTAACTAGCCCTTAATCAACTAAAGACTAGTCAATCTTCTGTTCTGCCCAACCTTGTTGCAGGGGTGTGAATTAGTGTAGTTGTCTTAAAAATCACTGCCAATAGTCTAGGAAAAATTCTTGTCCTTGCACAACCACTCTTTCCTCTATTGCTGCCTCAAAACCCTAGGGTTTTAGGAGGGTTTATAGCCATAAGCCCTATTTGGCCTTTTAATGGGGATTTGAGGTTATTTCACCTTTCAACTTTGTGGATACCCAAGCAAAGAGAAAACACCTTGGCTCAAATATGGAGCACTCCAATATTTTCATGAATTCTGACCCTCTCAGCCATAAACAGGGTTAATGCTGATTTTAAGGTATCTTATGGCTTTCAAGCCTTTCCTTGGACACTCAGAGATCCGCCCTCATCCTCCTACCATAAGATGAAAATGTTAAAGACTCAAACCGCCTCCCAGACCCTTAAAAAGGTCCCTGCAATCTGCATCTACCACGCACTAAAAAGATTTTATCACCCCTGCGTTGGGACTGCACAAAAGTTTTATCTAATCCTAACCGGGCATTGATTGCTCACCTAGGAACTAGACTTTTTGCATGTCTTTTAAATACCTACAGATTCCTATGCCTATTCTATGTGCAGCAGTGGAGTCTAGCTCCATTTCCAATGAACTCGTGCTGAGTACAAAGGCAATGCAGCTAAAACTCCATTGTTCTTTCTTTTACCAGTCAAAACTAAAATTTAAGGAAAGACACAACAATTACTAACTCTGTAGTGAAGATAACACAATTCCTACGCCAATACAATGTTTTAAAACAACCACATTACATGCTAAACAATTAAAGATTAATAGTCAATACATAAACTTGCAGAACGCAATAAAGAAACAGGAAAACTGGTAAAAGCACGCTAAAACTGATGATTTTCTTTTATTCTCCAAAAAATTCCATCATCAAAAGACCACTAATCTGCTCAAAATGTCGGGCTCCTTCTTCCCAAACCGAAAAAAAACAGTTAGGTTTAACATTCGAGCTCAAAAGTGGCCAAATAACACATGTTTGAAAACACGCTGTGTTTTCGAATTTCAGCCAAAACTTAAGAAAACGCCTACAAACTGATTCCTAATTTATTCAAAATTAAACCTAAGCTTCAAGAAGGTCCCCTTACACCTTATCAATGGTGTATTAGACAGTACACAACAAAAAAAAAAGATTAAAAACATTACATTAAGATTTATGCTTGTATTTTGATACTTGTATTTTGGGTGCTCCTGCACCATTCTCCCCCTCTCAGCACGAAGATGAAGAACTGGAAGGTGGTATCAGTTTCACGTAAATTCCAAGCTTCTTGAATTGATCCTCTTGTATCCATGTAGCCTCTGAGTCAGGTTTGCTCTTCCACTTGATAAGGTGCTCCATGTATACCTTATTCCTTGTTGACTTTTTCACCCTAGACTCCAAGACCTTCTCTGCTTGAGCTTTCTCCTGACTTGGAAGGGGTATATTAGTGATATCCTGAAATATTTCTTGACTGTTCTGAACTTCATCATTGACTGTACCCTTGTACCTGATCAAATCAGCAACATTGAAGACTGGAGATATGCCCAAATCCGATGGAAGTTCCACCTTGTATGCATTCTTTCCATACTTAGCTATCACCTTGCATGGTCCTACCCATTTCATTTGCAATTTGGTGGACATCCCCTTCTGTAATCTAGATTTGTTGAGGTGAACCATCACATAATCACCCACCTGGAACTGCACATCTCTTCTTGTCTCATCAACTTTATTCTTCAACTTTTGTGTTGCTGTTGTGATTGTCCTCTTAACCTGCTCATGAATCTCCTTCATGGTTTGAGTGAAGTCTTCTGCATGTCCACTCCTATTCTCCATTGTTCCAAGGTCTCTGAGCTCACAAACTCCTCTTGGATGCATTCCGTACACAACTTCAAATGGGCTTTTTCCTGTAGTTCTGTTCACACTGTCATTGTATGCATATTCCGCTTGGGAAATCACCATATCCCAGGTCTGCCCATATTCCTTTGTCAAGCACCTCAATAGGTTACCTAACACTCTGTTAACCACCTCGGTTTGACCATCGGTCTGAGGATGGTAAGCTGATCCAAATGATAAATTGGTTCCCAATCTGCTCCATAGTGTTTTCCAGAAATGACTCATGAATTTTACATCCCTATCTGAGACAATGCTCAATGGCAATCCATGGATTCTCACAACTTCCCTAAAAAATAGATGGGCAATATAGCTTGCATCATGTGTGGTCTTGCAAGGAATAAAGTGACTCATCTTGCTAAATCTGTCCACAACTACAAAAACACTATCAAAACCAGATTTAGTCTTGGGAAGACCCACCACAAAATCCATACTCACACACTCCCATGGTCTGTTCGGAATAGGTAAAGGCTGATATAACCCAGCATTGCTAGCTCCCCCTTTTGCTTTCATGCAAACAACACATTGTTCAACATACTTTCTGACATCTCGTGCTAACTTAGGCCAATAGTAAAACCTTTGTACCAGCTCTAAAGTTTTGTTAATACCAAAATTCCCACTAAGACTGCCATTGTGTTTCTCTTGGATCAGATTTTCTCTCATTGATCCTCTTGGGACACATAACAGATTGCCCTTGAATAACAACCCATTTTGCAATGTATACTCAGCATATTGACTGTGAAAATGATTAGCAAAGTCTGAACATACCTTGTAGGCTTCAGAAAAGTCTTCGTCATCACCATAGAGATCCTTAAAACTTTCCAATCCTATGCTTCTCAGCTGTATCTCTTGGACTATCAACATCCTCCTGCTTAATGCATCTGCCACTTTGTTTTTCTGTCCCTTCTTGTGCTTGATGGTAAATGTGAAAGCTTGAATGTACTCCATCCATTTCAAGTGCCTATTGCTTAACTTCTCCTGGGTGTTAATATAACTGAGTGCTTGGTTATCCGTGAAAACCACAAACTCTTTGGGCAATAAATAATGCCTCCATTTCCTAAGGGACTGCACTAAAGCATAAAGTTCCAGATCATAGGTGGAGTATTTTTGTTTAGCTTCATTGAGTTTTTCACTAAAGAAGGCTACAGGTCTACCTTCTTGACTAAGGACTCCCCCTACTGCTACTCCACTTGCATCAGACTCAACTGTAAACAATTTGTCAAAACTAGGCAATAACAAGATAGGTTGTGTTGCCACTTATTTTTTCAACTTTTCAAACCCTTTATCAGCCTCTAAAGTCCACTTAAACTTTGTTTTCTGACCACCCTTGATTGTATCTAACACTGGTGCACATATACCACTAAAATTCCTTATAAACTTCCTATAAAACTGAGCCAAACCATGAAAACTTCTTACCTTAGTTGTTGTGGTCGGTGTAGGCCAGTTTAGGATAGCTTCCACCTTACTTGGATCCATCTTCAGCGTTCCTTGAGATACCACAAAACCTAGATACACAAGCTCTTGTTTGAAGAACTCACACTTCTCAAGGTTGATTGCCAACTGTTCTTCTTGCAACCTTTTGAGTACCATCTCTACATGCTTCAAATGTTCTTCTGCTGTCTTACTGAAAATTAGTATGTCATCCAAGTAAACTACCACAAAAATCCCTATGAAATCTTTAAGCACCTCATTCATTAGTCTCATGAATGTGCTAGGGGCATTTGAGAGGCCAAATGGCATCACTTTCCACTCATATAAACCATCGTTTGTCTTAAAAGCTGTCTTCCACTCATCACCTTCCTTAATTCTGATTTGGTGATACCCGCTCTTAAGATCTAGCTTAGTGTAAAATTTTGCACCTCCAAGGAAATCCAATAAATCTTCAATCCTAGGTATTGGAAATCTATACCTAATTGTTATTCTATTTATTGCTCTAGAATTAGTGCAAAGTCTCCATTTACCTCCTTTTTTTGTTGCCAAAACAATTGGGACTACACATGGACTAATACTCTTTTGAATCAGACCTTGATTCAGCAACTCTTCCACTTGTCTAACCACCTCTTTGTTCTACTCAGGGGTCAGTTTGTATGCTACTTTGTTAGGCAATGAGGCTCCAGGTATGAAGTCAATTTGATGACTTATTGCTCTCTTGGGTGGTAGGGTTGATGGTGTTCCATCACTCACTATGCTCTTGTATTTGTCAAGCAAGTTCTGGACTACTGCTGGTAACACTACCCTTTCAGCCTTTTTCTCTTCTGTGGGCTGTAGCATAATCACATACCCTTCATTCCCTTGGTGTAGGTCCTTGATGAACTCTTTACCACTGCTCAACATGATATTAGGAACCTTGGACTGCCCTTCATCTTCCTCAATCAACGATTGCAGCTTGAAGGTTTTTCCACCCTTCGTGAATTCTATGGTATTCTCCTTCCCATGATATACAACACCTCTATCATATTGCCACGGCCTTCCAAGAAGAGGATGGCATGCATCCATGGGCAGTACATCACAAATCAGCTTGTCTTTGTAGCCTCCAATCGAGAATTCCACTGTAACCTGCTCATTCACTAAGACACTTTGCCCATTGTTCAACCATGTGACTTTGTAGGGATTGGCATGAGGTACCTTCTACAATTTCAACTTATTTACTGGCTCCTCAGAAATTATATTGTCTATAGAACCAGAATCTACAATAACCTTACATACCTTTCCAAGTATTTTGCACCTTGCTCGAAACAAAGCTCTCCTTTGCTTGGGTTCTTCCTTAACCGGTTGTCTGATCAACACTCTATTAAACATCATATTTTCACCTACTTCTGATTCTATGTGATTGATCTCAGGTGTCTTTACACTCACGGTGTCCTCTTGTGCATAAACTACTATTTTCTCATTGCTAGATGAAGCTATCTCTGGGCATCTATAAGCTGGATGGCCTAGCTGATTGCAGTTATAACACTTCATAGTGGCAAAGTAAGAGTTACTCCTACCTACTCCTCTACCTCTATTTGAACCTCCTTGAGGTCCTCTTCCTCTATTAAAACCTCCTCTTGATGAGGTTTCACCTCCATGCTCAGTAAGCTTTGATTCTCCTTGGCTTCTTTGGTCACCACCTCTTCCTTGGTAACCTCCATGCTATCCTTTTTGATCTCTGCCTCTTCCTCTGCCCTTAGAGGACTGATCATGCTTCCTTTTATTCCTCTCTTCAATCTTGATAGCTAGCTGATAGCATTGGTGGACTGTCTTCGGGCTGAGCAAAGCCATCTCTTCCTGTATATTCCACTTCAATCCGTTGAGGTATCTAGCCACTTTCAGGCTCTCATCTTCTGCCACATTTGATCTCAGGCAAAGCTTCTAAAACTCTTCCATGTAGTTGTTTACATCTTGGTCTTTTTGTCTTAAACTCCGCCTCTTCTTGTGGAGCTGAATTTTATAATCATCTGGCATATAAGCTTCTTTCACTTTAGCAACCATTCCTTTCCAGGTTGATATAGGCTGCTTACCTTGTTTCTCCCTTTCATTCTGAATAAACTTCCACCAAGTTAACACTGATCCTCTCAACCTTGACTTTGCAACCTTCACCTTTTGTGCTTCTGTAACTCCATCACATTCAAAGTGGTTCTCCATTCCTTCTATCCAGTCCATGACTAAGTCAGGTTCCATCTTTCCACTAAATAGTGGCACTCCTTCAAGTGATTTTCCACTCAAATCTTTTAATGCCTTCAAGAAAGGCTCCTCCTTCAAGACGGGGTCAGGTTCAGGGGTCTTATCTTCCTCTGCAACCTCTTCTTCTTTCAGAATTCTTCCTTCAAACTGTGCACTCCTCACTGCTGCCTCAAGTTGAGCTATTCTTTCCCTCAACTACTTATTGTCTTCTTCCTTCTCTTCAACCATCTTTGCTAGTTCTGAATTGGTCACCATGGTGGAAGTATCACTTGATTCTATGTCTGACATGCAAGATTCCTTTCCCAAATCTTTAGCTGTGCTTTGATACCAATCTGATAGAACGAGGGTTTGATTGAATCATTCACTGACTCAATGCTCTGGGTCTCACTCTCGATAACCCCTAGTGTTGCTGCCTCCACCAAACCTATAGGTTCCCAAAACAATTAGGCACCCCTGGTCTTTGCTTCCAACCCTGCTATCAATATCCCAAAGCGTTCATTAAGCCTGAATCAAGAATTTCTGGATGCTTCTTTTCCTCTCTGCTCTAACTAGCCCTTAATCAACTAAAGACTAGTCAATCTTCCGTTTTGCCCAACCTTGTTGCAGGGGTGTGAATTAGTGTAGTTGTCTTAAAAATCACTGCCAATAGTCTAGGAAAAATTCTTGTCCTTGCACAACCACTCTTTCCTCTATTTCTGCCTCAAAACCCTAGGGTTTTAGGAGGGTTTATAGCCATAAGCCCTATTTGGCCTTTTAATGGGGATTTGAGGTTATTTCACCTTTCAACTCTGTGGATACCCAAGCAAAAAGAAAACACCTTGGCTCAAATATGGAGCACTCCAAGATTTTCATGAATTCTAATCCTCTCAGCCATAAACAGGGTTAATGTTGATTTTAAGGTATCTTATGGCTTTCAAGCCTTTCCTTGGACACTCAGAGATCTGCCCTCATCCTCCTGCCATCAGATGAAAATGTTAAAGACTCAAACCCCCTGCCAGACCCTTAAAAAGGTCCCTGCAATCTGCATCTACCATGCACTGAAAAGATTTTATCACCCCTGCGTTGGGACTGCACAAAAGTTTTATCTAATCCTAACCGGGCATTGATTGCTCGCCTAGGAACTAGAATTTTTGCATGTCTTTTAAATACCTATAGATTCCTACGCCTATTCTATGTACAGCAGTGGAGTCTAGCTCCATTTCCAATGAACTCGTGCTAAGTACAAAGGCAATGCAGCTAAAACTCCATTGTTCTTTCTTTTACCAGTCAAAACTAAAATTTAAGGAAAGACACAACAATTAATAACTTTGCAGTGAAGATAACACAATTCCTACACCAATACAATGTTTTAAAACAACCACATTATGTGCTAAAAAATTAAATATTAATAGTCAATACATAAACTTGCAGAACGCAATAAAGAAATAGGAACACTGGTAAAAGCATGCTAAAACTAATGATTTTCTTTTATTCTCCAGAAACTGCCATCATCAAAAGACCACTAATCTGCTCAAAATGTCGGGCTCCTTCTTCCCAAACCGAAAAAAAGCAGTTAGGTTTAACATTCGAGCTCAAAAGTGGCCAAATAACACATGTTTGAAAACACACTGTGTTTTCGAATTCCAGCCAAAACTTAAGAAAACGCCTACAAACTGATTCCTAATTTATTCAAAATTAAACCTAAGCTTCAAGAAGGTCCCCTTACACCTTATCAATGGTGTATTAGACCGTACAAAACAAAAAAATAAAATTAAAAACATTACATTAAGATTTATGCTTGTATTTTGATACTTGTATTTTGGGTGCTCCTACACCACCGTGACCCTATTGCTGAGATCAGTAAAATGGCCTTTCAAATCACAGAATTCATTCTGGGTCCACTTGAGAACAGTGAAAAGGCCATCCGTACTTTTTTTCCGCTATACTCACCATGTCCTCAGGCTTGAGCTTATTCAGGGCTGAATTAATTTCATCCTGAATAGGGGACTCATAATGATCATTCCCCAATCTTCCAGACGCAGGGGCACTAGGGGCCGATTCCTTACTGACCATGGGTTTATCAGAGAGGATTTCCATTGAATTCCTAGAATACGAAACAAGTTTCGTAACAGGGGTACCTTTAAAGCCAAGGGACAAGCCCGGAGTAGGGCATCCAAGAGACGGCTGGGGATTAAGACAGGGCGGTGAAGCGTGTCAGATACTCATGTTATGATGATGTTACTTTGTGAGTTATTTTGATGATGTGATGCTTAGATTTTGTTTATTGTATTTGATTCATGTGAAGGAGATGAGGTGGCATCGCTCATCCATGAGCACCCTACCTCACCATAACTCTCCTCCACAATGTGTTTGACTATGAATTATTTGCATATGTATATGTTGTTCGACATTTTGTGTTATCTAGGAATGCAGGTACTGGGTGTTGACTCCACCCACATTTTTGGGTCTCAGCACATCCTACAGACCCAATGGTTGATGTGGTTAGGGAGTTGGTAAGAAAGTACCCCCACCTATGTTAGTGGTTGGTCTAGGGATTGTTCATGTCGTGTCTGTACTTCGTTCATGTGGGTATGGTTGTTAATTAAATAATTTTATCTCATGAGTTTTATAAGTGTGTTTATGGCTTGTTCTAGTGCTTTATGATTTAAATTAAATTTTAGTCTATGGTGCAAACTATTAAATTAATGAAAGGTTCAATATTGCTTATGATATTAATACTTTGGAAAATTATGGTTTAGATTAGCACTTTTATTGTTGTGGATGGTGAAAATCTGCAAATGGTTAGTATTTTAAAACCAAACTAATAATCAAGCATCCATAAGAAATAATAAATCATGTTTCTAAACTAAAACATATAAAACATGAGATAAACCCTATTTAATATTGGATTGGTGCTATTGTTGAAAATATCCCTTTCCCAACCCTTGCTAAGATAAGCTAAATAATGTGAAAATGATATGAAGATGGAGTGGATGGACAAAATCAGTTCTCAAATGAGGAGAGTGACTTTGCATGATGATTGTGCATGTAATTGTGGAGGATGAAGGTTTCATTTACAAATTTTCTTGATGAGAGATTGTCCAATGAGATGAGGCCACTTGTCAACTTCTGATAGGTTGGAGGATGAGAACACTTTGGCCAATGTGCCAAAATTTTAAAATTGTTGAGTGGGGGGACATGTAAGACTTTCAGAATTTAAAATTCTGAGTGGGGGACATGTCAAAATTTAAAATTCTAAGTGGGGACATGTTAGAATTTAAAATTCTGAGTGGGGGACATGTAAGACTTTCAGAATTTAAAATTCTGAAAATGTTGAGTGGGGAATATTCCTCAAAGATGCCATGTTGAAAGAAAATAAGGATTTTAATAAATCAATAAATTGATTTATTTGTGCAAGTGGGTGGTTAGGTTAATTTAATCAAGATTAGATTAGCCTAATGATGATTAGGATGTTTTGACCCCTTTTGACTTGAATTTTTGATTTATTAAATGAATAACCTTATAAATGAAATTAAAGTTGATAAATGGACCTAATTAACTGCATGATGCAAATTTTGCATGTCTACATTTTTCCCCTCTTTGAAGTAATGTACTTGTTGCATTAGTTCAAAGAATAAAGTTGTCGTGATCCAAATTTAAATTTATTTTTTATTTTTTTGGTTGCCCCAGTGGAAAGTACACTAGTACATTTCCCCCTCAAGAGATTGAGCAAAAATATTTGATTTGAGGGTCGATCTCACAATAAAGAGGTTCAAGATGGATGGTTATGGATGATGATATAATGAGATAGTTGAGATGGATGATGCAATATGCTATGATTATGCGATGGATTATTTGTGTAGATGCTTAGACTAATAGATCTATATTATGATGATGATGTATATGCAATACATGTGAAATGATTGATGTTCCCTATTATATATGATATGAATGATATGTGGTATGCTAACATTTTGTGGATGTAGGATGGATGCATGATGGATGCATTGGTGATGATGATTTAACTATTCATGATGTGATGTTAGTACAAAAAAGAAGAAAGTAGATGATGACAAGAGGATCCAACAAGTCCATGATCTGACGAGACTTAAGTAGAGATGATGTTGATGATCATAGATTTGCTTATCAAGGATTGGGATTTTAAAAGTGCTACTTACCTTATGTTTGATAACGCAGATAGATATGATGCATCAAGGTATAAAAAACCAGGATGGCATTGTACCTAGTGTGATGAAATTTGACTCAACAAATAGATAGGATTACTCTTGTTCACACTTGACATACAAAAACCTTGCTAGGACGTACCTAACAAAGCAAGTATTCGCCAAGTTATTTTACAAGAACGTCCAACAGGCACAGTAGATAAAAGATAATGATCGTTGCCCCATTCCTATCTGTCTAAATCCTTCATTTGGATATCATCGAGAGGTCCTTGGAATGAGCGCAATAAGATAAATCAAAAGAAAAGATCAAGTACACAAACAAGCCAATGTTCTTCATATCTTGAGTGAAAGGGACATGTTTTGATAGGATAGGAATCCAAGTGGTGTCCAAAATGATTCCCATTGTTGGAATGATATATCCTAGGACATGCATTGTATAGGATGATGATGGTTTGATAAGTTGATTGATAGGCTATTGATATAAAGCTGATTGTGATGTTTGCAATTGAAAGTTTGATTTTGTTTTAAAGGTCTATTGTTTTGATTTTGATTTGCGATTGAAGCTTGCTTTTGCTAATTGTTGTGGTTGTTTCTATTTTTTTTGCCAAAGGATGAAGGTGACAATCAATTTATTATGGATGATTGATTATCGCAGGTGAAAGCGAGATGATATGGATGAATTTTTTTCAAATATTTGGATGTTTTTGACGTTTTGAAATGTTTTGAGGCTGTTTTTGGTGTTTTTGAGATTTTTACAAATGTTTTGATTTTTGAGTTTTGCGATGTTTTGGGATTTTTTTTGGTGTTTTTGGGATTTTTACAAATATTTTGATGAATGTTTTTGGATTTTTTATTTTTTTTGTAACATTTTTGAACTTTTTTTGGATTTTCTGATTTATGATGTTTTTGAAATTTCACATGATTTTGATGATTTGGATATGGATATGTGTGATGATATCAGTGCTCTGTTTAGGATTTTTTTGAAGACCAAGCTAAGGTTGAATGATCGAATCAATGGATTGATGATGATGATAGCATTGTTTAGGATACACAACAATGCAAGGATTTGATTGATCAAGATTGATAATGATAAAATTGTTGAGGATGCACAAGAATGCAAGGATAGTGTTAAGCAACATAAGGATTGAGATGTCGATTGCATTGACGATGATAACATTGTTGAGGATACACAACAATGCAAGGATAGTGTTAAGCAACACAAGGATATCCTGAGTTGATTTGGAACAAAAGTTGTTCGAATGATTTGATGTGACATTTTAAGGGTGTGTTAGATGTGACTGATATTGATTGTTTGGATCGATGAAAGATGAAAGATGAAGTTTTGATAAGGAATGTTTTTTCATCAAAATATGCCATGGGCTAGTGATTTGGATTTTGGATCACAATTGTTTGACCAATTTTATTTCATGTTTACCAATGTTTGGATCAACACATAAGTTGGAAGATATAGACCAAGATTTATTCCTGAAGCAAGATGTAAATATATGCCCCCAATATCTAGCAATGCGATGGGTGGATCCTTGAATAGGTGTATGGATGGATGAATATGGATTATCTTGCGATAAGATAGGGTGTTTGGATAAAAAATACTCATTTGGATAATGATTCACAGCTCAGATATGTTGGAATAGGATAGGATCAATGAAAATGACCCATGTCATGATGTTTACCCTAAGCAAGCATAAAGTGTGCCCCAAACTTTCATCAAATTCAAGATAACTTGGATGATGGATTTAGATGGATAAAGTTGGATTGGATAAATGGTTCCTGGATGAAATGGATTTATTATGGCTGAGACGAATGGAATATTGGCTTTATTATGGATGGGATAAGATGCTTTCACTTGAAGTGGCACACGTGGATGCTTGATTCTACACATGACTCCTGTTTGCCAGGTTTTCATCATGTTCTTGCCCAAAGCGCTGCCTATGCGGTTTTCACTAGAGGACAATTTTTATTTTTACTGTTTTTGATACTTTTTCTGATTTTTTTGGATTTTCATATTTTTTTTATTTTTTTGTATTTTTCTGAAAGATTCATGCTGATCCACCTAGTGGTGTCGATGTAGATGCTTTTGTCATAATGTGCCATCGGTATCCTACCTGAAGAAGTTTCTTTGCTAAGATACATACACTTGAATGTAGCTTTTGTGATTCCTGATTCACTTTGTCGACACCAGAGTTAACTTTGTCTCTATGCGCACATCACGATAGAGTGCCTTCAGAATCCTTATGATGAAGGGTCGCTGCCAATACATGGTAAATTTGAGAATTGGATATCATGCGTGGAGGCGGGGATGGAGTGTGGTTAGGGATAGAAGATGGATTGGTCGATAGTTTTGAACCTTTGACTCTCCAAACTTGGGAAGATGAGCAATGATGGGTTGATACAAAAGTGTGCATGGAATTAGGACCAATGGCTTGATACACTTTGTACGTTGCTTGAAAAGCCTATTTTTGCTTTTGTAGACATCTTTGATGGATACCTTTCCCTTTTTGATTTTTCTCCATAGTTTCTTTGACTGATGGAGTTTGATAGGGATGATGTTTCTTTGTATTCTTTGGTATCCATTTGTATTTGATTTTTCCATTATGCTTCTCAGCTTCTTTTTCTTTGATAACATTCTTCATGCTTTGATTCAAATCTTTCTTTTGACGTTGGTCCCAATTCATGGATGAGGTGATGGGTGGATGAAAATTTGTGATGTGGCTAGTTGTAGTATTGACACTAGTTTCATCAGAAGGACTCTTCATGCTCCCTATGTTGATGTTTGCTTGAGATGAAGTTGCCCCCAATATGATGGTAGTAGTACCTTCATGATTTGATTCCACCTGTTCTAAGATGTCTTGTTTAGAATGCATTCTCTGATAAATGACCATTGCAGATGATGTTATTTGAATTTGTTGCTCTACTAATTTTGGAATATCCTATTCTATCTGACCTGTTTCCTTGAGTGGATAATGCTCGATATCTTCATAGATGCTATCCTTGGTTTGAATTTGGGATATATCTAATCCTAATGTTGGTAACTCATTTTTATTGAAGGAATCAACAACTTGCTCTTGTTCCAAATGAAAATTATCTACGTCTCCATCCAAAGAAAGCATCTTATGGGTAGATGGAGGAGTATGTGCATCTTGTATAGATAGGAGAGTGTCCATTATATCATTGTAGTATCTTGGAGATACAAATTCTTGATCTTGAATAATTTCATAGTTTCTTTCGACATGCTTTGGATCAAGTTCTTGACATGGATCAATTTCAAAGGATGGATTGCTTACAAAGGGTTCTTGGATGTCGTCATTAGACATGGTAAGTGGTGCAATATCTTCCAGTGTCGAGTTCAGGGTTCCTTTAGTATCTATAACCATAATATCAAAGAATGTTAATATGTCTTGGAAAGGACCATTGCTAGACCTTAGTGAAAATTTTTGATAATGCTTTGGGACGAATTCTTGAGATATGTCCTCTAACTCATAAGGTGATGTAGAAACATTTTCAATATGATAATAGGTCAAGTGTGGATCGTGCATTATGTCAATAGGATCAAACCATCCTAACACTCCTTGAAATAGATCACTAAAAAGTGGCTCTTGATATATGGTGAGTTGATCATTGGATGGGGTAAAAAAATCTTCCATATGCTCCTTAATTGAGAGATCTTGAACATTGTTTTCAATAATTATGGTGGAGAGATTGTGAATGTCTTCAACCATAGGATCAAATGATGAAATTTCTTGGATTGGATCATTGTTGTGTATTTTTGGTGGATTTTGATCATGATTGAAAGGTGACTCTCAATGTACGTTAATTTTAACTTCGGATGAGATAGAAACATCTTCAATGTGCTCCTTGATGGAGAGATCTTGATCATTGCTTTCAATAATTGTGGCAAAGAGATTGTGAGTGTCTTTAACCATAGGGTCAAGTGATGTTGACATTTCTTGAATTGGATCATTGTTGGGTATTGTTGGTGGATTTTGATTATGATTGAAAAGTGACTCTTGACATATGTTGATTTGATCTTCGGACGAGATAAAAACATCTTCAATGTGCTCTTTGATGGAGAGATCTTGATCATTGCTTTCAACAATTGTGGTGGGGATATTGTCAATGCTATCACCAATGGTTGAATGTTCATCGTTATCCCCAATAGTTATCATTTTTCATGTTTGTGCTTGTGTTTGTTGGGTAGCTTGAGAGGCTTGGGAAACTTGAGAAACTTGTTGTACTTGTTGAGCTTGTGTTGCTTGTTGCGTGGCTAGATATTGTTGCATGAACTTTTGGTAGGCTTGGTGAGCTTTTAGTGCAATGTCATAATGTCTTGCTGCATTTGGTTTTGGTGGTAGTGGTGGCAGATTTGGAATTGTTTTAGATGTAGTGATGAGTCATTGAGATACGTTTGGAGTGATCATGGTAATGAGGGGTTGAGATGTGATAGGTGTGATAGGGGTGGTTGGAGTGATCAAGGTGATAGGAATGGTTGGAATGATCGAGGTGATAGATCCTTGGGAGATCATATTTTTATTTGTTAGGATTGATGTTTTCATTTTATTAGATACCATTTGTTGGTGCGATGTCGATGGTATATTCAAAGGATTTGATGTGATGACTTGATTGGTGTTAGGTGGATTGATTTGGATGGAGTGATTGGTGCTAGGTAGAGGGGGAAGCCCTAAACCAAGGAATGGTGTTGATATGGGTAATGGTGGTGGAGATGTCTCTTGGCGCAATGACTCAACTATTTTGGAAAGTGTAGCAATTTGATCTCACCAAATTTTTTCTTGATTTCGATCTTGACTCCCTTGATATAGTTGATTTGGCTCTTGTTTAAGCAGATTTGGAGTGTGTAGTTGTGTTTGATTTTGGACAATGTTATGATTTGGGATGACACTCATATTTGGCATGATAGGTTGAAATTGACCATTGTTCATGTTTGGAATATTCGTATGATTTGCAAATCTATCCATCCCAAAGTTTTCTGGATTCATGTTTCAAAAACTTGTACTTGGTACATTCTCCTTTAGCATGTAGGGATTTGGTGGGATGGCGTTGTTCATTTGAAGGCTCATACATTTGTTTGGTTGACAAACTTGTAGGTTTGGATTTAAATCTACCATCGGGAAATGTGTTCTAATCTTTGATTTAGTCATACTCAAACTTGTGCCATTGACATTTGTTGAAGGCAATGATCCCATGTACAATTTGTATAGATGTGAGTGTTGATAATCAATCAGTGTTGTAAGGCTTTGAAAGTTCAATTGATTTGGATTACTCATGATGTATGGATCAAGTTTGTATTCCATGTTCTCCTTGTGTTTTGACCTTGTTTGCAAAAGTGACCTCTAAGGTGTTTAGGACCAATGATGAGATGAATGATGAAGAGGGGTCAATTATATGGATGTTGAACATTTAGGGAGTTTGAATCAATGCTAGACTTAGGGTTTGATTTTGATTGGTTTGATTGGATAATGAACTTGCAAACCTTAAGATGTTGGATGTGATATTTAGGATAAATTTTTTCAAAGGATTGATAATTCAATTAAATGTATGAGAAAGGATGCATTCCCATACACCTAACTAAACAAGGTGATTTAGGTTTTGATGATTTACCCAAGTCTAGAATGGTGTTTCAAAAGCTTTAAAGTTTTTTGGTGAGATGGGATGATAAATTTTTGGGATGGATGAGGTGTTTGATTTGATCCTAAATGAACCTAATAATGACTTGTTTACTAGGCCAAGATAGTGAAGAACATGCCTTTCTCTGAGAGTAATTCAAAATCAAAAGACCAATGTTTGCATGAAAGCCATATGACAAAAAGATGCCAAGCACATGTGTGGGGTCCAATTGATTCAATATTTTCTTAATGGATTCTTTTTACTAGAAACACACTCTTGATTAGATTTTGAATTGAGATGTCTAATTTCTCAACTTTTCCCTTATCCTGCAAAGTGTATTATGAAGAAACCAAGGAAATTTGAGGCAAGAGTTACCTATTGTTGACCTTAGTAGGAGCAAATTGAGATGAAATCAAAATGTTTAGAAGTCTCTAAGGATATGAATCCTAAGGGAAAGCAATAACATGTGAATTTGTTTAAGGATATTTGCTTCTCCTAAAGGGTTTGAGATTTAATGCTCATGTGGAATGTTGGTTTCAATGTTTTGGATCACACACTGTGTTTTTAAATTGACTCACAAGTAATATAACATCCTAGCTGACATGGAAAGTAACTTTGTAGTAGAAGAGATGATTTTACATGCAACCAAGGATAAAATATAAAGGTATGTTAAGAATGAAGTCTTAACCTCTATATTTCAACCAAGATCAGACATGGAAAGTAACTTCTTGGAATCTAAGTTCCAATGCACCACTTTGATAAACTCATTGGATGGACTTGCCTCATGCCCTTCATAGTAGAAGAGATGATTTTACATGCAACCAAGGATAAAATATAAAGGTATGTTAAGAATGAAGTATTAACCTCTATATTTCGACCAAGATTGGACATGGAAAGTAACTTCTTGGAATCTAAGTTCCAATGCACCACTTTGATAAACTCGTTGGATGGACTTGCCTCATGCCCTTCATAGTAGAAGAGATGATTTTACATGCAACGAAGGATAAAATATACAGGTATGTTAAGAATGAAGTCTTAACCTCTATATTTCAACCAAGATCGGACATGGAAAGTAACTTCTTGGAATCTAAGTTCCAATGCACCACTTTGATAAACTCGTTGGATGGATTGGTTGGCTTCTACAATCAAGGTTCTTAATGACTAGACATTGGGGACATGGCACCTTGCGAGCGTCCAACAAGCCAATAAAGGATTTAATCAATCCTACTAGGGGCTCTTATACGTTCTATGGTAGTTCCCAATTTTGAAAGACACTGTACGGCTAAGGCCTACATACCATGAGGACTTGGCAGTTTATTCTTATCCATTTGTATACCGGCCCGAATGAAAAACCGGTTGGAGTCACCTTCGAGTTCTCCTTTCGGATGTGTCTCTTAGGTAGGCCCCTCTAAAGGTAAACAATAGTGATCAAGCACATCCGTAGTTCAATCGACCTTCATTTAGAAACAAAGGGAGAACACATGCGATATACCTAACTCACACTCGCAAAGTATTTTGTTCAATTTTAAACCCAAATCAAAATGTGGATGTAATATTTTATGCAACTTAATCTCATAAAAATTTCTTTTGGTTCTCAAGATCACCGTGAAGCGTGAGAGAAGTGCATATTTCTTTTTAGATGAGATTACTTTGAATAAAAGATTATGAAACATGAAAAACACATGTTCATTTTAAGCCTCAAAGTAATGATGAGTTCATTTTAAGCACCAAAAATCAAATGTGAAGTTGATCTTTCAATTTTAGCCCAAAAGTTAAGTCTAATCAGTTTCTAAGGTTCAATTTTAATTCAAATTTTAAAAGAAAACAATGATCTAGTTTACTTAAAATAGAAAATTAAAACTATAAATGGAGGCTCCAAGAATTTAAAAACACTTTATAAACTTTGAATTTAATGCTCCATTTCTCCAAGATTCTTCCAAAAATTGCTTCTTGCAAATGAAAATCCGTTCTCTTTGCTTGTCTTTCCTTCGTCTTCCTTTTTCCTTCTTTGTTTTCCTTGTTTTCCTATAAACAATACAAAGCTATCTCGAGTAAGATTTGTTTCAATGTAATGGAGACCACATAAAATAAAATAAGCAATTGCAAAAATAAGACCAAAAGGAAAATTTATTTTATTTTATTGATTGATTCTCAAAATTATCAAGAAAAGTGTATTTATTTTGCTAGCTTTTGATTTTATCACTTTGATCAAGGGAGTGACTATGCATTGAATAGTTGGTGAATTCTATAGAGATCAATAACAACTTGCAAAGATATTTTTTGATCATCTAAAAGAAAACCAAATAACAAGTTATTAAGAATATTGACAGACAACTATAATGACAATAAGGACATGCGAATATTAAAGAATATATCTTTTGTTGTTTTTAGCTTTAGTCATAAACAAAGAGATCCAACTTCCTTTTCTGAATTTGAACTTAGTTGTCACTTTCCTGCACACCAATAACGACTGAGAGAGATTGTACTTTTGGAAAAGATATCTATAATAAATCATAAATTAGAAATGCCTTTCAACAAAGTTGTATGCAAAAAAAATAAATGAAAGCCGCTTTACAAGGAATACGCATGCAAAAAATCATAAATGAGTGATTCAAAACAATATAATAAGTTGACTTCAAATGTCAGATACACTTCTTCATTTGAGTGCATGTCAACTATTGGTTCTCTATCAATGTATAGGCTTTTTCTTTTACCCAAGTCAAAATCAAAAGGTGAGATAATTCTTTATTTGTCACAGATTGCTTAAAGTGTTGATTTTGGGCTTTCGTCCAAGGAAAGTTTTTGTATCCTGAGCTGTAACTTAGATTCTCATGATTAGTCCATATAGATGTAGGTATGCTGGTAATCTGCATATAACAAAACGTCGCAGTAGGGATAGGGTGCGGCTAGAGAGCTAGAAGACATATGTGACTATAAGACTTCTCTATGCAATGTTCTCCCCTAAAAATTCTAAATATTCCTTGTAAAGGAATCAAATCCAGGCTACACAATCGATTAAAATAAGCAAAGGACTTTATAGTTTTAAGACATTGACTAAGGCTTTATTTTAACATAATGATTAAATAGGCTTCATTCTATGCATATCCCATCTTTGAATAAATGCGAGTAAGATAAAATAAGGCACGAGTCTATGCTTTTCCATTTCGCATGTATGTCAACCATAGTAGTTGCAACTATAGCATTTGATAAAGATCTTCTATTCTTCATGGTGTGATTGATAACTTTTCTTGTTTCTGAGCTCCCATTTTAGCATGACAAGGAGGATGCTAGTAAAGGTTGTGGAAGTCGGCTTTACACATGCCAAATCACATTAGCTTGAAAGATTTAAAAATACTTATTTGTTAGCTGACACAAGCAATGCATGTGAGATGAGTGTACAGGAAGCGTTTTGAAATCTGTCAACTGTGTAAACAAGGTGTGTTTACTACCTCAACTAATAGTCCTTTCGAATCACAGCCATTGTACCAACCAATGGCTTATGATGGTCAATGTCTACCCTCCATTCTACTGGTGCACCACCTTTACTAGGTACCTAGATTATGAGATATCATGTGCAGTTGTTGGATTAAATGCTTGTGACTATTATGCGCATGAAAGATATTGACTATGCACATTTTTCACAACTTTTATGGCTGCCTCCTTGTAAACACTTTCTCAACCATGCAAAGTTTCAGTTCTAAGTATTAATAAAAAATAGAAAGAAAGACTTTGTGACTTCCCATTTCAACATCATCAAAGGTCTCCAGCCAATACATAAATATGCGGGATATGCGCAGGGGGACAAGCAAATGTCAGAACATAAATATGCAATGAATATATAAACAACAACAAGTACGCAAAATATTTATAAGATCCTTCAAACGTCAAATAAATAAATATAGGATATGAATCCAATACATGTTGATTTAAGTCCTCAAGAAAATATCAAAACATAAACAACAACATATTAAGAAGGTTGTCCAACGCGTATGATTTAAGCCATCTACGTAATAAGAAAGGGTTGCATGGACAAGACACGTGAATTGCTGGAAAAAATGCTTCAAAGAAGTGAGAAAGACATGCGAACTGTTCAATATAATTCCCCACAGAAACATGGTCTATATTCCTTCCTCTCTCAACGTGGTTGTGATCTTATTCCATGTCTTGATCTCATCCTGAGAAGCTTCTTGCAGGAAATAAATGCGTTAGAGGACACTTGATTGCACCCAATTGTTAGATATTCTTATGATGTTGGTTGTTCAGTTTGACACATGCAAGCTCTTTTGAATTCAACATATCCTCCAATCAATTAATGCTTTTCATACAACTTTATATGAGTTAACATACAAAAAATGAATTTATAACAACAAAATTTCAGTCAAAAGTGTTTGGTAGGTGCATGAAAGGTAGTAAGTAAATAGAAAACCCCCAGGCTTTCCTCGAGACCTCTCTTTAGCAGTTTGGTATGCGCCATCTAGTCTCTTGTTCCCATTTTGAATGCTTTCCCATACATTGTATTTTATGCTCTTATGGACATCATCTTCGTTGTAAGACTTAATTACAAAGAATGAAGCATTCTCATATTTAGCAGGAAAATATGCCAGGTTGTATTGGTCCCTACCAACTACTGGACTATAAACATCATTTCTAGTTGACTCTTGGTCACTTGTGTCTATTGTAGGTACTCATGGATTTCTTGTTTTATTGATGCAAGGACCACAGGTTGTAGGATATGCACAAAATGGATTTGAAAAAGGCCTTAGAAACTTTCAAGCAAATACACTTGACAGGTATGAAAGCAAATACTAGCGAATAAAAGCTTAATGCAATTAGCAGGTGTAAAGTTGATTAGGATGCAAAGGCCTTTGACTAGTAGTCTTTGCCTATGCCAAAATGGGTGTACATTGGAAGAGGCGCCCTCTACAAGACATTACCCACTTATTTGCTTCAAATACCCAATCCGTCCATAATGGAAGGAGATTTCTCTCCATAACAGAAAAAAGGGCATCAGTAGAGCTGATAGAAAGTGTTCACAACAAGAAGAAAAACTGATAATCTATCAATTGACAACAATACTAGATTTCAAAATCTGAAGAGGCCATTGCTCAAAAGAAATTTTAGATGAAATGCCTACTAGTAGCAATATTAACTAAAAGAAATACTTTGTTGTAGCTTTTATATTTCTTAAAGGAGGCACTGAAAGGTCTTGTATAAAAAATCATCTACAGTAGGAAAATCATATCAGATTCATCACAAGCATATCAGAGGCATATAGAGAAATCATTTGTCAGTATAGAGATGAGCTTGCATATAAGATGCATATACTTACCAAATGCAGAGACATATCATAAGGTAAATAAATTCCATTATTTATCAAATTCAAATAACACCATGATTAAACTTGTGTATTTCGAGAGACAAGTCAGAAACCTACGCAGGCATGATTTTTTATCATAAACTCACACAGTCATGAACACACCATATAATCCATGTATGCAAAATTATTATTATACTTTTTTTTTTTGAAAAATATCATATTTAAAATGGGAACATGCAAAGCAAAATGAATGTGAATATGTGGATATGAAGCTCACACATCAATGTAAAAATCAAATTTTTTTGTAATTTTCAAACAACTTGCAAACAAAACATTGAAAATCTGCAGACATCACGTTAAAAATTTGCAACAAAAAAGCCAAGGGAGCCCTCCTTCTAGTGCCATTTTGTGGATGGTGAAAATCTGCAAATGGTTAGTATTTTAAAACCAAACTGGTAATCAAGCATCCATATGAAATAATAAAGCATGTTTCTAAACTAAAGCATATAAAACATGAAATAAACCCTATTTCATATTGGATTGGTGCTATTGTTGAAAATAGCCCTTTCCCAACCCTTGCTAAGATAAGCTAAAGAATGTGAAAATGATATGAAGATGGAGTGGATGGACAAAATTAGTTCTCAAATGAGGAGAGTGACTTTGCATGAGGATTGTGGATGTAATTGTGGAGGATGAAGCTTTCATTTATAGATTTTCTTGATTGTAGATTGGCCAATGAGATGAAGCCACTTGTCAACTTCTAATAGGTTGGAGGATGAGCACATTTTGGCCAATGTGCCAAAATTTTAAAATTGTTGAGTGGGGGAACATGTAAGACTTTCATAATTTAAAATTCTGAGTGGGGGACATGTCAGAATTTAAAATTATGAGTGGGGGACATGTAAGACTTTCAAAATTTAAAATTTTGAGTGGGGGACATGTCAGAATTTAAAATTTTGAGTGGGGGACATGTAAGACTTTCAAAATTTAAAATTCTGAGTGGGGGACATGTCAGAATTTTAAATTTTGAGTGGGGGACATGTTAGAATTTAAAATTCTAAAAATGTTGAGTGAGGAATATTCCTCAAAGATGCCATGTTGAAAGAAAATAAGGATTTTAATAAATCAATAAATTGATTTATTTGTGCAAGTGGGTGGTTAGGTTAATTTAATTAGGATTAGATTAGCCTAATGATGATTAGGATGTTTTGACCCCTTTTGACTTGAATTTTTGATTTATTAAATGAATAACCTTAGAAATGAAATTAATGTTGATGAATGGACCTAATTAACTGCATGATGTAAATTTTGCATGTCTACAATTGTTATTTTAAAATGTGAAGTTATCCTTTAACTTAAATCATTAAATTAAGTAAATAGTTAGATAAATTATTATGGTTTATTTTCAAAAGAAATAAAGTTAAGGAAATCATTATCTTATTTGTTTTAATTAGAAAAAGGTGATTTAATAAAATAAATTTTCAATTTCAATAATAATTAAGTGAAATGTTGTTTAAAATTATTATTAATTAATTGTTTCTTTTTCAAAAAAAATAATAATTGAAATTAAATTAAAATATTTAAAATGGCATTTTTTTTGTGTAAATTAATTATGGAAGATTCTTCTTCCAAAATTGGAAAATGGCAGAAATGGTGGGTTAAGTGGAATTTGCATGGGAAAGTTGTTGGAAAATTTATGACAACTTTTGATTTGGATTTTTTGGAAAAAGTATATGTCAAAATATTGCTTTTTCGAAAAAGGAAGAGGGAGGAAATGAAAAAAGAAAAAATGTCTGCAACTAAAAAAAAATTGTTGAAATTTTTTCTAAGGATTAGTAATCTATGTTGTTTTTCATCGATTTGATCTAAGAAGATTTTATTTTTGGCTTGCACTAGGTTTTGTTGTCAAATCTATTGTTGCTAGAGTTTGGAATCTCTAGATTATAGAAGATTGTAGCTTGCTAGAGTCATGCATCATTTCATCCTCGAATCAAGCTTTGTGTAGGGCTCCGGGTAATTTAAATTTCATAATTTGATCTCTATAGATTTAGATTTTAAAAGGAGAAAGGAAATTTTGTTTGAAAGAGAAAATATGTTTTTTGTGTGTGTTTGGGAAATCCCATTCTCCATAATTATTTCTTCTTCTCTCTAGATTTCTCCTTGTTCTATGTAATTTTCATTCTAGAATTCTTGTTGAAATCTCGATTCCCTCTATCTTTGGAATCTTCTCAACTTTAAACCTCTAAGAATCTCTCTCATCTAAGAACCCTTTCGTTCCATGTATTTTCCCTATTTGAGCACTCTAGAAATTTTTATACTTTTCTTTTGTCACTGTATTTCTTTCATGGGAAAACTTGTTGGATAAAATAAACATATATATGATATTTTATTATGTTTTGTAGTTTTTAAATATTAATGTGGAGGTTTTAGTAAATATGTATATATCTATGTGTATATATTTTGTGCATATATTCAGTTTATTTTGTGCTTCAATTGCAGTAGCATTAGATGAATTGATATATATTTATTTCACTATTTATATAGATATATGTATATATGTATATACATACATACACACATATATATATACATACATACATACATATATATATACATACATACATACATATATATATATATATATATATATATATATATATATATATATATATATACATATATATACATATATAAAGGGAAAAATATTATTTGTAAGTTTTGTTTGAAAATGTCTTTTAATTTAAGCTGTATTTACAATATGAGGAAAATGAAATTCGTGATTTGAAATATATTGTAGAATTTGATTTCATTATTTTCCAGTCAAACTGTATTGGTATATCAGAATAGTTGTTTAAAATAAATAAATATTATAATCAGATTTTGAACTTAGAAGATTACTATCTTAAATTTGCTTCTTTTTACTTTGAACTGATTTTTAAAATAAAGAGTAGATTTCGAGTATCTTAGAAAAATTAGAATTTAGAATATTCTGTGTGGAAAATATTTAAAAAACAAAAAACAAAATATAGTTAAAAAAGAATTGAAATTAGTGAATGATTTATAATTGCTTTTTAATAAATTTAGTTAGTATCTTTAATTTCTTTTTTAAAAGAAAGTTTATTTTATTATGTTTAGATAAATCATGGAATTATTGTTGTTGCTCTTTAATTAGTTTTTTAAGCAAGTTTATAGAATTAGACATTTAATAAATGAATTATGTAAGTGTAGGAAGATATTTATTAAATTGATTATTGTGGGGATAAATAGAAGTATTAGTGAATTTCCTTGCTTTGATTTTTAATTGATGAAAATGGTTATTTGATTGAGAATTGGATGATTTATTAATTTAAATTCCTTATAGTTAATGATATGGTGTTATTTAATTGGATGTGATAGTTTACTTTGTTCTTGTATGGATTAGCGTTATCTCCAGAGGTTAGGGAAAGTGTGAATGCATTTCTATGGTTGCATATTTTTGGTTCATATTGATACCATGTGGGAATTTGTGGGTGGTACCCTGTTGGGAGTTATGATTCTTTTGGTTGAACATTGTGGTACACATTTCTTGGTTTTGGTTTTAAGGAAACCATAGGGGATAGTGGCTCTTCTTGGGGCTAGTGTACAAGTGGTCACCCTTGAAATAGTTTCCCTAATGAAGTGAAAACTTAATTAATTTACTTAGTGGGTTGGGTTAGTTATCACATAACAAGATAAAAATATACACCTTACCCTGATCGTTAGCACTCCCAAAGGCTATGGACGGGTAGGAAGACTTGGTCAATAAGGTCACTACCTTGTATTCACAAAAGGTAGATGCATCCGCATGAGTCACCCTATGGGGCAACACCTTGAAACAGGATGTCTGGTTAACCATAGAAGGAGGTGGCTCCTAGATTATAGGTAGTCTAGTAAATCCATGAAGGCCATCCAATGAAACTCTCCCATTATGCCCCTTTATTTCCTTGGTTCTTGTTCCTTTGTAGTTTTTTTAGTTGTTTGAGTTATTTATTTACTATTGATGTTTATGTTGTCTATGGGCTTGAGTCTTACGATGTGTGTCCTTTATGTTTGAGTTTGTGGCCAAGGGTTCTTTCTTATCGACTCCTTGCATGGGGGGTGTACCTTCAGGTCCACATGATCAGGTGGAAATGTTCAATTCACCCATTGGGTCCCTAGTTGTGATCGTGGCATGGATGCAAATGCAGTGATCTCAAAGCTCGCATGGGGAAGATTGTACCTATGAAGAGTTCTTGTACTTTTGTATTATTGATTGTACCCTTCCCAATGTTATACGAGAAGTGGCCTTGTAATGTAACTCTCATTTTATATTGTGTGTATCTATGGAAATATATTCCACATTTGTAACTTTGAACTCTGAAGATGAATATAGTATTATATGATTTATGTTTATGAATTTATATCTTATTCTTGTTGTACTTATATCATGTTTTATTCTCATTTCTTTCTTCCACTTTAGTTATTATCATTTATCATTAATTATTGGGTTTGTTCAAGTAACACACCATGTACCCCATAGGATTAGGTTAATGATTTATGTTATATCTATGTTGTATAAATGTTTATTTGTTGCATTGTGTAATTGTTATTTTACAAAAAAATATATTTTGTTTTTGTTGTAGTTGTCCTATGGGGTTTGCATGGAAATGAATTACAACTTGCTATCAGAACCAAGGTTAACAACAATGGGTATTGTAGGTTAAGTAAACCCATTATGTTAATCTTGATGTGTAACTTTGAACTTATGTAATCCCTTTCTTGTTGTGCAGAATCATGCCTAGGGGTCGAGGACGTGGACGTGGTCATGGTAATGTCCATGGTGGATGTAGAGCTAGCCATCATAATTCTCCACCTCGTATCTCCCATGAATTAGAGCTGGAGGAAAATCAGGGTTCCCGAAACAACCCTCTAGGTGGAGGCCCTAATCTAGAGAAACAAATTCAGGGTGGTGAGTAGTTGTGTCAGTTATTGGAAGATGTTCTTGGCCATTTGGGTCCTAGGTAGGATGAGCAGTGGGTGATTAGAGAGAGAGAGCAGCCACCGAGGAGGAATGAGATGCCAACATATCAAGATGCAGTGGCCGCTGGACATATGAGAGATCTCCTTAGGGCATGTCCTCCTATTTATGATGGCTCTGGTGGTGGTTTGGAAGCTGAAACTTGGCTTATTGATCTAGATTGATTCTTTTCTGTGTATCCCTATGAGAATAATACTAGGGAAAGGTGCACCATCATGCACCTCAGAGGATTTGCATCCACATGGTGGCAATTGGAAGAATATAAATTACACCTTGACATCGGTTCAGTGACATGGGAATTGTTCTTAGAATGGTTCAAGGCCCATTTCTTATCTGATCACTAGAGGCAACGTCAAGTAGATGAATTCCATTACTTGAGACAGATGGCAATGTTCGTAGAGCAGTATGAGTGTCTCTTCTTTGAGATTAAGCAGTATGCCAGAATTGCTAATGATCAGGCTATGCTAGTACAACATTTTTTCAAAGGTCTAAATTCCAAGATTAGTGGGAGTGTTTGAGTCTTCGAGCCGAAGAAGATGAAGGTTGCTGGCGAGAAAGCTCGCCTTGTGGAGGAGATTGACCTTGGCTTTAGGAGGTCACATTGGAGTTTAGATTGGTAGTACTCCTATTGCTGGTGGTGGTTCATGTGGTGGGAAATCTTAGGCTGTAGGTCCTTCCAAGGCTCATTCTACACCCGTTAAGGGTGGAAAATAGCAGTTTCAGTCAAAGAATAAGCCCTCATAGTCTCATTAGAGTAATAATAGATTTCAGTCTAGGAGGAACCATCATTGGTAGATATCACAATATAACCTGGTTGAGCAACCAACACAATCCTCACAACATGCACCTAGCCATGGTAGCTATCAGTAGTCTAATCTTCCATTTGGTGTTAGAGGGTTTGGCCATGGTATTGGGTGTTTCAGATGTGGGCAACAGGGACACATATGCATAAAATGTCTATAGAGGATCACTACAAGGTTTGGTCAAAGGCTGGCAACATCTGAGCTGATCGTCAGAGACACTAGCAGGTCTCATCAGGTTTTCACTATGGTGGATAATTTCCAGGCCAATCACTATGGAACTGTGGTGGAGGTATCAGGTTTGTTGCAGGGTACTCCTATTTCTATACTTTTTTATTGTGGTACATCGGATTCCTTTATTTCCCCTTCAGTAGTTAAGTGTTGTAATTTGTTTGTGGAAAAGTAAGGCGTTAAGTGGCGTGTTGAATTAACTTATGGGGAAAAAGTGTCAGTGGAGTCTCTTGTTCCAGAATGTAAGTTGGAGTTTGGTTCAATTGTGACTTTGGTGGATCTTTAGATTCTTCCCCTGGGTTCTTATGATATCATATTGGGGATGGATTGGTTGAGTGCACATCAAGAAACAATTGATTTCCATTGTAAGTTTGTTCATTGTTGGGATGATTCTAGAGGTGAGGTTGAAATTGTTGGCATTCAAAATCCTATCTCCTTGAGGGTTATCTCCATAATGCAGTTGAAGAGGTGTTTCCATCAAGGGTGTCAATTGTTCGTTGTCTTAGTTAGTGACCTAGATATGGAGGAGAGCCGAGGGATAACTTTGGATGATTATCCTCTCCTGAAGGATTTTTTTGATGTGTTTCCAAGTGAGATACCTGGGATGCCACCTAAGCATGACATCGACTTTAGAATTTTCTCATTCCAGGAGCTGAGCCTATCTCTAAGGCTCCTTATAGGATGAAAACTTACGAGCTTCAAGAAATTAGGTTGCAGTTGGAAGAATTTCTCAAAAAGGGGTTTGTCTGTCCTAGTGTTTCCTCATAGGGAGCACAATTCATTTTCATGAAAAAGAAGGATGGCTCTATCTGTCTTTGTATTGATTACAAAAAATTGAAAAAGGTGATAATGAAGAATCACTACCCCTTTCCGAGGATTGATGATTTTTTTGAATAGATCAAGGGAGCAAACGTGTTCTCTAAAATTGACCTCAAATCAGTATACCATCAGTTGCCGATTGTTGAGGATGATATTCACAAAATTGCATTTCGTACCCAGTATATGGACATTATGAATTTACTGTCATGCCATTCGGGTTAACTAATGCAGCCTCAATTTTCATGAGCTTAATGAATGGTTTTTTTTGGACCTATCTAGACCATTTTGTGCTCATGTTTCTTGATGACATACTTATCTACTCTAGATCCATGGAGGAGCATGACGAACACCTGAAGCTGGTGTTGCAGTGCTTGAGAGAAAACTAGTTGTTTACAAACTTGGTAAAGTGCAAATTTTATAAGTCTGAAGTGAAATACTTGGGGCATGTGATCTCCAGAGAAGGCATCGCCATGGATCCCTCAAAGTTCCAAGCTATTATAGATTGGCCTGCTCCCAAAAATGTTACAAAAATTTGTAGCTTTATGGGATTGGAGCGCTATTATTGGTAGTTTGCATAGGGTTTCTCTAGGGTTGCACATCCCATCACCTCTCTGCAAGGGAAAGGAAAGAAATATGATTGGTTAGAAAATTGTCAATTGGATTTTCAAACTCTTAAAGAGAAGCTGACTAGTGCACCTATTCTTGTTGTTCCTAATCCTACTCAGGACTTTTTGGTTTGCACAGATGCATCCTTAGAAGGGTTAGGAATTGTTTTGATACAGGACGATATGGTGATAGCATATGAGTCACATAAGCTCAAGGACCATGAGCTGAATTACCCTACTCATGACTTGGAGTTGACTGTAGTTGTTCATGCCCTGGTAAGGTGGAGGCATTTCTTGTTGGGCCATAGGTTCAAGCTACACAGTGACCAACGTAGTTTTCAATACATTTTCATGTAGCCAAATCTTAATGCTAGCTAGAGAAGATGGATGGAATTCCTCTGTGAGTATGATTTTGAAGTGAAATATATTTAGGGAAAGGAGAATGTAGTGGCAGATGCTCTAAGCCATTTCCATCATGAGTTATCCTCTGTGACTCTTAAGGTTGATCTAAAAGGTTAGATTCTTGTAGCACTCCCTTAGGATAGATGGTTCCAGGAGGTGAAGTCGAAGATGGAGTCAAGTAGAGTGCTTGAGGGAAGGTTTATTGGTTATACTTTTTTGATGTTCATGTCACATATATGTTCCTTCCTCAGAGGGTCTTCATACCCTAATCATGTCTAAAGCTCACCGAGCTCGTTATTTGGCTCATCTAGGAGTTAAAAAGATGTATGCAAATATTTTTCCATTGTACTTTTGGCTAGGGATGAAGAGAGATATAGCAAATCTTGTGGTAAGATGCCTAGAGTGTCAAAGGGTGAAGGTAGAGCACCATCATCCAACAGGTCTTCTACAACCCAATCTTGTTCTTGAATGGAAATGGGATATTATATCTATTGAATTCATTGTTGGGTTGTTGATGATTGGACGTCGACATGATCCTATCATGGTCACCATTGACAGGTTGACCAAGGTGGCACATTTATCCCCTATTCGGTCTTCCTATATTGTATCATTTGTGGCAAAAAAATTCATGGATGACATTGTGAGGCTGCATAGGATTCCATGAAGAATCATTTCTGATAGAGATCCAGTGTTCACTTTTGCATTGTGGACCTCATTGCAGTGTGCCCTGGGAAAACAATTGAACTCCAGTTCTGCTTACCATCTAGAAGCAGAAGGTCAGACTAAAAGGGTCAATCAGGTTGTTGAGGATATGCTTCACATGTATGTTATGGATCAGGGTATGTGCAGGATCATGATGGGCCAAAAAGTGGCAATATGATGGGTATGTGGTTGACCACTTTTTTTAACCCAAAATTGATGAAACGAAAAGGGTTTTTAAAGGAGATTCTCAACTTTCCACCAATATAAATTATGCTTTACATTGAATTTAATAAGTAATTATTATTCATTTTCTATTCAAATTATGACTAAAGTTCTGATTGATAAAGTAATTGAAAAACATCTATAGCTTTCAAACGGTATCACATTTTTTGAATCCAAAACATGTGTCGCATTCTATGCTTCACATACTATAGGATTAAAAAAATAAAAATTGTATTTCATGAAGTTTTGACCAAGTTAAGGTGGTTAGACATACGAGTTTTTTATATATTTTTTAAATTTTAATAAAAAATTCATAATTAATTATTTACTTGGAAAAAAATTGCAAAAAAATATGCATTACATTAGGAAATGAATCCTCTACTTATATCTAAAATATTATAAAAAAATATTATCGTTTTATTGTGGTTAAGGTGGTAAGATAGACACCTACTTCTTATTTTTTCCCTGAAATTTAAGTAAGTATACTGCATTGAAATTTCAAATTTTCTCCAAATAGATTTCCTTTTTTTCATGACAAATCTAGTAGTTTAGAAACTACATTCAATTTTCTACAAATTCTATATTCTTACATATTTTTGAAATAATATAGATAACTTATTCAAATTTTTACGTCAAATTGCTTAACTCTGATTTTTTTTATTTTTTTGCAACTTAAGGGCCTTATTTTTCCATGATGATCTAGCACATACCCATCAGTAGTCTCGGTGGGAAGACTATATGCATTTGGTTGAGTTTTCCTACAATAACGGTTGCCATAGTTCGATCAGGATGCCATCATTCTAGGCTTTGTATGGTCGCTCGTGTCGAACACCTCTGAGTTGGGACCATTTGGAGGATAAGATTCTTCTTGGGCCAAAGATGCTACAAGAAATTGTGCAACAAGTCACTCTCATCAAAGAGCACTTGGTAGCAGCTCGGGATTGATAGAAGAAATACGCTGATGCTCATAGGGTTGATCATCAGTTTCCAGTGGGTGATCATGTGTTTCTTCGTGTGCATCCACAAAAGAGCCCTATCCATTATGGAAAAGGCTCCAAGTTGGAACCTTATTTTATGGGTCAGTTTGAGGTTCTAGAGAGGATTGGGCTCATTGCTTACCATTTATCCTTGCATCCCAACCTTGCATGCATTCATGATGTGTTCCATGTTTCCGTTCTTAGGCCTTACTTTCCTGATTTATCTCATGTACTAGATTGGAATGCTCTTCAGGTCAAGGAGTAGCAGCTCACACTGGAGCTCGTGGCCATTTTGCAACACAGGGGACTCATGCTCAGGGGCAGAGAAATTGATCAAGTGTGGATCCAATGGGACATGAATGATGAGACTTCAATGACATGGGAGGATGCATCCCGCTTCTAACCCTCTTTTCCTTATTTTTTTTTTGGCTTTCAAAAGTAAGCCTATTTCTCTAGGGGAGGATGTAGTTCCTCTCATGTTCTGATACTCTGATACTACTTTGTTGTGTGTGTTTTTCTTCAGTGTGATTTCTAGTTATGTTTTTATGCATATTTGATACTTTGTTTGACAAATTTTCTACCATGTGTTGGGCGTGGTAGACAGTTGTACTTATTTTCTTATGATAGTTGGACTTATGTGTGGGATACTCATGTTATGATGATGTTAATTTGTGAGTTATTTTGATGGTGTGATGCCTAGATTCTGTTTAATGTATTTGATTCGGGTGAAAGAGATAGGGTGGCCTTGCTCATCCTTGAGCACCCTGTGTCATTGTAACTCTCCTTCACAATGTGTTTGACTATGAATTATTTGCATATGTATATGTTGTTCGACATTTTGTGTTATGCAGGAATGTAGGTACCATGCGCCGACTCCACCCGCATTGTCAGGTCTAAGCACATCCTATAGACCACCAATGGTTGATGTGGTTAGCGAGTTGGTAAGAAAGTACCCCTGCCTATGTTAGTGGTTGGTCCAGTGATTGTTCATGTCATGTCCATACTTCGTTAATGTGGGTATGGTTGTTAATTAAATCATTTTATTTCATGAGCTTTATAAGTGTGTTTATGGCTTGTTCTAGTGCTTTTTGATTTAAATTAAATGCTAGTCTATGGTGCAAAATATTAAATTAATGAAAGGCTCAATATTGCTTATGATATTAATACTTTGGAAAATTATGGTGTACATTAGCACTTTTATTGTTATTTTAAAATGTGAAGCTATCTTTTTATTTATATCAATAAATTAAATAAATAGTTAGAAAACTTATTATGGTTTATTTTTAAAAGAAATAAAGTTAAGGAAATCATTATCTTAATTTTTTTAATTACAAAAAAGGTGATTTAATAAAATAAATTTTAAACTTTAATTATAATTAAGTGAAATGTTGTTTAAAATTATTATTAATTAATTTTTATTTTTCAAAAATTAATTTGATTAAAATTAAATTAAAATATTTAAAAGGCATTTTTCTTTGTAGTAAATTAATTATGGAAGATTCTTCTTCCAAAATTGAAAAATGGCATAAATGGTGGGTTAAGTGGAATTTGCATGGGAAAGTTGTTGGAAAAATTTATGAGAACTTCTTATTTGGTTTGCACTGGGTTTTGTTGTAGAATCCGTTGTTGTTGGGGTTTTGAATCTCTAGATTATGGAAGATTGCAGCTGGTGGAGTCACACATCATTTCGTCCTCAAATCGAGCTTTGCATAGGACTCTAGGTAATTCAAATTTCATAATTTGATCTTTGTAGATTTAGTTTTTAAAAGGAGAAAGGAAATTTTGTTTGAAAGAGAAAATATGTTTTCTGTGTGTGTTTGGGAAAATCCCATTCTCTATAATTATTTCTTCTTGTCTGTAGATTTCTCCTTCCTCTCTATAATTTTCATTCTAGAATTCCTGTTGAAATCTCGATTCCCTCTGTCTTTGGAATCTTCTCAGCTTTAAACCTCTGAAAATCTCTCTCATCTAAGAACCCTTTCGTTCCCTGTATTTTCCCTATTCGAGCACTCTAGAAATTTTTACACTTCTCTTTTGTCACTGTATTTCTTTCATGGGAAAATTGTTGGATAAAATAAACATATATATGATATTTTATTATGTTCTCTAGTTTTTAAATATTAATGTGGAGGTTTTAATATATATGTGTGTTATATTATATATATATGTATGTATGTATGTATATATATACATACATATATATACATATATATATATAGATATATATATGTATATATATATATATATATATGTATGTATTATATATATACATATATATATATATATGTATGTATGTATGTATATATATAATGTGTATATATATATGTATATGTGTGTATTATAGTATGTATATATATATATATGTATGTATATATATATATATATATATATATACATATATATATACATACATACATACATATATATATATACATACATACATATATATATATATGTATGTATGTATATATATATATGTATGTATGTATGTATATATATATGTATGTATATATATATACATACATACATACATACATATATATATGTAGGAAATGTGAGCAAATAGTGAAAAATAAAAATAAGTTATTCTCTGAACAAAATTATATATAAAGGGAAAAAATGTTATTTGTAAATTTTGGTTGAAAATGTCTTTTAATTTAAGCTGTATTTAGAATCTTGGGAAAATGAAATTTGTGATTTAAAATATACTATAGAATTTGATTTCATTATTTTCTAGTCAAACTGTACTGAAATATATCAGAATAGTTGTTTAAAAAAATAAATATTATAATCAGATTATGAACTTAGAAGATTATTATCTTAAATCTGATTTTTTCTACTTTGAACTCATTTTTAAAATAAAGAGTAGATTTCTAGTATCTTAGAAAAATTGGAATTTAAAATATTCTATGTGGAAAAGATTTAAAAATAAGAAAATTAAATATAGTTAAAAAAGAATTGAAATTAGCAAATGATTTATAATTGCTTTTTAATAAATTTAGTTAGTATCTTTAATTTTTTTTTAAAAAGGAAAGTTTATTTTATTATGTTTAGATAAATCATGGAATTATCATTGCTGCTCTTTAATTAGTTTTTTTAGCAATTTTCTAGACTTAGATATTTAATAAATGAATTATTTAAGTGTAGGAATATATTTATTAAATTGATTATTGTGCTTGGGATAAATAGAAGTATTAGTGAATTTCCTTACTTTGATTTTTAATTGATGAAAATGGTTATTTGATTGAGAGTTGGATGATTTATTATTTAAATTCCCTATAGTTAATGATATGGTGTTATTTAATTGGATGTGATATTTCACTTTTTACTTGTATGGATTCACGTTATCTCCAGGGGTTAGGAAAAGTGTAAAAGCATTTCTATGGTTGCATCTTTTTGGTTCATGTTGATACCATGTGGGAATTTGTGGGTGGTACCCTGTTGTGAATTATGATTCTTTTGGTTGAACATTGTGACCAGTACCCATATCTTTATTTTGGTTTTAGGGAAACCATAGGGGAGAGTGGCTCTTCTTGGGGCCAGTGTACAAGTGGTCACCCTTGAAAGATTTTCCCTAATTAAGTGAAAACATAATTAATTTACTTAGTGGGTTGGGTTAGTTATCACATAACAAGATAAAAATATACACCTCACCCCTATTGTTTACGCTTCCAAAGGCTAAGGATGAGTGGGAAGACCTGGTCGGTAAGGTCACTACCTTCTCTTCATGAAAGGTAGATGGCTCTGCATGAGTCACCCTATGGGGCGGCACCTTGAAATAGGATGTCTGGTTAACCATAGATGGAGGTGGCTCCTAGATTATAGGAGTTTTGGACTCTTCTCCAAGAACTCTACCTCAGTCTCCTTCTCCATAAATTTTGAGAATGACCCTCTTACAAATTTAAAACTCAGAACCAAAAAAAAAAATTGCACAAGAAAATGTAAAATGGAAACAATATTTTATATTGGAATCACAATCATCTAGAAAATTTGGCAGCATCATGTTATCCAAAAATTCAATTCCTCCAATCAAAATTCTAACTAACACAAGGGTATAATATATAGAGAATTGAGGATGAGAATACCACTATGCTAACACCAAACAACATGCCAATACCACCTTGGAAAACCCACACCCATTTTAAGAATAATTTATAAAATATTAAAAATTATCAAATGCTCACATGGCCTTCACATGGGCACCTACACCATGACCAATTAAATTTGGTCAAATTGTTGTTCTTAATTATTCTGCAATGGGTCTGATGGCTCCATGATAGAACATGCATCAAAAAGAAAAATTGGGTTGCCAAATATGAAAGAGCATGTAATGAACATGCAAGGACATGCAAACAAAGTGGTCCCTACCTAGGCAAGAATATTCCTCTTGGGATGCATTTGAAACATTTATCAGAGTAAATTTCCCCCAAAATTATAATTACAAATCCATAGGGAAAGTTGCATATTTTGGAAATTAAAATACTTATTTTCCACACAACATTAGTCCATGTAAGCCCTTATTAAAAATTAAAACAAAAGAAATTATTTTTGGGTGATGCAAGATTGCTCTTACACCCTAGATGTTCCTGCATCAATTAGTGTAGTTACCTAACTCTGATTTTTCTGATTTTACGTCAAGTTACCTAACTCTGGTTTTTTTGATTTTTTTGCCACTTAAGGGCCTATTTTTTCCATGATGATCCTGCACATACCCATGTATTTTTTCATGCATTTTTGTATGTACATAGGTGCTTTTTGTCTAGGAATTAGTTGGCTCCTCAGGTTCCCCCATGATTTAGCCTAGTGGGCTAGCAACCCATACCTTGGGTATCTCGGGCGAGCTAGGGCGAGACTAGCTCCTTGTGGGTGGATACCATAGCCCACATACAGGCCCACTGGTCAATTGTGAGATCCAGGGGTTGAACTCGACACATATGGGGATCAAACCCACAGCCCAAGCCAACTCAAAATTTTAAAATATTTTTAAATGATTTAAATTTTCTTTTTAATTAAGGTGTGCCTATAGGTATAAATTTATCTTCATAATTGTAATCTTGGTTTTTTATTTACAAGATTATGATTAAATATTTAATTTATCAAGGATCGTCTTAATATTTGGTCTTATGGATAAGTTTAGATTAAATATTGAAAGTAGTCATCACCCTAGATTATTTTTTCCCTCTCATAAAGAGCTAGATAAAGAAGCATATTTTTATGTCCATGAAGAACTTATAGACCAATAAACTATTTGAACAAATATGGAAAACCATAAGAAAATTTCTTAATGTAATAATGAATAGCTAAAATATCGAATAGCTTAGACCATGGTATAAAATTAGTTACCCTCCTTTTCCAAGAGATAAGCTTGAGATTCTCAACTAGCTCAAGACATTAGGTAGTTTTCTCACTATGAAACTAGCTATCATCTTAATCTAGTTTATTAGAAATCTCAACCAAAATCATATAAGCCTTTATCAAGAATAAGTATGAAAATAATGTAGCATATGAGACCACCCTTTGGAGGTGATTGTTATAAGCACTTGAAATTTCTTGGGAATATAAATTAATTCAATCTAATACTAAATAAAAATAGGGAAAAAATTCCAAACATTCATGGAAAGAACACTTGAGATTTCCAATGCAACCAATACTTTTACAATATCTAAGCTAGTCATGGCATGATGAAATTATTTGTTTCATCTATAGAATAATATAATAGATGTTTCTATAAAAAAATTATTTATCAAAGTATTATCTCTTGGGATGAATTCATGAGAAGTTTTCAAATACAATCTAGAGATATATTATATTTAAATTTTATTATTAATGAGTTAATTTTGATAATAAAATAATTGTATAAATCTATTATTGAATTGAATGATAGATTTATTGCAACAATGAGAAAGGTTCTTACAAAGATTGGAAAGTGTCCAAACTTTGTGTTTATCATATTGAATTATCTTTTTCTATATAATTGTGTAGAGGAGGGGGGATGACTACTTAGGACCCTAGGTCATGAGAGTGTCTAGAATGATTAGCTGCCCTGATCTACCTAATGCTATAGGATTATTGAAAGTAAATTTAATGCATTAGGAGGGTAAAAATGAAGGGAAATTGATCTACCACTATCCTTCTATCAACCTGAGAGGTTTGGGGAATCAGGTGAGTAGGTTCCTGAGTCAAAACCAAGACCTAGGAAGATTTCTTCTAGAGGACCCCAGCGTAGGAGATGAATGACATTGCATCACACTGTCATCTCAGTTAGTTGTTGGCATCCATACGGATAGATAAAACAAAGTATAGTTTACATTGGAAAGAATCCACTAATCTACAAGTTGACAAATAGAGTTTCAAGCAACAACAAAAAACTATAAATGACTAAATAGTTAGAACAACAAGAAAAATACTTTAACTTAAGAAACGAAAGTTGATGAGAAAAAATTTGGTAGAAATGTAACTCATGATTGATCCATCCTCCTACAAGATTCACACAAACATGATACATACACACAAAAAAAAGGGGAAAATGTTTGGGTTGTTTTAGGGCTTGTCATAGTCAAAACCCCATTTTGATGTTCCCACCACCATGAACAACCATAATAGCCATGACGTAGAAAATTTGATAAAGAAAGTATGAAAATAAAGTAATATCAAGAAATGGTAACAACATTATGCTTTGAAATCAAATGGAAATGCTAAGAAAAGTGGATATCACCTCCCAAAAAAGGTGCCCTCAAGCACATGAAGGGAGTTGTGAGTTCACAAGCCTATGAGTGCAACTGTTGCCACAACAATGAGAGAGGAAAAAATAGAAAAGTAATGTCTTGGAGATTCAACAATGGAGAATGATATGAAAAATAAAGTGTGTAGTTGCAAGTAGAGTTCAAGAAACATGTAGAAGATTGAAGAAGATCGAATGAATCAAGAATGAAATGTTTTTAGCATGGATAGAAGCCCAAAATAGCCATTTGAGTTTGGTCAAGGCTGCAGGAGCATTAGTCTTCATTGCCAATGGAGAAGAGTAATTCCTCTTCATATTCTAGAGGTGAAAATTTTATTACGATGATAACGTGTTGTGCTAGCATCCCCAACAAAAGTACCCCTACTAACACTATAGATAGCTGCCAAGTGGGTGAAAGTAGAATGGATGAAGTGGAAAAGCATCATCAAATTTAATTCTTCTAAGGTAAGGTGATGTAGATGGAAATTTTGCAAGGGGTGTAAATTCACTCCATTGCATTTTATCCCCACTTTAGAAAGCATATGTGCTAGTAGATGTGAGGTAAACTGGATCAAAAAAGTTCAAACAAACTATACCTAATTTTTTTGTATAAGCATGAATTTGTACCCCATGTGAAAATCCCCATTTCTCATTTATCCACCTTAGAAAACCAAGTTCAGAGGCTTAATTCCACCTAAGCCCACTACTTGCATCCCACTTGGTGCCTGCTTTGAGTGTCAATTGAGACATTTCTATCGAGGATTCCTGTGCAACACACAGCCATCTGTGTGATGCACTTACTTCCCTGGTAGATTCCTACAGCTGAACCTATAGAGGCATTACTCTTCTCATTGGAGGTGAAGTTGTAATGCCCCCTTCATTCGACCAGCCCAAATATGGTTGTTTCTCTTCATGTATTCTTCAAATTCACCTCTTGAACAAGACTTTCATCTTCTTCCAAGTATTGAGATCACTCTACACATGCTTCTACAATCTCTACACATCTTTTTCATAGATCCAAGCATTCAACTTCATACTCTTTTACATCCATTTCAATCTTCAAGTAGCATTCTTGCATTCCATACAAGCCAAATCAACACTCAGCCACATCGGTAGAGCAAGTTTGGGATGATGCCATTACAGCAAAGGCTTGATTTCCTCTCATTTTCGAACCCAAGCAGCCTCGAATGCTCTTGGTGAAGGTGGTAAGCTTCCCTCTCCTCTCCTCTATCATTTGGTTGAGTTAACACTTTACTGTTTTGTAGTGCTTTTATTCTCTTTATTGTATTGTTTCCTTTATCTCATTTCCTTGGTTTTTCATGGAGGTGGGAACACCTAAACGGGGGTCTGACTGAGGAAAAACCCTACATAGCCATGCAACATTCTCCTCTCTTTCTGTGTGTAGGATTGTTTGCTTCTCAAAGGATTAGTTGTCGAATGAATTATTTGGTGAGATTCTTCTTACTCTCTTTACTCTTGCACATTTTCTTTATAATATTAGAGAGTATTTCATTTATTTAATGACATCATTCTAGCCCTATATATATTCAGCGAGGCCATTAGCTAGTTCTTTTGGTTTGACCTCATCTTTGTTGTTGTCTAGTTGTATGGATGCCAATGCACTTTTGAGATGCCAGCACATTGCGCTGACATCCCACACTTTTTTCCTCAAGTAAAGAGATTCCTAAAGCGTAGTGTTGGACCTAAAAACTGGATCACCTAGCCCCTTCCTATGGTTTGGGCATGCAGAGTAATTGAGAGGCTTCAAAGTCCTCATTATTCTCATCTCACATTTCCATACATTACACTTAGCTGAGGTAAGTTAGGGTAGCCTCTCGTGTCTTATCCCTTCATGACCTATGGTGTTGAATGCAGTGGTCCTCCTCTCTTACATTTTTGGTGAGCTTGACATGAACCATTTTTATTCCATCCTTTCGATACTAATAGTTCCTTTCCTCATACTCTAGCAATGTTGTAGGTGAGAGTGTTGTGAGGATATTTACTTACAACCCAGCTTATGATGCCTAGTTGGCATAGTTGGAAGGTTCCAAAGGTATTACATGATGAAACCTTGATTGGGTCACCGTCTTATCTGTCAACCTTTAGGGATTGTGAAAGTGATGTCTAGTGTGCATAATGGTCTCCTTCCTACATCAACCTATCCCCTCTATGCATCCTCTAGATAGTGATAATAGTATAACTTTCACTTCACAATATCTACTAATGGGTTTTAACAAGGAACAATCTCCTCTTTACATTCCTGCAAAGATCAATGGAAACATTATAGTGGGTGTTCTTGCTGATTTGGCATCACAAGTGAACATAATAATAGAGGAGATTATGTTGATAAACTTATTACACAAGGATGGGTATGATGTTCCTGTGAGTACCATTTGCACACATGAAAGGCTTTCCGTACTTGCGTTTGGTAGTATTGTCCTATCTATCTTAGTTGGACCTAAGTCCGTGAAACTCTTGCTTGATATCATCCCAAGGTCTAAGCTCTTTAGGGTGAAATGAGGTATCCCTTGGTTGGTGGCAATGAATGTGGTACCCTTCATTATGGATAAATGTCTAATATTTATCCACGAAGTCTCCATGCATGTAATCCATGACACTGGATATAGACCACCGATTGTTCTAATAGCTACTCCTTGGATCACCCTTGGCCTATGTCCATTGGTCCTCTCCCACCTAGGAAAAATATTTTGCACAAAACATATCAGAACTATAAGAAAGGACATCTGAGGCTGAAAGTTAGATACCCTCCCTTGCTTTATGTTGCCTCACAAAGGGCTTGCTTAAAATCTAATAGTGATGTTGCTAAGGCTTTAAAGAAGGAAGAGGAGAAGCGATCTCATGATCCTCCTTTTTACTCTCCCGCTAGTTCGTCTAGTGGTCCTTCTTGCTTTGTTGAGGGGTATGTGTAGGATCATGATGGGCCAAAAAGTGGCAATATTATGGGTATTTGTAGGGTATGTGGTTGACGACTTTTTTTAATCCAAAATTGATGAAACAAAAAGGGTTTTTAGAGGAGATTCTCAGCTTTCCACCAATATAAATTATGCTTTAACTTGAATTTAATAAATAATTATTATTTATTTTCTATTAGAATTACAACTAAAGTCCTAATCAATAGGCTGATTGAAAAACATCTATAACTTTCAAATGGTATCACATTTTTTGAATATGAAACATGTGTCACATTCTATGCTTCACATACTATTGGATTAAAAAAATAATAAAAAAATTTCACGAAGTTTTGACGAAGTTAAGGTGGTCAGACATACGAGTTTTTTATATTTTTTAAAAGTTGTAACAAAAAATACATAATTAATTATTTACTTCGAAAAAAATTACAAAAAAATATGAATCACATCCAGACATGAGTCCTCTACTTAAATATAAAATCTTATAAAAAAATATTATAATTTTATTATGGTTAGGGTGGTCAGACAAACACCTACTTTTTTTTTCCCTGAAATTTAAGTAGTATTTCATTGAAATTTCAATTTTTTACCAAATAGATTTTATTCATTTTCAAATAGACCTAGTAGTTTAGAAACTACATTCAATTTTCTATAGATTCTATTCTTACATATTTTTGAAATAATAAAGATAACTTATTCAAATTTTTACATCAAGTTTCCTAACACTGATTTTTCTGAATTTTTTGGCACTTAAGGGCCTATTTTTTCCATGATGATCCTGCACATACCCTAAGGTAATATTGGGTCTTGCTCCTTATCTACAGGAGAACCCAATGGTGCCCACTTGGTGAAAGCCTAAGAGTCCTGCTTTTGAATTTCTTATTCTACCGATGGAGCATAGACCTATTAGGTACAACAACAAGAAGGTCTCCTAAGGAGAGTCCTCTTTTTCTTGACCTTTGCGGCCTCCTATTGCTCCTACTCGTAAGGAAGTGAGTGAAAAGAGGTTTGCTATCGAGGTTCTTGATTCAACTCCTCCTGTCACTCCTCAGCCTATTCCTCCTACTCCCGTGTAGGAACTTGTCCCTCCATCATAAATGACTGTAGTGGACGTTTCTATGGTTGAACAAGAGATTTTTGTCCCTTCGCAAACCCCAACCTCTAACTCTAAGATTTGTAGAAACTACCTTGCATGTGAATGTAAGCACCGATGAAAGGCCCTCTTGGCTGAGTAGGATGCCTCGCAAAGAAAGGAGGAAGAAAAAATTGCCCCTACTTTAGGGCCTCCTATAGAGGTTTTTTCCTTCCTTCTGCTTCTCTCTAGTTAGGTCCCATATTACTCCGAGCTTCCATTGCGAGTAAAAATGTGCCTAACCCTAAAAGGTTATAGGTTTTCATCATTCCATTGGTGGAGTCACCTTTGCTGATATCCATTCTGGATATCTAGCCTTTCTTGAATCTTATGGATATGATTTATAATTCAGCTATATCCATTGCAGTTCTTTCCTCCTCTTCCTCTGTGCCTTTGGCCTTGTCCATGGGGAGTTCATCTCCCCTGATGAAATGGGAGGCAGAGGATGGTCCCTCTTGCAACAAGGGACATAGGAGGATCTTTCCTTCTCCACATGGTGGCCCCATGCTGACTTGTTATGTCTTAGTAATAGAATTAGTCCCGACTTCCCCTGAGTTTGTCACCACTCTTGAGTCATTCAATGAGGTTAGAAGTGAACCTCAAGTGCAACTTGTCCCATCCATTGAAGTTAGACACCATGCTTCTATGGGGTGCATGTTTAATTTTGTGGACAAAGTCTTGGCCTTGTTGGCAATCTTCATGAAATCATTGACCTTGACTCCACAAGAGCTCAATGAAGAGAGCCTCGAGGGGCCCTCTTCCTTAACCCTTGTTGCAAGAGGGTTGTACACTCCTCCTCGTAACATCCCACCATTGTAGGATTATCCTCCTTCCCCTTATGAGGATTTAGATTGGGAAGTGGACAACCTCTTGGCTGATCAGTGTTAGGAGGAGGCCCCTTTTCTTGATCTTGTGTGCATGTGTTTTGTGATGTGTTCCCCCATGCTTGTGCTATGTGTGCTTGGATGACCCTCGTCACCCTTGTTGGTGCTTGGATACAGGTGTGGTTTTTGTGTTGTAAACCTTCTTTTATATGTATCATCATTCTTCCATGTTTGTGCTCAACTTTTGATAAATTGGGGATGATGAAAAGCGTTGGGAGCATTTAGGCTTCCCTTCCATGTTAACCCAATTTTTTATTTTTATTTTGTCTTCTCGTGAATTCTTCACATGGCCTAATATAGTAGGGTGCTGATGATAGTTCATTTATATACTATTATTATACCTATATATATATATGAGTAGTTTTGACCCCAAAATATCAAGCTACCCCTGTGTCCTTTATTTGTGTTTTCCCTCTTTTGCTTTATCATTTCTCTTCTTTGTTTGAGTTATCCCTTTCATGTGTGACAAATCCTTTCTTTAATGCCTCAATTTTCAAAAAATGCATTCATTTCCAATGAATATTTTCTTGAAAGTCTTCACAAACTTTTCCTTAGAATCACATTCTCACCTTGGAACCCTAACAAAACATGTTTTGTTCATCACAGGTATGTAAAGAAATGGCTTGGAGACCTTCCTCATGTTGATGTGTTTTTTATGCACTTCTCAATACAGGTAATGCATAGGTGCATCACCTCTCTTGAAAGACAATCTTCCACAATTAGATTGCATAACACTATACCAAGGTCTCTAATGTTAGGTCTTGATAATGCTTGGAATATCTCAGCTGTTTCATGTGATTTATTGGAATCACAAGGTGAACTTACGGATGAGTTACAAAGTGTGGGAAGTTGGGCCTACAAATGTAGTTTCAAAGTGTTGGAACTAAATGAACAGTGGTTTCCCACTCAAAATAGCAAGTTGAAACTCATCAAATTCATCTTATTAAGCTTCATGGTGACACTTGAGATCCCACTCTAACCAAGGACTAAAAGAAATAGAAAAAAGTGAAAGGGTTCAGAAAGTTGTTCTAAATCTAGGCTACAAATGAACAGTAACAATGGGGGTTGCTACAATAGACAAACTTCCCCAAACTAGATTTTTCTTGACCAAGAGAACCTACAACTACACAAAATCAGTGCAATCTCCTAAGGTCTGTAGATTTTTAAATTGTACATGCACATCATGAACATGCAATTGAACTAGGTTACAGTAATAGAATAAAGAATCCTAGGCTAAGTTTACATAGTATTTTTTTATCAAAAAGTGCTAAAAGTATGGATTGACAGCTCATCAAATACTATAACAACACCATTATAACAACCATTCAAGAAAATACACACTAAAACTAATATGGCAAGTAGAACCATGCATGCAAGATGAGAAAAATCAAATAGAACATCCATAAAATCATGGAATTTTGTCTTTTGTTATTGAAAATTCCCTTTTATACCATCTCTCCAACCATTTACAAATGAGGAGCAAGCCCCTATTTATAGTTTTCCAAAGCCCAAATGAATGGCTAGGATTAATTTGAATTTTGTGGATCATATTTTCTTTACACTATGGTTTCACCTACCCCACAATATTTAGCAATTTAAAATTCATCTTTTGTCTTTTCCCTATTTTTTCTTTTAGTTCCTAGATGTTGTAGCACTTTTATCCTTTAGTGGCTACCTTTTGTTTGATGCAATCCTAGCATTCTCTTTAGTCAATCAAGAGGGTCTTGTTTGTAGATTTTTCTCATTGACAGAAAACATGCTACTCTCGATCCTGGTGGATAGCTCTTAAATTTTTTGAAACTGACTTCTTTGGCATGCATTCATATGTTAGCTATTCATTCTTTTAGTGCCAGTTCTGTTGATAGGTGCTAGGAGGAGAGGTGAGCATAAAATGAATGGTGAAAAAAGTAACGTGCTCTCCCTTGTTCAACTTTCTTAGTGGGCCTTGTTGGACTTGTCGTTGTACCAAAAGATCGAGTTGTCAATTCCTAATACAAGATTTGGTTAAGAACCACATGAGGTAGTTAGGCTATGTCACAAACCCAAGCACTAGTGCTACAAGGAAGATCAAGGGTCACACCTTCCAAAAATCCCCCTAGCAGAAGAGTGGGGTTTGAACCTATAACAAGCTCTTATACCAATTTTTGGACTTGCCATTGCACCAAAGGATCAACCTGTTCATGCCTGATACAAGCTTTGGTTAAGAACTACAAGAGGTGATTAAGAACTACAAGAGGTGATTAGATGATGTCACAAACCCAAGCACTATGATGAAAGGAAGACAAAGGGTCACACCTTTCAAGTGACCTCCTCGTTGGACTCACGATAGGTTCCATAAATCCTACAGGAAAAAGATGCAATAAGTGTGTTTACATATAAATCAAGGAAAATGTTAGTCAAATCCTACAAACTCAATGTTAGATCTATCCATGCATCATTAAAAGATCATAATATTCATCATTGTTCCACATTTTGGGCTCATTTGGATCATAAACATAAATGTGGGTGCAAAGGGGTGGGTTCCACAAGTTGGAAGGATGGTGAGCAACAAATGACAAAGGGACAACAGATGGTGGACGACGAGTAGTAGACAGACAAGGGATAACATATGGAAAACTAACGGTGAGCGAAAAACAAGAGGTGGATGAAGGAAAATGGATGAAAAAGAATGGAAGATGTTGGATGACCTTTCGTAGGGGTGGACTTGTAAATGATGGGTGACATACAAAAAATAGTGGAAGAATGGAGGACGATGGACGATGAACCGATGGCAGACGACTGATGACAGATGGATGAAGTATGAAAGATAGTGAATGAACGGTGGATGAAAGACAATAGGTAGACGAGGGATGAAAGGTGACAAAAAAATGATAGATGGTAGACAACCTTCAGTAGGGACAAACTGACATGTGATAGATGGTTGATGATAGACAACTAACAAAAAATGGTAGATGATGGGTGGAAAATAATGGACAACGGATGAATGGAGGATGATGGATGATGGACGGAAGACCAATAGAGGATGATAAAAGGTGGACTAATGATAGATGTCAGATGGTGGATGGAAGATGGATGATAGATGGTGAACGACCTTCCATATGGGCGGACCCACAAGTGATAGACGATGGATGAGATAGGACAACGAATGATGGACGATAGATGGATGACAAACCAATGGTAGATGGTGAATGACCAACAAACAAAGGATGAATTCCACAAGGGTGGAACCATGAATGCAAACTTGTGAGGCACAATGGATGCCAAGGTGTTGGGCCAAGGGAAACCCTCTAGGACCAACCCACGAAGGAGAATGACCTAGTGGAATTGAGGTAGTCAAACTTGTCCAATAGAAAATTAATTATTTTAGGGCTCATGGCCAACCTAGGTTGGGAAACAAGGGCATGCAAAATGAAATGAGGTCAAAAAAACTTGACTCGATAAAAAAGAGGAGGTCCCTAATGTTGGTGGGGAATGTGTGCAAAGAATTCACAACAAATGGTGACTCCCTGGTGGAATTCTCTAGAGAATTTTGATGACAAACTGGAATCAAAAACCAAGAATCTCTCATTTTGATCCTCATTCTAGGGAAAACAAACTAAATTCTCAACCAAAGGATCAAAACCACTAGTTAATCCAATCTTTAGTATGCTAAAAATCCAAGTGTGTGCATATAATTTAATTCCCATCCTTTAGTTGCTATAGAAAACTAAGCTCTATCTAGTTAAGCTACATAGTTTATTCTAGCTCCAAATGCATCATGGACATTGTATCGCTCCCAATCAAGCATCCATAGCCCTAATGATTTTGTCATTGTGATTCTCCCAAACATTTCTCTACTATTGGCCATACGTCCATAGCCCCAGTAGAGTTGCTCAGATCCTCCTAAAAGGTTGAATTTCTTTCTTTTTGATTTTGAGTATTTTTATTTTCTTTCATTTCTTTTGATTTTCTCTTTTCAATTCTTTTCTTTTCAACCCATAAGCATTGAAGCTTGCACTCAGGGCTAAGAATCATAATGGTGTTGAAGTAGAATTTTTAGATTTTTCACATAACTAGACTTCACAAATGGCCCTATAGTGACCGTTAGATTCTTAAGATGTGTGAAAGATGTAATATTTGAGAATAAATCAAGGATGAGACCAACCCACATCTTATCCTCTTTGAATCAAACACCTAAATCACTTGACACTAATAGAAGATCCTCACCATCCACTCTAAAAACGTTAAAAAAAAGGGTGATCATCACATTTCTAATCCTTGCAGATTTATCCTTGTACTTAGAAAAAAGAAGTTCAACATTGTAGCATTCAAATTTAAACACATCATCATGAAAAATCAACAATCGAGGTGATTCATTAAACCTATGGTTAATCCATAAACACATTCATCTACCCTTATTCCCATAATCAAAATAATTAGTGGAGCTATGAGAATTAATAGGAGCAAGGAAGGATAGAACCTAGATGTTGTCGCATGGAGGTGGCAGTGTTTGATAGGGGAGAGTGAGCATTACATCATCAATCATTGCATCGATAGCCATGGGTGGGAACAGTGGAGGGTGCAACACTTTGGACATTAAGATTGTATAAGGCTGGAGAAATAGGGAAACAAGCACCCCTTCCAATCTTTGTATGGGATCGGTAGTCCCTATTGGCTATTCCTTCAGGAGATAGACTTCATCTCATTCGTCCTCTACAATCTTGGTATCCACTCGATTGTTGTCTTCAAAAGGAAGCACACTGTCCCGTCTCCTTCCCCATGTATTGACCTCATTTTTTTATGTTCAATGTCATGGGATGATGACATGCACAAATCCATCCTATTATAGCCCTTTGAATGTGAAGGAGGATCAACAATTATCGTTGCAAAGGGACTTCAAGTTGTAGCTTGCAGTTGGCCAAGTGCATAATACTTGTTGGAAGTCATTGAAACACCTCTGCCATTATCTTCTTCTTTTTGCATTGCATGTGTCTCATTAGGATGTTTGATCACTTCACCTTGATCACTGCCATTGTAAATGGAGAAGGAACCCCTCTCCCACTTTAGAGGCTCCAATGTTTCATCAATGGGAGGTTCAAGTAGTATGTCTTCATCACTGCCAGCCTCTGAGATACAATCTTCCTCCACATGGGAATACCTTTGTAGTATAGATCCTAATGGAAAGAAGTCATCAATTGATGACACCTCATCAAGGGGACCAAAATATACTATGTGATTTCCCTCCAAGGACTCACCATAAAGCCCATTGTTCATGGTGTGCAAATGCTCTTCAAGAGGAAGAAATTCTTGATAATGGATGGACAACATTGCCATGTGTTCTACCCCATTATTTGGAAGCTCAAAGATGCATTGGTCTTCTTCCATTACTATCTCAACATCCTCATAAGGACTACCTTTAGCTAGGTTGTCACTTGGCTCAGGCTCTTGATCCTCACGTTCCATCCTTGAAGCAACTATAGGAAGTTGTTTGCTTGGCTGCCTCACTTGTTCTTTGACTTGCTCAATGGCTTCTTGGCACAATCCACATGTGAACTCCAAGTGTGATGAATCATGAAGTCTACACCAATTTGATAGCAACAATACCTCAAAATCCACTTGACATGACAGCTCAGACCAATCCCTTGCTAAAATTGACACTAGCTTGTTATATCTATCCATGATCAGGTCCTCATCATCACTTGAAAAGAAAGTCTGATGGTAGACAGTCACAGCGAGTGGTTGTCCCCACTCCTCCAAATCTGCATTTTTAGATGCTTGGTCACTATCATTGTAGATGGAGATTTCCTCTAATATTATTTCACTTATGCCTTCATCATCATTTTTTGTTGTCCCAAGGCTTTCATCCTTTTCCTCTTTCTTCTTTTCAACATCTTCATGAGCTACCCCAATATGTGACTTCCATTCATTTATCTTCTTGGGTGGAGGACTACTCTTCTATGAGGGAGGGGAAGCCTACTGAACTAGTTACAACCATATTTTTATCACGGCATTTTTCTACCCCAAGACTTTCAGATCCTCCCTCTTGGTTTTCATTTTCTATGTCTTCTATCCTAGCACCAACTTGTGTCCAACTAGTTGATTTATCTTCAAGGTGTTGTCCTATAGATGTTGACAAATCTTCTGCCTCATGGGATGCCACATCCTTGTTGAAAGTTGGCTGCTCCAACTTTTTCAAGCAACCCTTGACTTGGGTGATGATGTTCACACAGGAAGAACAAGCTAATTATGAGTGAGGTGCATTGTCAAATTTGCACTAGGTTGACATCAATACCTCCTCCAATCTTAATTCATCCTTGCTGCTTAAGTGCTCTTGGATCAACTCCTTGAATGCGTTAGCTACCATCACTGTCAATTCTTCCTTTGGGTCTACAAGAGCTAAAGGTTGATATATTTCCGAAAAGGGAATTTCTCCTTGCAAGGCTCTTTCAACCTTGTTCAAGAATGTTAGACACCCCAACTCATTATGTCAGCATGTGCCATGGATCTGGAATTTTTCTACAAATGAAAATTGTTGCAGTGGTCTCTTCAATCTCCTATTTAAATTTGCATGTAGCTGAGTGATGTTGATCTGTACATGTTGCTCCATTTCAACTCAACTTTTTTTTACCTTCATAAATTTTTGATTTTAAGTTCCAACATTAATAGAGATCTCTCTATCTCATATTTCTTCTTTGAAGGTTCTCTCTTCAACTTCTAACTTTCAACTTTGTATCCACAACATGTCAGCCCTCCTTCTAGCACCAGTTCTGTTGTTGTGCTTTTATGCACTCCTCAACATAGGTAATGCACAACTGCATCACCTCTCTTGAAAGTAAATCTTCCAAAATCATATTGCAGAACACTATCCCAAGGTCTCTAATGTCAAGTCTTGACAATTCTTGGAATACGTCAATTGATTCATGTGATTTGCTTGAATCACAAGGCAGTCTTATAGATGAGTTACACAACATGGGAATTTGGGTCTACAAATGCAAATTCAGAGTGTTGGAAGTGAATGAACAGTTGTTGGTGTGAATAATTTTCTTGTACCTAGCTTATTCATTCACTAGGTAATTAGGGGACATATTCACATGGTTAAGTTTCCTTAGGATAAAAGATTCTTTCTAGAAGTCTTAGTTGGCATTTCTAGAACTTATCTTATCTAGCTAGGATGCATCATTTCCTAGGTGATTAGGTTGTTGGTTGTATCATGTCATAGGATCATGACATCATATTCATTCCTATCTCTCAACCTTGCCCATATAAGCAAGACATCTCATGTACATTATTATTGAAGCTAATATCAAGCAATTTAGCCATTATTCAATCTTGCATTGTGAAGTAAGCATTCTTGCCATTCTCTCTCTTGTGGAAGTGGTTTTGGTCGCAACTGATCTTGGGGGTGTTGAAGAGTCACCATCAACTCCTACATGGTATCAGAGCTCTCCAGGTGTTGTAGATTCCTTCCCAAATTTGAGGGTGATATTTTTGGCTTGAAGAATTTTGTTGGGTACAGATTGGGGTTTCCATAACCTCACGGTTGAGTTCAAAAGGCTTCGCAGACGAATTTTGACTATAAATTTGCCTATATTGGGTAAAGTTGTTTTTGAGGCAATTTTTTTTTGCTGGGACAGCCTCCCAAACGGTACGATTTTTCATATTTTCGCAAAAAAAATATTTTGTTAAATATTTTTCTGTGGATTTTATTTAAAAATTTGGGGCAAATTTTTTGGATTTTTATTTGTAAAAATCTAGGGCAATATTATTTTTCGGGGCTTATAAAGTTTATTGGTGGAAACTATTTCAGGCTTTTAAATCCCTGGTCATAGGTATGTAATCGCCTGTAGCACATGTACGCAGACCAAGATCTACCGACCACCAGTTATCTTTCCATCAACCTGTTCTTGCCGGTCACATCTTCATCCAATCGGCATATATTGGCATATTTCGGTAGATTGGCATCCATCGGCGGGCAAGGTACCCGTTGTAGGGTACAAATCTTACATTCTACAAATCCGACGCCCTCCACTCGTCAGATCTGTTGTAGGTGGACTTATGGTGTCCTTTGCTAATCATTGAGGATCTGTCAGAGGTCTTTCCTCCATTGGGTGGTTTGTTTGATCGCAGCCAAGCACATCATCTTCGACATATAGTTTGAGCTCTCATCGGCGAGTACTAAGCTTTTAACCAGCTGTCAAGGTCGCTGTCACAGTTGCATGGTCCGTGGTTTTTTTCAGTGATCTGCATCAGCATAAGCCGCGGGTACCATCCACTTGGTTGCCATATAGTCTGGTTCACAAGGTACCTGGTCTGCACTATACACTGGTCGCAGGTACTTCACATCGCCAGTCACACCAAATAATTCGTTCACTACGATCTTTTGTAACGGCTTGGTACATCGCTATCTAATCATCTCTTTGTGGTCAGCTTATGCATTCGGCGGATATGATTTTATCAGTATTATCAATAGGTTTTTATATTGTATTGGCGTAGGTCGACAATAATGTGATTAGCCATTGATAAAATATATAATAGCCGACCATAGTTTGTATTGGCCGACCTTTGTATTCGGTGGTTTTTATTTTGCTTTGCTTGGTGGTGTGGTCACATGGAGAACCGAATTGTAGCCCTCAGGTGCCAAAAATTTTGCAGCTCTTTAGCCTTTCAGTGCTATGTATTTGCCCCAAGTGCCTATTTATAGGCCTTTTTTTCATTTTTTCATAACTTTTGCATACGGAGGCAAAATTTCATAAACGAAATATCGATGGAAAGCTGGAAGTTTGAATTTTTCAGTGGTACAGATATTTTGTAGAGATTTTGCAGTTTTGTGCCTCTTTTTTCAGGTTGAAGCCCAATCATCATTTTTCACCTCCGAGCTCATATCTTTGTGCTCTGATCTCTAATTTTTTCCAAATTTGCGGCATCAGAAATGTATTCGAGAGCACTTCAGATCTAATCATGCACTTTTTGTAGATTTGTTTCCAGATTTTTATATTTTTAGTTTGTAGCTGATTTGATAGTTTGGGATTCCTTGTTGTAAATTTGCAAAAAAGTGCAAATCTTGTTGGGACAAAGGGGTTGATTTCTTGTATTGTGAGGGAAATTTTTGTTCCTCTTTTGTAATATCTCATTGTATCATGGATTTGACAAAATTTTTACTTCTAACTCCATATAACTATCATGAGTGGAAATCTCAAATGGAGTTATTATTGTTAAAATCAAAGTTGCAACGAATCACATTTGGTCAAGATCCAGAACCTACAGGAGCAAAAGAGAAATGAAAATGGCTTGATAGAAGGGATGAAGCTCTTGATACTATGAAGTTGTCCATTTCTCCAGATGTTAGATATCATGTTGCATCTTGCACTCATCCTAATGAAGCTTGGAATACTTTAGAGAGTCTCTTTGGTAAGCTAGATAAGATGAGGAAATTTAAGTTGGAGAATGAACTCATGGGTCTTAATCCTTTAGATTTTGACAATTTCCAAGACTTTTTCTCTAAGCTCAATTCTCTTAGATTGTAGTTATCTAATTGTGGGGTAACTAAAGACGATAAATAGTTGATACTTTCTATTCTTGCTAAGCTTGGTCCTGATTATTTAGTGTTTGTTTCTACATTCTATGCTACAATGGATTCTCTTGGCAATGCATACAAAATTCCTTCTCTTGATGAATTTGCAGCTCAACTCACAAGGGAACAAGAAAAGTTAGTACACATGGCCACATTGAAGTCTTCTAGATCTCATGCTCTTTTTGCAAAGGAGACAAAGGATTCAAGTGGCAAAGGTAAGAAGCAGAACAAGGCACCCAAGTCTAATGAGCAAGGTAACGATTCTCCTTCACATGGCACTCCTAATTCTACACCCTCTTCTAAAGAGGAATCATCTAAAAAGAAGAAGTCAAAATGTGCATATTGTAAAAGGTTAGGACATGATGAGCATAGATGTTATAATAAGAAGATTGATGAACTAACACACCTTCTTCAAAAGAATAACATTAAGCTATCCTCATCAGTGTCTGCCACTTCTTCTTCAACATCTCAATCGGCAGCTCCATCATCATCATCTTAGTCACAGGACACCGGATCTACTTCTGGGCTACACAAGATGAAAGGACAAGCACTCTTGGCCTCTACAAGTCTTGCATCTCATAGATGGCTTCTTGATTCAGGGGCATCTCATCATATGGCATCTTCTATGGACATGTTCTCTTCTTTTGAGCCTTGTAATTCACCTCATATATTGATGGGTAACAATACATATATGAAGGTAAGTGGGAAGGGACTTTCAATGATGTACTTTGTGTTCCTTCCTTTTCCACTAATCCCCTTTCTATTTATCAAATTACTCATGGGGGTGAAGGTAAAACAGTTGAGTTCACTCCAGATAGGGTGTACATAAGGGAATTGGAGACTAGGGATATTGTTGATATCGGGATGGTTTATCATTCATCTCATGTATATTCCTTTTCACATTTTGCTTCATAAGATGATAATGTTCCTTTGACTGCATCACACACTTCATTGAGTGTGAACCATGATAGTGAGGAGAAGTTTGGTCAACTACACCTTGGTATTCTAGAAACCAGTGTTGAGCTTCCTACTCCTCCACCTCCCGCTCCTTCAGCCATTGATGCTTCTCTTCAGCAGGATGATCATAGTTTTTCAGATCTTGCTTTGTGGGATGAGTATTTGATAGGGATTTCTAACTTGTTCATGGAGTCTCATACTGTAGATTTGGAGGACACACTTGAGGGGATTTCTCTCCTCTTTGATGACAGTTTTAGTACAACTGTTATCCCACCTTCTTTGTCTTTGGAGATTGACATTCATGAGTCTCCTCCTTCACTTGATTTGTCATGTTTCTTGGTTCAGTTTGACCATGATTATGTTGTGGCTCATTCAAGCTTGGAGGATCTTCATCAATTTTCAGAGGCATACATGAGCATTCATGCTTCCTCCTTTTAGTTGGACATGGAGTGGCTTCTTCATCAGCTTATGGATTTTTTTCTTCCTAAGGGAAGATGTGTTGCTTGCAGACATTGGGTCATCTTTTTTTTTTAGGCATTCTTCATCGGCATTGGAACTTCTTCATCATGGGGGGGATATCTTATCTCTCTACTTCCCTCTTATGGGGGGGTCATTTATTGTATATACATGATGCATGTTGTCCTTGGGGGGTATCATTGAGTCCTCCATACATCATGTTTGTTTATTTTTTTTTCTCTCTTTTGGAGAGGAGTTTTGTCCCACAGGGTTTTCTCCTTTTCTCCTCTTGTGAGAGATTGTATATTTTCATTTGCATTGTAAATGGGTACCTAACATGGCCTAGTAGTCGAGACCCATGGTCATAGTCTTTGCACAGTTTGCATAGTAATCTTCTCCCTAAGTTGCACTTAAGGGGGGGTGTTGGTGTGAATAATTGTCTTGTACCTAGCTTATTCATTCACTAGGTAATTAGGGGACATATTCACATGGTTAAGTTTACTTAGGAGAAAAGATTCTTTCTAGAAGTCTTAGTTGGCATTTCTAGAACTTATCTTATCTAGCTAGGATGCATCATTTCCTAGGTGATTAGGTTGTTGATTGTCTCATGTCATAGGATCATGACATCATATTCATTCCTATCTCTCAACCTTTCCCATATAAGCAAGGCATCTCATGTACATTATTATTGAAGCTAATATCAAGAAATTCAGCCATTATTCAATCTTACATTGTGAAGCAAGCATTCTTGCCATTCTCTCTCTTGTGGAAGTGGTTTTGGTCACAACTGATCTTGGGGGTGTTGAGGAGTCACCATCAACTCCTACAACAGTGACTACCTACTCAAAACAACAAGTTGAAACCCACCAAGTTCATCTGATTTAGCTTCATGGTGATGCTTGAGATCCTATTCTAACAAAGGACTAAAAGAAATAGAAAAAGAGAAAGGGTTAAGAAAGTTGTTCTAAGTCTAAGCTATGAATGAACAATAACAATGGTTGTTGTTATAGTAGAAAAGCTTCCTAAACTAGGTTCTCCTTGAGCAAGAGAAACCTATAGCTACACAAAACCAATACAATCTTCTAAGGACTGCATATTTTCAGATTGCACATGCACATCATGAACATGCAATTGAAATAAACTACAACATTGAAATAAAGAATCCCAGACTAATTTTACACAGTAGTTTTTCATCAACAAGTGCTAAAAGTATGGGCTAAAAGCTCATCAAATATTATAACAACAACACCATTATAACAACCATTCAAGAAACTGCAAACTAAAACTAATATGGGAAGTAGAACAATGCATGCAAGATGAGAAAAATCAAAGAGAAAATCCATAAAATCATACAATGTTGTCTTCTATTGCTGCAAATTACCTTTTACACCAGCTCTCCAACCATTTACAAATGAGGAGAAAGCCCCTATATATAGTTTTCCAAAGCCCAAATGAATGGATAGCATTAATTTGCATTGTGTGGATTAGATTTTCTTTACACTATGGTTTTAGCTACCCCACAATATTCAACAATTTTGTCTTTTAGTGACTAGGTGCTATAGCACTTTTGTCTTTTAGTGGCTGCCTTCTATTTGATGTATTCCCAACATTCTCTTCAGTCAATAAAGAGGGTCTTGTTTGCAGATTTGTGTCATTGAAAGAAAACATACTACTTATGATCCTAGTGGAAAACTCTTAAATTTTTTGGTATTGACTTCTTTGGCATACATTCATATGTTATCTATTTCTTCTTTTAGTGCCAGTTTTGTTGAGGGGTGCTAGGAGGATAGGTGAGCATAAAATGAATGGCGAGAAGAGCAATCTGGTTTCCCTTGTTCAACTTTCTTAATGGGCATTCCTAATGGACTCATGGTAGATTTCGTAAATCCAACACACAAAAGATGTATTAAGTGTGTTTACACATAAATCAAGGAAAATGTTAGTCAAATACTACAAACTCAATGTTAGACCCATCCATACATCAATAAAAGATCATACTATTCATCATTATTCCATATTTGGAGATCATTTCAATCATAAATGTAAATGTGGGTCCATGGGTGTGGGTACCACAGGGTGGAAGGAGTACAAACGGTGGACTGACGGATGGATGACAGATGATGTAGCGATGGTGAATGACAAATGACAGGTGGTTGAAGGACAACAGACCATAGACAAACAACATACTGACGATGGATGACGGATGATAGGAAGACGAAGGATGATAGATGGTGAATGAACAACAAATGGAAGATGGCGGGTAGATGAGGGATGATGAATGGTGAAAAAATGACAAATGGTGGACAAGCTTCCATAGGGGTAAACCTACGAGCGACAGATGGTAGACAAGGGGCAATAGACGATGAATGGAGGATGATGGGTGATGGATTGAAAATGAGAGATAGAGGGAGGACCATGGATGATGACCTTCCGTAGGGGCAGATCAATGAGTGACATATGATAGATGATGAAGGATGACAGATGATGGACAAAAAATGGATGGAGAACAATGGATGGTAGAATGATGGTGGACAATATACAATCAGCGGATAGCAGATGACTTCCACAAGGGCAGACCCATGAATGCGAACCCATGAGGTGCAATGGATGCCAAGGCAATGGTCCAAAGGAAATCTACCAGGACCAACCTGCGAAGGTGAATGACCTAACAAAATTAAGGTAGGTGAACGTGGCCAATAGACAATTAATTGTTTTAAGGCTCATGGCCAACTTACATTAGGAAATAGGAGCATGCAAAATGAGACAAGGTCAAAACAACCTGACCTAAGCAAAAAGAGTGGGTCCCTACCGTCGATCGGGTGTGTGCGCAAAAAATGCACAATGTTGTGCCCTCAACACACACACCCTATTCGAAATGGGGACCCTCTTTTCTTTTTCCTTGCCAGGTCATTTTTGTTGCTGCCCCATTTTGCATGCCCCATTTTGGTGTCCCTAATGGTCAGCGTACCCTCAAAGTCCCATCTTAAATTGACGATGTTTTTCCCACTTCATTTTGGCTAGGTCTTGGGAATTTCTAATCTTTCCTTGGTAGTTTTTTACTGCTAGCGATCTGTCGGACCCAGGGCTAGACCTGCACTTTCCCAGGTTACTTAGCAAACTTTACTTGTTTCTACCCTATTCCAGGTCCGCATCCACCGAATTCCCTATCTACACTTTGGTTCCTGTCGGGCTTGGACCTGGACTTGTGGCGATTTAGACTGCGTTGCATTTATTTTTAACGGTTGCCTTTTCGCTCCTGGGTCCGCCCCCAGCTATGCCATTTTGGCTACATGAAACTTTTTTGAGTTCCCTGTTCCATCCTGGTTCCACCCTTGATGGTCTTCCATCCTAGTTTCACCCCTGATGGCCTTGCATCCCAGTTCTGCACTAGTTTCGCTTGTGATGGTCTTCCATCTTGGTTCCACCCTGGTTCTGCCCTCAATGGTCTTCCATCCCAGTTCTACCCTTGTCTGCGAGCCCAGGTCTGGGACTTCCTATCACCCAACCTACTTGGGATCTTTTACAAGTTTCCTCCCATCTCGAGTCCAACCCCGCTGGCATTTCACCATCTAGACTTTGGGTCCCTTCTTGCCATCGATATGAAAAGCAATATGCAACATCCTTTATGCTCCACCCTTCCAGAACTTAGACCTCGGTCCTCCTGCCACTGTCCACTCATTTCAAACTCACCAACCAATGAGTCAGCCGTAGAGGTATTAAATGATGCCATTAATTGCACTAGGGGATAGAAATATTAGGCTTCAACCTGTCATTTTTGTCTGTCAGGATTGCAAAAGAGGTTAGAGTGCTTTCCCAAGGAGTACACTACTTTTGTTGATCATTTCCTTGCGCCTGTTGCCTTCATCCGCCAATCCTTATATGATTTCACAATCGCCTTCATCGAGCTGCCCAGGTAGGTTTTCCGTCTGCCCTCTTGAGTAGCTTTTTTCATAATTTTAGGCCTAAAATGATTAATAACATGGGTTAAAATGCTTTAATTTGCAAAAACTGGATAAAACACACAAAACCCATATCTTAGAACCTTCAAAAGACCTCTGATGCATCCCATAAGATGAAATCGGAATTGGACCTCACCACCGCTATTCATTCCTTAGGGGGTAGTCATGACCTTTGAACATGGGTTTTCATGTAGCCGTTAAGAACTCATGAAAATGAACAAACATTCAAAATGGCGGATTTCCCTTTCAGGCCTGAACCCTCGGGCCTCCGTTATTCAATCGATTTTCCTGAATGGTAGAATGATCCTGTCTACCCAACCCTTGAAGTTTTCCTTACATCTCACCTTCAGGCGTTAAGCACTCAAAAATTGACCTTCTACCTCCCGAGCCTTGAGCTTCCATTTGCCATGAAGAACAAAGATCAAACTCAAATGTCCTTGCCCTCCCCAGGCTTTGGAATCCAGGATTTTGTCCCACCTCTGCCTGTTCAAAAGGGGAAAACCACGCCTACCTTTCCAACCTCTAGGCTTAGCCCTCCTATTCGTTGAGAGAAACTTCACATGAAAATCAGATATCCAAGCTTGGCATCAGGTCTGGTCCGCTGGGCTGCTCCATCCGGGTATTCATTTCTGGATTTTTGTTTTGAAACGACATAGCATCAATGACTTTCTGCCTCTCCGGATCCAAACCACGAGCTGTCCTTTAGCCTTCTAAGTCCCAGACCTCGAAGTTCTGCCCCTGGAACTCCATCTTCCCCTGGCCGTTGGGGACAACAAACTGTAGATGGCTTTCCAACCTTACACCTCTGAGAGCCCCAAAAGTGGACTAGATGACCACAAATTTGGAAATTAACCTCGACCCATGTGCTCAAATTTGGCCCTCTTGGACACAAGCCTTTCAAATCATCAAAATGTGAAGATGGAAGAATCCACCTGGATCACCCCGGCCTATTTTCCCCCTTTCAAAACAACATTCCTCGCAGGGAACTCCGCCCCCTGAGCCTAGATTGTCCAAAATCCCTTAAGATAATGGTTAACGACACCTAAAAGAAAAGGATTTAACTTCATTAATAATGTCGTATCTAAATTGGATTTATCTAATGGGATTTTGGCTAGTCTCATTGCCTTTTGCAAATGATCATACTCATTATGTCCATGTCTATAGGATATATGGAATCGGGTGCAGGACCCTCGGGGGGAACTGTAGAGAAAGACAAAGGAAAGAAAGCAGGAAAGACTTCTCGTGGTAAAGAGGATAAGGACCAGATGAAGTTCCAATTCCAGGGTGAACCTCTATGATCAAAAATCACCACAGACTAGAAGGAAATCATAGACACCAATATCGGCCACATTGATATTGATGAGTTTATGCAAAGGGTCAGAATTCACCCAAAGACTAACAATGCCAAATTAATTAGGCAGAGTGGAATCGGGAAGGCTACAGATTTCCCCCCATCTCTCATTGCCCCTAAGCTAGTAATTTCCTATCGGCAAGCCTACCAACCCAAGGCAAGGGCCATCATTGATAGAGATGGCAATATTCTAGCTAACATGTTGGCCGAGGGAATTACAAAGACCTTCCATATTCCTACCTTTGAAGAAATGGAAACACCCACTATAGAAGACTACAAAGTGGTATGGGACGACAACTGAATGGGCTGAAAGAGATTGATAAATCAACATTGGCTCAAGGAGAAAAGAGGCAACGCTGCGAAGGTTCCCCAAGAACTCTTCCACAATAATTTCCATGAAGACTACCATGACTTGGTCACCATGTTGGGCCAAATAATGGGCCTTCCCACTACTGCATTCTTTCAGGAATGTATGGTATACTTTGTTGAGCAGATCCTTCATGGGAACAAGGATGTCACTACAAAAGGATCATTCTACTAGGGAGGTATGATAAGCAACTATTTCCATGAGTAGTTCATGAACGTAAAGATGAGCTCCAAATTCTACATGACCTCCTATTTGGTCTATTCACTAGCTAAACAAAAATAGTATAGTAGATTGTTTGTGGCACTTGATGAGAAGCTAGGGTGAAGATTGAAAGTCTATGACAAACATCCCCACCTCCAATTCAAGAACTTTAGGAAGGAATAGTGCAAGGAGAACAACGCCTTTATTGGTCACATCACCTTATTACTTGGAGGGGATTTTGAGAGGAGAGTCTCTCATAGCATATAGGCATTCCTAAAGCAGTATTCTTTCCTCTTCTTGCAATTTCCCAAATTCACCTACATTCGCACCCACAGTTTCACTAAGAGGCCATTTAAGCTACCCTGATACCCCAATGACTAGATTATACTACTAGAACTCTCCCCACAGCTGTAGCATGTGCACACCATCCTTAGCAACAAGCATCTAGCAAGGATCTCTTATCCCTTCACCTTTGGCCAAGGCATGTATAAATTGCAAACTTCTGAGTGTGCTAGGAACTCATAAAAGGAACTAACAGAATACCATTTCCAACTACACACTTCTCACCCAAGAATGAACCCGTATAGGCACATAAGAAAAGTGTTGGGACTAGAATACACCCATTTACATCATGTTGAGGATTTCTAGGAAAACTACCAGGATAACAAAGAGGCACGTGCTAGGGACTATATGAGGATGACTGCATACTTCGTAAGAAGGGTCCAACTATTCCCTTTACCGAATCAGGTTGAGGAAGATGAAGGAACCATCATGGATCCCCAGTATAATGTAGTCTCCAACTTACCACTACCCACAATTGATCGGGATGAGTAGGAGGTTGATTAACTTAACATCATAACTAAACCCATCATGGCCCAAACTAAAGAATGGATTAAAAGGAAAGTCACCTAGCTAAAGCAACAAGGAGTAGTCCTAATGTATGGACTCAAGAGTGAGGACAGTGCCACCGAAGATGTTGCTACTACTCTTTAAATGGGTGAGACATCCAAGTCTCCTTCAATCACTAGATTAAAGAAGAGGAAAGAAGTAGAAATGGAGCAGTCTCTAGATACCAAGGTATACACAAGAAAAGATTTAGGAGGCTGACCTTCCAAGAGGCCTAGGTGAATAGGGGGCACCATGGAGCATCCCATAATCCAAGAGGGTGAGGAACAAAGGATAGATCAGCATGAGCCTATTCTAGCTCCCCCTGTTTCAACTGCCCCATTGTCTGTCTCCCTAGGCATGGTTGCCACATCCCTGCCGGCAGTGGATATATCAGTCCATCTTGCCCCTTCACCTCCAACTGGTCCTATAATAGTTATTGAATCTTCCTCCACCATGACTACTCCTCCTTCCTCCACCATGTCACCTACCATATCACTCCTATTAGCTGCAATAATAGCACCAATGCCTTATCCCACATTTCCTGAGGCTTTCTCGAAACACATGCAAAATATCCCTTCCAAGCTCTCTAAAATCCTTATGGACCTCACCCTTCCAGCTGCCCTACCATAGGGCATTGCTACTGCGAGGCCTTCACAACCTCCAATAGGACCACCAGTGACGGAGGCCACAATGCTAATTTCTGAGGAGTGGGAGAGACGGGAACAAGAATCCTCAAAGCCAATTGAAGAGGAGGCCAATGAATATAATGAACACCTTGAGTGCGTGTATCAAAAAATTGACAGGGTGGCCTACAATGAGGAGGGGATGGGATTTTCTGAAAGTGGAGATGAGGAGGGTGTCTGTGGTAGGTTCATTGTACAAACCTTTGATGACAATCTTGAAGAAGAGATGGCTCGTCAGCTAAAACCTGATGAGGAAGAGACAAAAAGGTCACCTCTTAGGAAGGAACAAGAGGGCGACATGACAATAGAAAATGTGGAAATCCCTGTAGGGGAAAACAACTAGAGATTGTGCTACTGCTACCTAGAGAAGAAGAAGATATAGAAGAGGACCAACCTAAGGAATATATGCACAAGGGAAAACAAATAAAAGAAATAAAAGAAAAGAAAATTGAAATAGACAGAAGTCCCCACTAGAAATTGATTACTAAACCTCTCATCAAAAGCCTCACATTCATCCCAGACTCTGATGAGGTGGAGGGAAACAACACCAAAATGAAATTTTCCCAGACAAAAGTCTGAACAGGGCATGACGAAGGCAATCAAGAGCCACCAAAAGGATTCTTCTATGCCCAAGTGGTTGGAGAGGCATCTTAAGAAGAAAACTCCTGCTCCTAAGGATCTGAGAGTGAGGCTAGAGGCTATCCTAGCTCAAGCGCAACTCTCAACCAAGAAAGAGAAAAATCCTAAAGTTGGATCCAAGATGACAATGGATGCTTCTGGGTCCCAAACTATGTAGATAGCAACACTTGTGGTAGGCTAGGCTAGTGTAAGCTATAACATTTCCACCATCAACTTGGGGACTACTACCAGAGAGCAAAAGGTGAGGCATCTTGAAGAATCAGTCGCTATAGTGGTACACCTGATAAAACATGACAAGGTATTGAAAGATGAACTTAAAGCACAAGTGGCCACCTTAACAGATTACATCCAACAATGGTCTTCAGTGGATGATACACCTACCACATCCTTGGCTCCACTCTAGCTGCTGTCGAAAGAAAAATTTGACAAATTAGAGAAGTGAAAGAACTTGGACAAGACTATGGAGGGCTAGTTTTGATAGGTCTTGTACATTGGAAACATGGGTATCGGCCAGGCTGTTAGGACAACCAACAAGTTCTAGGATCTATAGAAATCTCTAGAGAGCATGAGGAGGCTTTGCACCAACTTCCCTACAACATATGATTCCACCTGTCCAAAGATTGAGGCCATCCTCTGGTTACTGAAGCCCACATGGGAAAAGGAGTTTACATTCAAAGGCGATGACCACTTGTTGATGGATGTGTGGAGGTGGGATTTTGATAATAGAAAGGAGAGGTTGGAGAAAATACAGGGTAAGGTGGATCCAGAAATCGAATGGCTCAAAGAAATTAGAGAAGACTATGCTCGATATCTGAAGCTGATGACATAATATGATATGCCCACAGTACAGATGGATCCCAAGAAGATAAATCCTTACTTTCAGAAGAAGATGGAGGACAGGATGTCCAATGAAATAACAATGGAATTCATGAGTTTCGCCACCCGTGCCTTTGCCCAATTGGAGTTGTTCAGGGACCAAGGTGTAAATTATGATGAAGATTGGAAGAAGCTTGAGGATAATGCAAAAGAATGGAGTTATCAAATGTTGTGGTCTGAGATTATTGAGGTGGACAATATCCAGCCAGTCATTCCAAAATTCATGGAATATGCAAGTTTGAAAAAGTAGGAGGACAACCCTATTATCAATGAAGTGCTCCTAAAGGAATAGCTATAGCAAAAGAGTAGTCAGCAAAAGAAAAAATGCTATAGTGTTGTCACTAGATGACGTAATAGGGATGTGGACAAAACTATGTTTTAAATTGTAATATATTGGGGGGTAGGTGGAACCCTAGTTTAAAGTGAATCTTGGCCACAAAATGAGATTGAATTATGGCCATTCATTCTACTTTTTTGGCACTATAAATAGGGGGTCTCCTCTCATTTCCAAAGGGAGTTGAATTGTTGTAAAGGAATGTTGCTCAAATTTATAATGAAAATACATTGACTTGGTGTATCTTCTGATTTCTCCACATGTTTCATGGTTCAATCTCCATTGCTAGATGCTTTAATTAGATTCACATTGTTGTTTTAGTTAGTTGTATCCTTCCTTTGATAGATTTTAGTCATGTTATTATGTGATTATGGAAATTTTTGTTGTGTTGATGCCTTCCAGCCCATACTTTTTGTTGTTTGTTGCTGGTAAATGGCCTTACAAAGTTAGCTTGGGATGAAATTTAAAGTTTCTCTTTGAATCTTTATCTCTATTCATGCATGTAAATGGTGGATGAATGGTAAAATATGTGAAAACCTTTGAAGATAGCACATATTTCACGATACTATATATGTCTTGATTAAATGGAATCCTATTTGAAGGGAGTTGTCCACAACAGAACCTCCATGATCATTGTTCATAGTTAGTTGCATATCCAGGGACCTTCCCTCTTCCCTGCTATTTTCCTTTTCTTTTTAGAAATAGTCTATGCTAAGGTTCATTACACAGTGAAAGTCAAACTTGAAGAAAGCATTGAAGTTTAAGATTGTTGTTTGAACCTACAACAAAGTGCATTTCAACTTCCATCTTAGAAACTTCATATTTTAGGATCCACTAAGAATCCAGATATGTAAGCCTGCCCTGTGATTACTAGAAAAATCACATCAAATATCAACTGAGGAGTTCCATGCAAGTCATGATCTGACATGTGAGAGACCTTGGGGAGATTTTTAACAACTTGCAGTTGGAGATTTTCTTTCAAGAGAGGTAGTGCACATATGCATTACCTATGTTGAGAAAGTGTGTGAAAAAATTGATCAACACACAACATCTCTGAAGTGGGAACAACTTTAATTTTCCCCTCACATGGGGGAATATCCTTCCTTTCCAATTCCTTGATGAAGTGAACATCTTTTGAAACAATTCTTTGATGATGGATTGCTCTAAGAGGAACAACTTATTTTGGACCCCTTTTTCACAATGGGTTCCCAAGGGGTCATTTTTTTAAAGTATTCACTTTAAATGGATTAATTCACATCTATCCTAGGGGAAACCCGACTAGACTTATTCTATTCACCTTTTTGCGTCTAGCTTAGGGGTAGTTTGAATAGACCCATTTTGTATCTTAACATCTAGCTTATGGGTAGTTTGACTAGTCCTCACCTTTAAAACAACATGTCCCTTTAGTGGACCCCTCTCCTTTGAAGGGTTCCTGAGGGATCCCTTTGAAATACTTATAAATCATTGATGGTCTGTGTGACTATTGACTTATTTTCCTACACAACCACTTTTTGACATGATCTATCTGTGAGTAGATGTGTCACTACTTCGTGACTCTGTGGAGTATGCTTCCTTTGGGTTTCCTTCATGCTAGAGTCCTTGATGATACCTTCCTTATAGGTCTGCAAGTCTATAAGGAACTTTCTTAGTCTCCTCCATGTGAGAGATCTTGGAGGATACCTTCCTTGTAGGTTTGCAAGTCTATAAGGCACTTTTTTAGTCTCCTCCACATGAGAGATCTTGGAGGACGCCTCCCTTGTAGGTCTACGAGCCTGTAAGGTGCTTACTTCATAGGGCTTCCTTCATGCGAGAGATCTTGGGGGTTGCCTCCTTCTAGGTCCACAGGCCTATAAGATGCTTTTTTTCTCCAAGTTCATAGTTCCAAGTAGCTATGAAGTCCTTTTCTTTCCCTACACCTTCAGGTTCACCAAATCACTGTCTTCTTCCTTGATAGTTTAGGTATATGTTTCTAAGTTTACTCTTTCTTGATCTACTTTACCAAGCACTCATCAATATTCATGATTGATAAAGTGGGGCTAAGATGTAGAAGTTTGAATTTGCACCCCATGTGGAAATACCCCTTTTTCCTTTATCCACCTTAGAAAACCAAGTTCACAGGCTTAATTCCATGTAAGCTCACTGCTTGTACCTTACTTGGTACCTGTTTTGAGCATTGGTGGAGCCATTTCTATTCAAGACACCGACATGGTATGTAGACATTTGTGTGGCATGCTTACATCTCTAGAAGATTCATGTGGTTGAACCTACAAAGGCATTACTCTTCTCATAGGAGGTGAAGTAGTAATGCTCTCTTCGGTTGATTGGCCTAAATACGGTTGTTTCTCTTCATCTCTTCTTCAAATTCACCCCTCAAACAAGCTTTTCATCTTATTCCAAGCATTGAGCTCACTCTACATAAGCTTCTACAATTTCTATGCATATTTTTCATAACTCCAACCATTCAACCTCACACTCTTTTTCATCCATTCCAAGCTTCAAGCAACATTCTTGCATTCCATTGTAGCCAAAGCAACACTCTGCCACATCATTAGAGCAATTTTGGGACCATGCCATTGCAAAAAAGACTTGAGTTCCTCTCATTTTCTCCCCCAAGTAGCCTTGAGTGCTCTTGGTTGAGGTCATAAGCTTTCCCTCTCCTCTATCATTTGGTTTAGTTAGCACTTTACTATTTTGTAGTTCATTTTTCCTATTTATTGTATTGTTTCCTTTATCTCATTTCTTTGGTTGTCTGTGGAGGTGGGAAAACCTAAATAGTGGTCTGAATAAGGCAGAAACCTTTACAACCACCAAACATTCTACTCTCTTTCTATGTGTAGGAGTGTGTACTTCTCAATGGATTAGCTGGTGAGTGAATTCCTTGGTGATATTCTCTTTACTCTCTTTACTCTTGCATATTTTCTTTATAATATTAGAGAGTATTTCATTTATTAAATCACATAATTTTTTCCCTCTAGTTAGTTATCTAGGCTGTTAGCTAGTTTTGTTGGTTTGACCTCGTCTTTGCTGTTGACTGGCCATACGGACACCAACACACTTTTGAGATGGTAGCGTGTCGCACTGAAGTCCAGAGACAACACTTTCATTCTCAAGTAAAGAGCTTCCTTAGGCATAGTGTTGGACCTAAAAACTGGCTTTCCTAGTCCCTTCTTGTGTTCTGGATCTATAGAGTAACCTAGAGGCTTCATGATCCTCTTTTCTCTCATCTCACATTTCCATACATTAAAATTAGCTAAGGTGGGTTAGGGAAGCCTCTCGCATCTTGTCCCTTCATGACCTACACCATTTGACCCACCTAAAAGATCAAGAAGAGAAGTTGGAACCACAGGTCCTTAGACCCAAGGAGAGTTGAACAGACATGCACCATAAATCCATAGACCTAAAAAATATGAACAAGGAGGCTCTACAAGTTTACAAACTTACATAATTGAATAAAAAGATCTCGCAGGATGCAAGCACTTCAAAGGTCCCTTGACTTGCAAAGGAAGCATCCCCTAGGTGCTTGGCCATGAAGGAAGCCAGAGGTAAGAGGCTCCAGAGAGTCTAGTTGAAGAGTAGCTTCATAGGCACACCTGCAAATCAAACTATTAGTCCGTAGGAAAAACATGTTAATGTCAAAAAGAAGCCACACAGGAAGACAAAAAATCAGTCATGGAGACAATCAATAATTGAAGGAAGAGCTTCCAAGGGGTCCCTCATGAACCTTTCAAAATAAAAAGGGTTCCACTCAAGGGACACTCTGTTTGAAAGTGAAATAAAATTTTTAAAGGAATAATATTTTTTTCCAAAGCTTTGAGCATCAAGGAATCCTCCTAAAACACTTATTTCATCAAGGAATTGAAAAGAATGAATGCTCCCTCACAAGGGAAAGTCTAGATTCTATCTTACAAATATGTGGTTAAAGAAAAATTCATCTAGGGATCCAAGTTGAAGAATGCAATTTTTGAAAAATATATTAGATTTTCAGTGAGGGATTCATTAGCCATTGAATTTGCACCTTCTAAAATTTTAAGCAATATGATAGCCCCCCTTAGGATGGTGCATGCTAAACTAAGTGGCATGTGACATCCTAAGGAGAGAAATGAAAGAATGAAAGTGATGTTGTGGCCTGTGGAACATGACAAGATGTAACTGTGGTAATGTTATCGCAGTTGTGAGGGACAACACAAGCACCACAACATCACAAAGAAAGAAAATAAAAAAGAAAGGAAAATCAACAACATAACAAACAAGATATAGGGGGTCTTGATATTTCAAGGTTAGAGCTACTCATAAATATAGATAGATAGATATATAGATAGATGTAATGATATATAAATGAATTGTCATCAACCCCCTACTATATCAAACCATGTAAAGAAAGGCACATGAAAATAAAATGAAAATAAAAATTTGGGTCAACATGGAAGGGAGGCCTAAATGTCTCCAACACTTTGCATCATCCCAAATTGTTAAAAATCAAGGCATGACAAAGAGAAGAGTGATGTGAGAAAATAGAAATTTTTTTATAACACAAAACACTCCTATATCCAAGCACATACGAGAGTGACAAGGGTCCTCTAGCAACACATTAAACAAGCATAGGGGAACACAACACACACACACAAAATACAATCTATAGATAAAGAAGAGGAACTACTCTAGTCCTCATCAATCAAGAGATCATCAGTCTCCCAATCTAGATCACTAGAAGGGGAGGGAGGAATAGCCTCCAAGGGAAGAATAACAAGGGGGGGTACCCTTAGACTCTCCTACAAGAAAAGCTAAGGAAGAAGGCCCCTCGAGGTCTTCTACACTCAATTCTTATGAGGTAAATATCTATGATCTCACAAATATTGCTAATAGAGTCAAGATTTTGTCTACATAGTTGAACATACACTTTATAATAGTGACATGTGTCAACTCAACAGGTGATCGAGGAGCCACCTAAGATCCACTACTAGCCTCACTAAAAGACTCAGGAGCAATGATTTCTTCCATATTCATCACTAGGATGCCATAAGCCAATGAAGAACCAACCTCTAAAGAAGGTGAACCCTTTTTCTGACCCCTATTACAAGCAAGGTCATCTTCGATATTTTTCTTCATCAGAGGATGTGAGATCCCCATGGATGAAGTAGAGGGAAAGGAGGAAGAGGAGAAAACCATGACAAACACCATCAAGGTGTTTTGCATGTCCATGAGTTTTGAAAAAGGTGGGATGTATGAAAGGGACATCAAACGAGGAGGCTCAACTAAAGGAGAAATGAATACCTACACCTTCTTCAGGTGAGGATCTTTCACACTCGCAGGGTGAGACAAAAGTAAGAATGAGGTAGAGGGAACTGAAGTAGAAGGAGTAGAAGAGGATATCACAAAATAAGATGTCAAACTAAGAGTTGTTGGATACCCTTCCTTTTTCTGCAAGGTGGCCTACTTAGCTGCCAGAGCCTTCCTTTGACTCTTGTGCTCATGGACAAGGTGGTTTCTATGACTTCAAGAGCTAGAGGTTGTAGCCTGAAAAGGAGTAGAAGGCTCCTATTAAACCATCAAAGTACCCATCAGAGTCATTTCTAGTAGAGGGAGTGACTCCGGGACGAGAACAAGAGGAAGAGATGGAGACAAAGATGCAACAAATAACAAGGGAGAAGAATCAAGATCGTCAATGGCATCCTCTTCCCATTCACTACCTTAGAAGTAGGAGGAGTAGGAGGTTGTGGAGGCTGAGACACAAGAGATTCTCCACAAGGACCCTTTCCCTTACCATACAAAGTGGGACAAGGAACAATGGGTAAGAAAGGAAGTTCAAACATCTAATGCTTGGCATTCTTCCAAGCTCGAACCATCAAACTCCCCAAGAGAAGAATGGGAGCAGATGTCAATGGTGCTGTACTAGGGTGGGAGGAAGTGGAAGGTGGGACAATAGAGGAGGAAGAAGAAAGGCCCTGAGCATAGGCAAGCTTTCCCTTCCCCTTTCAAGAAGAAGAGACAACTTGCTACTATGATACAAGGTGAGTCATTTTCAACTTCCCCTTGCTCTCGATCTTGTATATAATTTAATGTAATATTTATAAAATAGGTCCATTCTTGGAGGAAGTAGGCCAACCGAGGTTGGCCAAAAATGATCCAAGGAATAACCCCCATGGGATACCAATGGCTATTGTTGATCATTAAAGCTTGCACCTCTCTTAATAGCCTTATCAGAAATTCAGCGAGTGGGGGACCAATTTGCACCTCACTAAATGACCTTCAATATTTTTAAAGAAAGCTAGCTCTTGTTTGTATTTGAAGGAAAGGAGGGGTAGAAATAACTATAAATAAAACATAAATATGGTAATGTACCAAGCTCTTAGAACATTTCAAACCTTAACTACTCCTTATCAACTATTAAAATGAACACAAAATATCATACCTTTATTGTTGGGAAGAGAACGAGTAGCAAAGGATAAATAAAGCACAATATAGTCTTTTAAATCTCCATGCGAGAAGTATGCATTAAGTTCTGAGTAGAAATAATGAAAAATTTAAAGATTAATAGGAATATTTAGATTTTATTGAATTAGTCCTCCTTTGTAGCATAGTATGAAAATGGCACATCTTTTATATAAAATGAAAGAGTAACATGGACATAATCCAATTTATGAAAGATAGCATACAATCATAGAAGCTAACAAAATGTAAAGTAGTTACAACAATATCAACAAAAACCTTGAACCTAGTGTTTTCACTATGAACACAATATGAAAAGGAGATTTGACAAAGGCCATGTAATGCACAATCTCAAAGATTTATCCCAAATAGATCAAACTTTTATAGTATATAAATAGAAAAAAGAGGTAGGATGCCAATTCGACAATAGTTTGAGTTAAATATAACATGCAAAGAAGAAAAAGAAGTACTCTATAAAGACCCTCCTACTTCTGAAAAAAAAGAACTACCCAAAATTATATCTTTATTGTTTGAAAAGGTATTTCGAAGAAAAATTCAAAACTATTTACTCACTAGTGCCATCCCCTATTTATAGCTAGATGTTCAAAGGAAAAAAATTCTTTATAGTTCTGGTGACTCACAGAGGGCCTTCACTTATCGAGGAACGAACCTAGGCCTATTGTAATTCTTCTCCAATTTGAGGAAAGTGGCATGTTGGGTCTCCCAATCTACATCAGTGGGTTGGATGAGGGTGTGTAAAACTTCATAAGCCTGATCTAGCTTGAGGACTTCTTTAAAAGAAACTCCTCTAAACCTTGACGAGACATCTTTGATGTAGTTGTATAATCAAGAAAGGGGAAGGATTTACTTCTCAATATCATCAACAGTGGGTGATGGGATCAAACCCTCTAGAGCTATACAATTATGGATTATGAGCCTGATTACATCCACGATTTGCTCGATTGTTAACACCTCTCCATTCCGATGAGAAAAGGGTGTGTAAACCTATCTAGAGAAAAACATTGAACTCTTCCATGATCTCACTGACCTTTTTATTCAATGTTGCATGGAAGTTTTTATTGTTTTATGCGACCCTATGGTAGATGATGAGTTTTTTTTACTTCCTTGTGGATGACCATCAATCAAGAATTTCAACATCCATTAAAGAATCCTCAGTTGCTTTATATAAATTTGTCACTAAGATCTTTGATTTGCTCAGCCCCAGGGGTGTATATGTGGAGAATTTGGTCGACTTTCAAACCAACTTTATCATTTATTTCTTGAGTGTGCCTTAGAAACTGCAAGGCCGACTTTAGAGCTACAATTGAAATTATGATTCTCTCCTAATGAGAAGATATCATTTTTTTTAGTATCCACAGTGGGGGTCAATCCACAATATTATCTGAGTATACTCAAAAATATTTTTACCAAATGGGAATGCACTTGCATTTAGGCACACTCCCTAGAGGTCACTACTCAAAAATAGAAAGGATAATTTCCTTACAATAAATTTCAAAGGAAAATTGGAGTGTTGAACTATGAAATAGCATCTGTAAATGGTTGAGAATAGTTCTGGTTAAGAACATTAATCGCTTTCTTGAACTTCTATCTGATTCTTCTCTTTTGCTCTATCTACTTTAACTTGCATCGCAAATCCTTCTATGCACAAGTGAAACTGTGCATAGTCACTCTATAATCCTTTTAAAATTTGTAACACTCATCAACACACTTTGTACATATATCAAAATGATATAAAAAATAACTTATATATATTCGCTACTAAGGATTTCATCGCTACAAGTTAGCTTCAATAAAATATAAAATATTTACAAACTATCAGCTCAATCCACACATAATTTTCAATGTACACCAATCAAAGTTGGCCAAAACACAGTGAGGACCCAAATCAACATGCTTGAACACAAAAAAACTTAAAACATTACTCCTTGAATATCTACAACATGTTGCATTCACTTAGTCATCCTTCGCACACTATGAAATGGAAAATCAATCAATTGGATCTTCAAACTTGCACATGGATCAATACAAGGCTTTAAGATTCAAGGATAACATAGATCATACATTGAAAAACCTTCCTTGAGATCCACAACTCAAAATGATAACATGAAATTGCATATGAATCGATGAACACAATTCTGTCGGATGCTCTATTCTACCTTAACAGTTAATCATAAAACTTTGATCTAAGTTCTGGTATGATCAAATGTTGAGGTGTGGATCAAATCACTAACTATAGTTGCCATCAATAACAACACCAGATAACTTGTGTAGTGTCTCTTTCCAACAATCTCCCCCTTTGGAATTCATGGAAATACTTAGTCAAAAATGACTAAGTGTCAGATCAGTACCAACATGAAACACTTCCAACCTTCAAAACTCCAAAAACACAACTCCCCCTGAGATGATTAAGGAATTTTTCACTGTCCCATTCTCTCCCTTTGTCATCAATGTAAAATATGGGGAATCCATATACCAGAAACAAAAAAAACTTCAAACTGCATATGTACAAACTTGCTTCTACAACTTACATAAAATTGAATATATCTGCAAAATTGGTCTTCAATAGGCTCAAACTAGTGTCCCAACCCTTCTTGAGACACTACAAGATAGTCATGTGATGACATAATAAATAAGATTGCATATTTGTAGGCTCAAGGTTCACCTGATCACTGATCGCCAAAGCTTCTTCAAATTCCTTCAATGCACTCAACATTGTTTCCATCTTCAGACCAATTAGGCCTCTAAGCTCACATGGTCTTTCCACAATTCTATCATCATCATGCTTCAAACTCTTTATATTATCAAGTAGGGATATAAACTAACTTTCTTGCTTTGCAAAAGAAATAGTTAAAGGATCAAAGGCTTCAGAAATATCAACTAACTATTTCTCATCATCCTTAATCTTCTTCTCATTGTCCTCAATAAATTTAGACAAAGATAAATATGACTTATAGATCTTTCCTCCTTCAAACCAAGCACCTTGAATATTCTTCACAGAGGTAGCTAATAATGATTCTTCATTAGTAATCATACACTTCACCCTATTGAACCTTTTATCATCAAATTCCTTTTGTACCTTGTCCTCAACTGACTTCTCAAGGGACTCAAAATAAGTACTTACAAAATTAATAAGCTTCTTCAGCTCACCAGAGGGAGAACTGCATGGGTCCTTAACATGAGAAGGCATGATTCTCTTCAAGATTCTAGATGCAAGACTCAATAGCTTACTATCCTCAATGTGAGACTTCAACAATTCTTCCTTTGCCTTCGCCTGAGGAAATGATGCAAGTCTCAATTTCTGAATCAAAGACAAAGTAGCCAAATTAATAAAACCTTCACCCAATTCAAGATCAAACTCTTCCTATTGCACTTCAAAAAAATTCTTCACTACTTTTGCAGTGTCTCTTGCTTATAGAGGAACTTCCTTTACTTCAACCTTCTTTTCTTCAATCACTATTACCTCAACTATAGATTCTTGCTTGTCTTTAGGAATCTCAACTTCTTCAGTTGTCACAACTTTAGGAGCTTAAGTCTCTAGAGGAACTTCTATATCATGCACATCAAGATGAATCTGAGTGTCCTCAACTATATCTTCTTTTCCTTCTTCTATTACTGGACTAGATGGAGCATCTTCATCATAAGCTTGCTTACTCTTGTTTTTATCTTGAAATCCTTCTTTAACAAAACTTCCTTTAGAATTCTTTTAGTTTCTTTTGCTACCTTTTCAGTCCAACCAATCATAAGCTTTCTTACTCTTGTTTTTATCTTGAAATCCTTCTTAACACCATTTAGAATTGTCATTATTTCCTCAATATACATCACTAGACATAAAATGCAAGAATGTTCTCTCTCAACTACTCATATTCAGTTCTTGCATTCACTCTCCTCATTTCCAAAAATTCATACAATCCCTTAGGAAACTCAGACATGATCTCAATGAGAGTCAAATTGAAAGCATTCGAATACTTTATTGTTGCTTCTTCAAGAATTCTTTGACCAACACTATCAAATGTATCATACCATTCACACAGTGACCTAAGATTACCATCCTTGATTATGGCTCTCTGAACTTCCTTTATAGACATGCCTAGTATTTTAAGTTTCATCTTCTTCTTTGATTTCTCTTCTTCACTAGAGGACTTGTCCTTATAGACTATTGTTTCCTTTGTGACCTGATGCTTAGTTTCTCTCACTACTTCATCAAATTCTATTTCCTCATCTTCCTCAACTACAACATAAACTATTTTTCTTTTATCCTTCTTCCTCTTTCCTTCTCTACTAGATGTATTCACTTGAGCTTTCATAGGGCTTGATTTAACCAAAGGACCAGATAAGGGTGCAAAGCTCCTTGTTGATCTAGATTAGGTAGAGGATGTTTTCGAACTAGAAGATTTAGTTCTAGTAGGCTCTTCTTTAGATTTATCTATCTTTCTTCTAGTTTCTCTCACAGCTTCTGCAGATATACCCATGCTCTCTACAAAGGCTTCAACTTCCTTCCTTACCTTCCAAACTATCATAGGTTTCTTCAACTTCTCATGTACTTGCATATATTTTTCTTCATAGGTTTCAAACCTCTCTTCTATCAAATCCCAAGGCTTACTCAACAAATGTTGTGCATATAGTTCGAAGATGTTCTCCTCAACTTCATATCCCATTGGCATAATCTAGACCATTCTAGGATCTACAACTTCCATCAAGCATTGATCAATGTCAACCATGAAGCAAATTTTTTCCTTGTACTTCTCCACAGTAGACTTAGGAATTATTTCTCTTGCTTGCATCTCACTCTAAAAACTTTTGAAATATCCCTAGATAATAGTTTTTCTTGTCTTACTATCACCAAATATGTGCAACACATCTCTAATTTTAATAGCTACTGGTTTATTAGATTTCCATTATACTTTTCCAAATCCTAGAACTTCATTCAGAAAGTAGAAGAATAGACACAACAAATTACCATACTTAAAGGAATTCTTCTTATCTTTCTTTATCTTACCAAGATTCTCAATAAGATGACTTTGGAGTAGCTCACATAGATCATACTCTGCATTCTCCTTCACCATTTGATATGTTGCATAGATAGTTGTGCCAGATACAAAATTATCCTAGCTGAAATGATAGATCTTGTAACCAATGACCGTAGATACAAATCTGACATCCACTTCAATAATATCATCAATTGTCATAGATATTTCATCAAACATTAAATCAGCTGCATTAGTAAATTTTTGATTCTTCATAGACTTCAAGATCGGCAACCCACCAAAGGAATTTAAACCAGCAAGAATGCTTATGGCTTCTGTTTTGAATTTAAACTAGATCCATTCATTTTCTTCAAACATAGGAAATTTTACATTATGTGTGAATTTCTTCTCCTCTAAGGTTTTGAATTTGGGCTTTACCTTGAAATATTCTCCAACTATAATATGGTTTGTATACAAATTCAACAACTATGAGCTCCCTAAGTCCTCAATATTTGCATGAATGTATGCCCTAATATCATCAATATGCAAGACGTGATACAAAATAGATGAAAATGTACCCAAGGGATCTATCTCAAATTGATTTTAAAGGATGCCACTTTAATTTCAGATAGGTTCTATCCTTGATATCAACTGTCAATGGACCAACCATTTTCATGAACTCACAAGTTCACAAGTTTTCTCGATAAATACCTTTTTCACCAGTTTAGGGTTTGATTGTCGAATCACCTTCACACTTGAATCTTTTCCAAAATTCGCTTTAGAGATCTCCAAAATTCTTCTTCTCAAAGTGCAAAGTGAAAAATGAAGAATACAAATGACCTAATTTATCATTTTCACACCTAAATTTTTGTGGAAATAAATTATTTTTCCCTAACTCATCCATATACCCTGTTTCCATACTCTATGAAAGATAACTCTTCTGTAGACCTTCAACTCTACATAAATACTTTCTCCAACTATTTTAGCAACATCTGTAGATCATCAATGCAATCATTGCACTCTTCCATATCCTAATACCAACTACCAGTAGGGGGTTTGAAGGATTTTCTTGAGAACTCCCCCTAGGACAAAGGCCTTAAACTAATTCCTAGAGGAATTACCAACACCTAATTCTAGTGTGGAATCATTTCCTACAATATAAGGACTCTTCTTCACCCATATCTTCTTCATTTTCTTCCTGATATCATCTGTAGTAACTTTAATTTTTCCCTTTTCAACCTTTTTCATGTTTCTCCTTTGATTTACCAGACCCTTTATGATTTTCCAAAATCTAGCAATGTGACCAAATTTGTTGCAATTTTAGCACACCACATTTCTTTGTCCAGACCAGTTGCTTGATTGATTTTCTCTCGATTTTCACTGGTTAGGAGTATGGACAAATATATTGCATGTATAGCATCTAACATCTCTATTAAAAAAGTTATTTGAGATACTTATGCATTCAACTGACTCGTGACCATGCTTATTGTAATTGAAATGTTGGCCAGAGAATGATATACCACTTGAATTCATTCTACTTCTACATTGATAAGCCATATGACCAAATTTATTGCAAATAAAATAATAACCATTTAACCTTTGATCATTAGATTGCCTTACCGCATACATTCCAACTTTTTTCATTTGATTTCCTTGCCTAAATCTCCTTTGTCCAGATCTAAAACTTTCTCCTTCCTCATATCCAATGCCTCGCTTGTCACCTTCAATTCTTTGAATTTTAATCATTTCATCAAGCTTGGATGAAGTAATCTTGAATTTCTCCTTGAATTCATTTGCAGTAGCAAGTTCATCTCTGAGATCAACAATTTTCTTTTGAATCTCTTCTTAATTATCTATGGATTGTTGAAAATCAAGCTCAAGTTGATTGCATCCATCAATAATTCTATTGCATTCTTTAGATTTTTATTTCAAGGAATGATTAAGCTTCTCTTCATTCTCCTTTTTTTCTTCAATCTCCTTTTTCATTCTCATCACAATAGATTACATCTCATGCTTTAGGACAACATTATCTCTGGTAAGCTTTTCACATTCCTCTTTCTTTTCCTTCAAGGCTTAACTTAGATGTTCACTTTCCATGCTCTTACCTTCTTTCTGCTTAAGCTAATCACAAAGTTCCTTTCATTTTTACCTTGACTCATTGATTTTATATTTCAATGATTGAATGAATTTCTCAGCATTCATGATATTTTCCTGCAATTGTCAGAATTCATATTTTGACTGATCAAGCTCATCTAGGGCCACCAAAAGTTTTTTTTGAAGATTGCTTGAATCCATTGAATCACTTTATTGGATCTTCCCCATGCTTTTAAAATTCTTCTAAGGAACTAAGCTCTGATACCAATTGTTGGAACCAAGGAACACTGAGAGGGGGGCTGAATTAATGTTTTGCAATTTTTAACTTTGTTAATCTGATCTTGAAAGCACTTCTAGCATTCAACCAAATGAAAGATGCATGAACATAAAAAAAACAACCAAAAAATCATAACATAAGGGATTTTTACATGGAAACCCTATTAGGGGAAAAACCATGCTGGAGGTCAATCCACAATATTATCTAAGTATACTCAAAAAAAAATTTACAAAATGGGAATGCACTTACATTTAGGCACACTACGTAGAGCTCACTGCTCAAAAATAGAAAGGCTCACTTCCTTACAATCAATTTCAAAAGATAACGAGAGTGGTGAACTAAGAAATAGCATATACAAATCCCTAAGAATAGTTTCGGTTAAGCACATTAATCACTTTCTTGACCTTCAATATGACTTCTCTCTTCTAATCTGTTTGCTTTAACTCACATCACAAATCCTTTTATGCACAAGTGAAACTATCCATAGTCACTCTACAATCCTTCTAAAATTTGCAACACTCATCAACAAACTTTGTACATATATCAAAATGATATAAACAATCACTTATATATATCTACTACTAAGGATTTAATCGCTACAAGTTAGCTTCAATAAAATAGAAAATGTTTACAAACTGTTGGCTCAATCCACAAATAATTTTCAATGCACACTAACCAAAGCTGACCACAACATAGTGAGGACCCAAATCAACATCATCGAACATAAAAAAACTTAAACCATTACTCCTTGAATATCCACAACACGCTACATTCACTTAGTCAGGTTTCTCACACTATTAAACAAAAAATCAATCAACCAGATATTCTAACATGCACATGGATTGATACAAGGCTCTAAGATTCAAGGATAACATAGACCATACATCAAACAACCTTCCCTAATATACACAACTCAAAATGATAATAGTAAATTGCATATGAATCGATGAACACAATTTTTTTGGATGTTATGTTCTGCCTTGACAGCTAATCACAAAACTCTGATCTGACTTTTGATATGATCAAATATTGACATGTAGATCGAATCACTGACTAGGATTGTCACCAATGATAACACCATATAGCTTATGTAGTGTCTCTTTCCAACAAAGATGGCCTGATTTCCTACTCTAAAGAGGAGGAAGATCATTGTATGCATTTGGAAAAGGTATTTTTCAGGTTACTGTAATATGGGATATCTCTGAATCCAAATAAATGTGCCTTTAGGGTAACTGAGGGAAAGTTGTTGGAACATATTGTGTCTAACGATTGAGTAAGGATAGACCATGAAAGAGTAGCTACCATAGATAAAATCCCTTAGCTAAAAAATATTAAGAGCATTCAGTCTTTTTTTGGGCAAATAATTTTTTTAAGAAGGTTTGTGACCAATTTTGCAAAAATCATAAGATCTATTTCCAAGATGCTAAAGAAGGGAGAGAAGGTAATTTGGAGTGAGGAGCATAGTCTAGCATTAAAAAGGATTAAAAAAACTATCAAAGAGGCTCTATTTTTGAAGTCCCCAAATTTCTCTAAGCCAATGCACATTTTCTTTTTTGCTTCCTTTCATACAATTGTTGTTGTATTTTTACAGAAAAATGAAGAAGGCTTTGAAAAACCTATTGCATTATTTAGTAAGTCCTTGCAAGCTACAAAGCTGAAAGATGGCATGACTGAGAAAGAAGAATATGCTCTAGTTAAATCTATAAATAACTTCAAGACTTACCTATGGGGAGCTACTATCATAGCATTTGTACCAAATGTTGTTGTGAAAGATATTTTCACCCAGCAAGAGACTATAGGTAGAAGGTGTAGATGGATCAACATGATCAAATAGTTTAATAATGATGTTTAGATCACCAAATTAGTAAGAGGTCAAGGCCTCACTTAATTGATGACAAAAGCTAATTTGGAGGAAAACCAGATCAATCAAATAGAAGTGATTGACATTGCATCTATCTGTGATATGCACATGTGGATGGTATAGAAATTTTTTCTAATATTTACAAACTTTGCAGTGCCCTACCAACATGGCTAACAATGATAAGAGGACATTAAAATTGCATTCCATCAAATATGTAAATATCGACAATAAGCTATGATGGAGAAACCTAGATGGTGTGCTTCTTAAATGTGTTGATGGAAAGAAAACACTATAAATTTTGTAGGAAATGCATAATGGGGTGTGTGGTGGTCATTACATGGCAAAGAATAGAGCAAGATTCTAGTGGCCTATTGTGTTTAAGGATGCTCACAAGTTTATTAAGACTCGTGATGCTTGTCAAATATTTTCAAAAAAGTTAAAGTTTTCAAGCAATATACCACTTAGGCCTATGATAGTTCAAGCCCCTTTCCAACAATGGGGGATTGATTTCATTGGAGAGATACCAGAAAAATATAGTGGAAAGCATTCATGGATCCTTGTTTCCATTGATTATTTCACAAAATGGGTAGAGGAAATATATACCAAGTGGGAAAAAAGTAAGGTGGTGATTGATTTCCTCTTAAATAAAATTCTCATTAGGCTGGAGTCCTGTAAAAGATCATATTAGATAATTCCATGTATTTTAGGTGTGAGGAATTGAAAGATTTTTGTGATAAACATGGTATAGAAGTTTCTTATTCTTCACCTTACCATCCTTAAGGAAATGGTTAGGCTAAATCAATTAACAAAATCTTGATGAAAATCATCAGAAGGTTGATGGAGAAGAACAAAAAGGCTTGGGATTCAAAGCTGAAATTGACACTATAGGAAGATAGAGTGACTATGAAAAAGGCTACTGGTTATTCACCATTTGGCTTGGTGTATGGTCTAGATACTAGACTACCACAAAATAACCTATTAAAGATACATAATTTTGTGCAAGAATATGATGAAGAGATCTATAATGATATGCTACAGAAAATTAATAATCTAGTGCAATTGGATGAGACCAAAAGAGAAGCTCATGCTGAGAATATGAATATGCAGTTACAAGTTAAGCATCTACATTATAAAAGAGTTTCTCCTAGAAATTTTGAAGTGAATAGTATGGTGTTAGCCTAGAATGCAAGGGCTTAGGACAAGGGCAAGCATGGGAAATTTGAAGCATTATGGATGGGACCTTATCTGATAGCCAATGAACATGGTGAGGATTCCTATTTCCTCCAAAGCTTGATAGGTGAACTTTTTGAACTACCAATACATGGATAGTTCTTAAAACCATAATTTTCCTAAGTATGTTATTTTTCCATGTACATTGTAGATTTTGTAAATTTTGTGTATAGGTGTGTTTTTTTTATGTCGTGTCTAGTTCAGTCTTACTACCTAGTCTAGGTAGTTCCATGTATTGTTTTGACTGGTCTACTTCAACCATAGATTTTAGGATCTTTCCATGTTTGAAAGAGACATATGTCCCTAGTTAGAGCCAATGATGGAACCCCTTAAATTTTGTGTTCCATTTCCAAAAATCTTGATGAGTTTAATGAATTGTGGGTTTTGTATCTTGCTACAGTATAAAGGGTTTGAGGTTTACCTAATTCTCATTTGAAAAACCATTTGAGTCTATATTCTCAAATAGGTTAAATTTTTGGTTGAATCCTTATGTTAGTTGTAACGCCAAGAAAGTGCACAAAGAACATATTAGAGCAAACATGCATGCAATACTAAATCTAAAATGCAAATCTAAATGTTAAGAAACAAAGAACAAAGGAAAGTAAAAACATGAACAAACTGAAACAATCTCACCAATTTCAAACGTATTTCCATGATTCATCTTGATTGCCCTTCTCCATTTTGCTATTGTAGTATAATTGCCCTCAGATTTTTAGTAAATTCGTGCAAGTATAGCCTAAGATAAAGATTAGCAAAATATCGAAGATTCAAGACAAAGTGCTCTCAAAAGTCATAAAAATTCACGAGAGAGATTGGAATGAAGAATGATAAATCAATTTATAGAAAATTGATTATTCGAATGACAGGCCAAGATTGAAAGATCAACGGATGGTTGAGATTGATAGATTAGACATGCATTCTGATAACTGTCAGTGATGACATGAGTGATACAAACTAGAAATAGAATTAAAGATTAAATGAATGATTTAATCTTCAGTTTGGTATTCAAAAATAGAAGAAATATCTTTGCATGACAAATATGAAGATTGATTAAAGCAACTCTTGTTTGAATGCACACACAAGGTTTAATTAATTAAATAAGAATATTTAATTAATCCGCATGTACACGCAATTGAGTTAGCATTGAATGATTGAATGATTTGATGAAGAGATTACTCAAGAGCACCACTCAGACATTAAAGCAATAGTTAATTGAGTGATTTAAAATAGATGTTGAGTCAAGTCAAAGTGAATACTAAGATAACTCACACAATTATCTAAATATAGAGGAATGTGTTAAAATAGAATTAATGAATTAAATAATTCATTTAATTCAAGATTTGATATTTGAAGAATTATTAAATAAATAAGATTTATTTAATTAAATGATGAAGGGATTTTAAATGAATAATTAAATAAATAAATAATTTATTTAATTATAGTTGAAGTATGATAAAGAGTAAATTAAATAAGAATTTATTTAATTTGACAAGAATGATAAGTTTAATTAGTAATATAATTAAATAAAAAGTGTTTATTTAATTAATCAGATAGAATAAAGAAAAGTGTGAATTAATTAAATAATTAATATTATTTAATTAATAGAAGAAATAATAGAAGATGAATAAATTAAATAATTAAGATTATTTAATCATGACCATGAAGAATAAGAATTATGAAGAATATGGAAGTAGCATGCTTAAACCAAATTTCGGTGTCTACATTTGCCCCTCTTTGATACAATGTCATTTTCGCATTGTGTCAAAGAAAATCAATAAAATATGCCCTAGTAATGCCCTAGTGTAAAATAGGTGAAGGTATGCCCCCTCGGGAAAATTGATAAATTTCTGAAAAGTTCATAAAAAATTGGAAATGTGCCCGATTAGTCCATTAGATAGGCAGAAATGTAGTGGAGTTTGCGGAATTGGGTTTGGAAATGGGAGGGACGGGTGCGGGATGATCAAAATTGAAAGTTAACACGGCCAACAGGAAAGAAATGACACCTAGGCCCTAGGTATATATAGGAATAGGGGTAAAATCCTATTCATTTTCACCCACCTAGCCTAGAAATTTAGATTTTGCTCTACATTCCTAGCGACGATGTCTCCCGTTTCGGCCACTCACCATTGTGCATACAGGATCTGGACCTTCTAGAGACCAGCCGGCGTGGACCCCCCAGTATGTACCTCAAACTTGTCTTTTGAAATATTTGATTTGCGCGCATTTTAAGGCATTTAATTCAATTTTTAGTTATGCATCGTTTTAATAATTGACCGCATTTACGTGCGCGGATGACACATATGTCTACGGAAAACTGCATTTGTAATTTAACGTCAGTCATTTTGCATAGTTAGACTGCGGTTCAATGCATGTGTGAATTTATGAAACACATTTGACTTTTTGCATCGCATTTACATTTAGAATAGTTGCATGTGTCTGTTTTGATACACATTTGAATTTTTTGCAACGCAACTTTTATTTTTCAACGCATATGAATTTAGTGCAACGCATGGGATATAATTAGCCGCATTTGTTTAATAACGACGCATTTGTATTTTATGCACCGCATATGTTGAAAACCGACGCATGTGAAAAATAATGACGCATGTGCAAAATAACGACGCATTTGCATTTTATGTAGTAGAGTCAGTTTGCACTAGAATAGATGATTGAGGCTGACATGAGGCATGTATAATGCCATTGCACGTTGTGCTAGACACCATATATACATGAGAGTCGAGACCTACATTTCAATTCAGAGACAGTTTGCGGCTGGCAGAGCGACGGATTCTATGGCACCTGGGTCTATTGCACGTGACAGACATGCCCTAGATTCAGGCGAATCGGGGACTATTGACAGCGTTGTGTGAGTGGTGGCACTCAGAGACATCGTCCTTCCACCTACCGACTAGAGAGGCCATGATTACCCTAGAGGATGTGTATAGGATCCTGAGACTTCCTATTAGAGGCACACGGGTGACATATGATACCCAGAGGGGTGTTGCTGAGATGTGTAGATATTACCCCCATGCTGACAGTAGGCAGTTAGGATTTGATGATTATGAGATTAGGTGGCGGGTGTTGGCCCAGAGGTCTAGACAGTTGGAGTGTCTATTGGCTACATAAATAGGCGGTATAGTACTGCTTGACCGGCGAGGTCATGGTTTTCCCGTGGGATGGGGGGAGATGCTAGTGGGCATGCTCGAGCATCGAGTGGTATATGCTTGGGGTTCCTGTGTGATTGGGATGTTATACTTTCACTTGCATGATATTTCCTATTGAGAGGCACAGTCAATGAGCTGCGGTATCATGCTCCTAATGGTATGGGTGTGGGAGCATATCACGATCTTTTGGCCACCTAAGACAGTTGACCTCACACATGGAGCTCCCTACGCCTTTTGTTATGTGGGGGCGACCACACAACATCACATTGGAGATACAGGTTACTTCAGACATGCCATAGACACTATACAACAATTTACATGGAGGCCATACCTGGGGTGTGAGGAGTGGTCAAATGAGGATGAGCATTTGCCATTTTGCCAATAGACACAGTATCTAGTTGGGCGGATAGTGTCACACGTCCACATTATAGAGCGGCAGTTGCTAGAACGTGTCCTACGATAGTTTGGAGAGGTGTAGGATGTGCCTCGAGGACAAGCAGAGTTTGTGAGATCCTCGCGAGAGGTCCCGCTATGGGGTCCAAAGATTCCAGTGGCCACAGTAGAGGCAGACATCGATGCATTATAGGAACTTCCATGGGGATGGAGGGATGGTCCAGTAGTTCCAGGGACCATAGCAGAGTATGATCAGTGGTGGGTAGCACACAGGCCGATCCCCTTGACAGATCTAGAGCAACCAGTGCTAGTAGAGTGATGAGGGACAGGTCCACGAGGTAGATGCGATAGAGGTAGAGGTCGAGGAGACAAAGGAGGCTGTGGTGATGGAGGAGATGATGGCCGAGGTGGACGGCGTGGAGGAAGGAGAGGGAGATGTGGTCGGAGGGGATGAGGGCCACCATTGTCACCGATCCATGAGGAGGGACGAGGAGAGGAGGATGTGGCTATGGTAGATGTTGGTAGAGGGGGAGAGGAGGATATTGGTAGAGGTGGCGAGGAGGACATTGCTAGAGGTGGAGAGGAGGTGCAGCCGGTAGAGGCAGCTCTCCCAGACATCCCGGCAGTGGAGGAGGCAGGCAAAGAGGAGGCAGGCAAAGAGGAGGAAAAGATTGATGCTCTGGGTTTGTTGGGTGCCTATCAGGAGGATGATGATGAGGATGATGATCACGAGAGAGAGATTCAGGATCATATCCTAGAGGAGTTAGATGAGGAGGAGGATGGGAGAGTCAAGGATAGATAGGAGGAGACGGGGGCAGTGGATCCAGATACAAATACATTGCATGCCCAGGTTGCATCCTTGGAGGAGCAGATGAGAGTTCTCATGCCCGAGAGGGATGCATATCAGATGGAGAGGGACAGAGCATTGATGGATAGGGATCAAGCCATAGCTCAGAGACAGGAGACTGAGCAAATATTTACAAAGCTTAGGGCATTGTGTACGGGACCATTAGCTGCGTTTGCCAGAGAGCTAGTTAGAGCTAGGGAGAGGGAGAGATACTATCAGGATCTCTATGAGGCAAAGATTCCACCAGAGAGACGGGCTCCTAGTTTCTTAGCGGCACACAGTAGCAGGTCCTAGACCAGGACCCACAGTTGAACAGTTAGCACAGAGGGGGTGGAGCAGCCACACAGAGCAGGTCCATATGACAAACCTCCCTCAGCTCAGAGGTCATCGGGTTCCCATCAACACTCCCCCACACACTCTTGGCATGATGGCAGTGGTAGTTTAGGATAGGGGTACCGCTTGTGAGACATTGTATTTTGATCTCATAGCCTACATGCTTCCATGTATTATTGATACATTATGACATTGTGATGTGACATAGTTGAGCGAGATATATATATATATATGATTTTGGCGGTGATTCTCATGATATGCATTTCTAAGTATTGATTATGCAGTCTTTATTTGCACATGTGATGTTTATATGATATGCCTATGTGATGGATGAGTATATGTATTTTATGATGTGTATGCAGCTAATGAGATAATGTTGATTCTATGTGACGTATGCAATTTATAAATGATGAGATGCAATATGATGTTATATGTATGATGTCGGCTACATATGATGCTATTCAAATGTAATGTGATGCATGTATTTATAGTTGCTTTATACATGAAATGCTTATGATATGTATTGTTTGATGATTAATGTCTATTATGCCATGATGTCTAGATATCAAATATGCCTATATGCATGTATTTTTCTAACATGTATGTTGATGCAGGATGATGTATAATGTTTTGTGTCATAGGACTCTATCATAATGCAAGAAAGAAGAACTGTTAGTGCGGAAAGAAAGATCGAGAAATAACAACAGACAGGAGATAGATGTTAGTATTAGCAATCTTCGATGTTTCGCTATATCACAAAAGGTATTGCACTTTATCATCATTGGGTGGGACTAATACAAATGGAGAAAAAAACCATGATATGACACAGATCAAGGTGTGCAAGGTCATCCACTTGCCAATAACAGACAGTCGCAGACAAGGATTGTCATTAACTCATACTAAGGGCACAAGTTGCCCCAGTCTTTTTGTCAGGACAAACCATAGACAGTAAACAAAGTAAAAGATGGGTCATGAAACGTCATTGCTCCTCTAAATCCTTCATGGGACATCCTTGAGGAAACTAGTAACATGACTCAAAATCAAATTTAAAAGACAGTCGATAGACAACAGTCAAAGAAAATAGAATTTTGATACATTGTTGCTTCTCTAAATCCTTCATGGGACATCCTTGAGAAAGCTAGTAACATGAATCCCAGTCATCAATTCAAGATAAATGATAAGATAAATAAGCTAGAAAGTCAAAAATCTAGTGAAGTATTTGCCAAAACTTGATCTGTTTCTTTGATTTGTTTTGATTGATAGAAGGATTGATTGACAGAGCCTAATTTCAGGACATACACATACCAGATAAGACTTTGAGTCTAGTTTCAATGTTATGACTATCTGTATACGACATAACAAAGCCTGGTTTCAGAAATACATGTATCATATAAGACGTTGAGTCATATGCCATTGATGTGATATCCTTTGTAAGGCTATGTTTGATTGTTTGACCTTGTCGATTATGGAGGAAGGACTCATCCTGTATAAGACATACATTGTTTTTCCGATATCAGTATTCAGGAAGGACTCATCCTGAACAAGATACAGGTTGATTTCCATGATGATGATGTCCGTTTCCAGGAAGGACACATCCTGTAGCAGAAATTTGTTGATCTGTTTTGATTGTTTTGTTTGGAAATTTGTTTGATTTAACTTAGAAACATTGCTGACTTGTTCACCATATTGATGCATGACTTGATATGACGTGTTGGAAAATGACTGTGTGTGACGATAAACCCTAAAGGACTGACCTAGTGCGGCCTTGAGGGCTCATCGATTGATGGCCTTGCCTACGTTATACACACAGAGACCTCGTAGTTTGACTTGACTTTGACTAACAAGACTGACTACAAAATAGAAGACATGTGTGAAAGTGAATGTGACGAACCCTAATGGACTGACCTAGTGCGGCCTTGGGGGCTCATCAATTGATGGCCTTTCCTACGTTATACACGTAGAGACCTCGTAGTTTGACATGACCAATGAACTTGTCATATAGACATATGGATTGAATTATGATTTTATACAGACCGACCTAAACGGACTAACCTAATGCCTCCGGGCACATCGGCAGATGGTCTTGCCTACGTCTAGTCACAGAGGCAACGTAGTTCGACAAACAACAAAGACTGACAAGTGCGACTGACTCTAACTCTTTTTGGTTTTTCAAAATATTTTTATTTTTTTGTCTTTTTGAAGTTTTCTGATGTTTTTGTGTTTTCTCTAGTCATTTTGTGATGTTTTTAGATTTTTCTATGGTTTTACGTCTTCAACATAGCCAATGGAAGAATCAATATGACACACGTCAAGTGTTTTCCCCTAGTCGAGTATAAGACCGATTGATTATGAATAGGGTAGAACGGGGGATATGAAATGCACTCGATGTCAATCGTTCCAGGTTATGGGAAAAACTACCACTTATTATGAATGGTATATACAAGCGATGGATATGAAAGATAAGGGATATGTACAAGGATAGTCAGTATGTATAGGGATAAGGACTATGTACAAGGAAGTGGACTATGTACATGGATAAGGTAGATTAGAATAATAGTAGACAAAGGAGCAGAGTCGAGTACACATGGCGCCTGTTTTCTAGGTTTTCACCATGGTACCTATCCAAAGCGCCACTGAAGTGGTTTTCACTATTGGACGAATGATTTTTCTTTACTATTTTCTAGATTATCTAATTTTTTTGGTGTTACCAAGATGCCTGTTTGCCAGGTTTTCACCTTGATAACGATTTTTTGTGATTTTTTTATTTTTTTTGTATTTTTGCTAATTAAGACAAAGGCTCGCAGAAGCTATGTGTAGAACTTCTTCAGATGCAGACTATTGATTGCTGAGGACAACGGTTCCCCTTCAGGAGTAGAGAGTTGGTATGATCCTAACCCAAAAGCTTTTGTAACAATATAAGGTCCTAACTAGTTAGGTTTAAACTTTCCTGGTTTTTCTCTTTCCGCTTGATTCTTTGGGTTCTCCATTAAAACTAGGTCACCAATGTCAAAGTTTTTGTTCAATACCTTCTTGTTATAGCTACGAAAAAGGTGATTTTGATATGCTTGGAGATGGTCTAGTGCCTTCTGTGTTCACTCATCCAGGAATTCTAGCTCATGGAGTCTCGATACTTGGTACTCTTCATCATCAATGTGGCATTTTAGGGATACCCTTAGGGAAGGAATCTTTACCTCAATAGGAAGAATAGCTTCAAAACCAAATACAAGTGAATAGGGAGTAGCAACAGTGGGAGTATGGATACTTGTGCGATAAGCCCATAAGGCAGGGTTAAGCTGTAAATGCTAGTCACGACCAGCATCATTGACAGTCTTCTTGAGGATTCTAATGATGGTCTTGTTAGATGCCTCTACTTGGTCGTTACCTTGTGGGTAGTATGGAGTGGAAAAGTGATTTTGGATATGGAATTCATCACACAGGTGGTGGACTTCTTGGTTCTTAAATGGGCAGCCATTATCAGTGATTATGGACTAAGGGACACCATATCGACAAATGATATAGTTCAGGATAAATCTAGAAATCTGTGTGTCGGTAATGTATGTCATAGGAATGGCTTCAATCCACTTCGTAAAATACTCAGTGCAGTGATAATGAATTTGTGTCCATTAGATGAGGTGGGGTGGATCTTACCTATGAGGTCGAGTCCCCATTAGGCAAAGGGCCATGGTGACGTGATAGGATGAAACTCCTGTGATGGGGCATGTATCAAGTCTCCATGAACTTGCCATTGGCGACATTTCGTTACAAAGACATGAGTCTTTTTCCATAGTAGGCTAGTAATAACCTAGTCTCATAATATTTTTGGCTAAGGTAGGACCACTAGAATGGGATCCACATATACCCTCATGCACCCCACGCAAGGTTGCTTGTGCTTCAGTAGAATCAAGACATCTCAATAGGGTATTATCTAAGGCGCATCTATATAGGGTGTCTCCGACAATGGTGTATTTGGCTGACTTGCGAAGGAATGTCCTACATTGGTTATTTAATAGGCCAGTGGGTATGACTTCGGCATGAAGGTAATCATAGATTTCTTTGTACCATGGGGAATCTAGACCAACAATGTCACACACCATTTCAGAATCTGGGATATCGTAGGCTGGGACCAAAAGCTGTTCTACCAAGAACTCAAACTTAGGCACGTTGTTAGGAATGTCAAGAAGTGATGCAATTGTAGCCATAGTGTCTACTGCCCTATTTAAAACACGAGGTATTTGATGAAATTCAACTTTGTCAAAGTACTCTTTAAAGCTATCAGCCATGTGCTTGTATGGAGCAAGCTTCTCATCCTTAGTCTCATAATCATCATTTACCTGTTTGATTACCAATTGGGAATCGCCATATACCTGTAGGTTCTTGATTTTCCACTTGACTGCCATGCATAACCCTGTCACTAGAGCTTCATACTCTACTATGTTGTTAGTGCACGAGAATGCAATCCTGAATGACTTAGGGATGGAATGGCCCTGTGGTGTAATAAACAGTATACCAGCCCCTGAACCATGATTTGTATGTGAGCCATCAAAGTACAGTTTCCATGTTATGTTTGTGTAAAATGTTAATATGAACTCATTAGGAAAGTTTGCAACTAATGGGTGATCTGCCTATATGGGTTCGTCAGCTAACTGATCAGCAATGACCTGTCCTTTAATAGCTTTCCTTTCTACATACTGGATATCATACTCACTAAGTATCATAACCTATTTGGCTAGTCACCCTGTTAATGTTGCCTTGCTGAGAAGATATTTCAGAGGGTCTATTTTAGCAATCAACATTGTTTGATGGTTTAGCATGTAGTGCCTCAATTTTTGGGTAGCAAATACTACTGTAAGACATGCACGTTCAATGGTACTATACTTGAGCTCATAACCTACCAAAGTCTGACTGATATAATAAACTGCCCTTTCATGACCTTCATCGTCATTCTGTGTAAGAAATGCTCCAAGTGATGAATGGGTTTCCGTAATATAAAGAATCAATGGTCTTCCTTCAATAGGTGGCATTAGGACAGGTGGAGTGAGTAAATATTCTTTAACCAGTTGAAAAGCTTCTCCACATCTAGCTGTCCATACAAAGGGTACTCCTTTCTTAAGTAGATGTTGAAAAGGATGTGTCTTATCTACCAACTGCACTATAAATCTTCTGATAGATTGCAATCTTCCCTGTAATGTCCTTAGTTGACTGAGATTAGTGGATGGAGGCATGTCCATGATTGCTTTTACCTTAGCCAGATCCACTTCAATGCCTCGTCTAGAAATGATATAACCTAAAAGCTTTCCTGACTTGACTCCAAACACACATTTCTTTGGATTGAGTCTCACTTTATACTTCTCCAGCCTCTGAAATATCTTGTCTAAAACCTATAAATGTTCTGCCCTTGTCTTGGATTTTACAATAAGGTCATCGACATAATCCTCCATAGAAGTGTGTACTAGATCATGAAAGATAGTAGTCATCGCACGTTGATAGGTCGCTCCAGCATTCTTGAGTCCGAAGGGCATAACATTCCAGTAATACATTCCCCAAGGACAAGTGAAAGCCATCTTAGGTTGATCTTCAGTTGCAATTCTGATCTAGTTATATCCTAAAAATCCATCCATAAGGGACAACATCTCATATCCTGCTGTCATGTCAACTATCATGTTTATGTTAGGCAAAGGGAATTCATCCTTAGGAAAAGCTTTGTTGATATCTCTAAAATCACTGTAGATGAAGATTCCCCCAATTGGTTTAGTGACTGGTATAAGATTGGAGATCCAATTGGCATAGTCGATAGATCTGATGAAACCAACGTCTAACAATTTCTTGAGTTCTGCCTTGACTAATAAAGCAATCTGTGGATGCATTTTTCTCAACTTCTGTTTCACTGGTTTGGCACCTGGTTGTAAAGGAAAATGATGTAGAACAAGTTCAGGATATAACCCCGGCATGTTGGCATATGAACAAGCAAAATTTATCTATCTTTGTGCAAAGAAGTCGTGGAACTCTGGCTTCTCTTCTGTTGTCAATGACGCTGCAAAATAAACCAGCTGAGGATTCTCTTTTGTGCCTATTTTGACTTCTATTGATTCTTCAACGAGCATGGATGACTTTTTCTATGCAACGGGAAGAATGTTCAAACCTCCATCCTTAGGTGCCTCAAAGAGGTTTTCACCTTCGGATGCGTCCTTTCTTTTTACTTTTTCATTGTCTAAAGGCGCCTTTCGGTTTTCACCTAGAGATTGATCCTTTTTATTTTGTTTATTCTTTTTCTCATTTTTGCAACTGGAGGGATGAACAAATTCCCCAAAATATGCTTTGTTGTCCAATTCAATGGTAAAACCAGCCTTATGATCCCCATTAGGTATGCCTTCTTGTAATCCTAGGAACTCAACAATTTCTTCGTCGTTCTCAAAAGTGTCTAAGACGGCTGTGTCTTGTTGATCCCAATCAATGAGTTGGGGATAGACTAAAGGAATGTCATCGTTGGAGTTATCAAAGTCTAATGGGGTCAAGGTAAAGATTGAATTATTCATGTGATTACAAAAATCTTCTACCAGGTCCATTTTGCTCTTAGGTTTTACTCTAGGTGGATGGATAGGTGGACCTAAGGCCAAGGTTTGACTATCAGAAATAGGTCGTTCAGGTTGCCAAGAGGTAGTATCAAGTGATTCCCAATAGTAGTGTTTAAACCATTCCTCTTTTGTCATTTTCTTTGGTGGATAGGAATTTAAGGGATTTGGTGAGGAACTTAACATCAAGTCAAGTTCTCCAAATAACTTGTCAAGGTCCATGGAAGAAGTAGAGGATAGGGAATCCCACTCATAATCATTAGAGTCGAGGGAGTTACAATGATATTGGTCCACTGGTTTGTGAGATGTCTTAATATCTTATGAAGGATGTACTTCCTCAAGTAAGGGTAATGGGGTACTAGGAACGCCAATTTGAATCGGTTGAAACCCTAGCCCTACTCCTTTCGGCCATTGAGAAACAAATATTGGTTCAATTCTGCCATCTTGGTTTAAGCCTAAACCACTCTATCCATCATATCCTTTGCTTTGCATGATTTTGAAACCCTTTCCATATAGATTTGTAGGAATATGAGCAAGTAAAAGGGGTTCCTCATCATTTTCCCTATATATCCAGCAAGTGACATCTTCTGCATCTACAACCTCTTTGCTTAATTCACCCCATTTAGTGAAAGTTGTTGTGGGGGGAACATGTATAGTGATCATAGACTCTCCCCTACTTGTTGTAGGTAAACCATATGACTTAGGAGGAACCAAATGGCTAACACAATAAGAAGTCTTCATGTAATACTCTCCACAACCCTTGTCTTGGATCTCAACTCTAGGAGTGGAAGGAAGTGAGGGTGAAACAGATGTACGAGTGAGTGTGGATGGATCAAAATAGGAGGATGAATTGGATGATGAGGCCTCTTGATTTACTGGCACTTGGCATTGGGGGATCTCTTTTATATTGGTGCAATACTGGAAGGGATCTGGATCACCATCTATAGTTATTTTTGTGCCATTGTAAGGGAATTTAAGACACTGATGATATGTGGAAGGGACCGCCTTCATGGCATGAATCCATGGTCTACTGAGCAGAAGGTTATAAGGAAGGGTGAGATCCAAGACCTGGAACTTTGTCTCCATCACCGCAGGACCAATTCTGATAGGAAGTGTTACCACTCCCTTTGATTTTCATTCCTCATCATCATAAGCTTTAATGACAATACTTTTGGTCATGTCTACACATGATTCTGAGATACCTAATGCCTTAATTAGTTTTAAAGTGCATAGATTTACCCCTACTCCTCGGTCTACCAAAACTCATCTAACTTTGGTGTCATCAACAAGGACTTCTAGATGTAAAGGGTCATTGTGGTTCATCTTTTCGGTTGCATAATCTTATTCAGAAAATGTGGCATGGTGATTATTGGTCAAGTATCCCACAATTTCTTGGAAACAATTGACATCAAGGTCATTAGGGACCGTGGTGTTTTGTAAAGGATTATCGAGGATAGATCGATGCTTAGGGGAAATTCGCAACAATTCCATTATTGAAATTTGGGTTGGGATCTTCCCCAACTGGTCAAGTAGGTTATATTGTAACTTGGAAGGTTGTGGTGTTTGTTGCAATGGAGGGCCTTGGATAGTGAACTTAGTACGACAAGTATTGATAGTAATGGTATTGATATTCTCATCAGCGACGCAAAGGCAATGAATGATTTTGCCACTATCATAATCATGCTTGATACTTGCATAGTTGGCTGACATATTGGTCTTAGTACTCGGACTAGGAATAGTTCCTTTCACATGGTCATGTAGTGGGTCAGAAAAGACTTGATGATCAATGTTCGATGACTTTTGTTTTTGTCCACTAACTTCGATAATTCTCCTTTCGACAAGATCCTGTATGATATTCTTCAGTTTTTGACAGTTTTGGTTATGTCCCTTAGTCCTATGATAATCACAAAAGGCATTGTCATCCCACCAAGCTAGTTTAAACTGTCCTGGATCATATTGTCTTGGTTCCTACAGCTGTATGAGGTTATGTTGTAACAGTTGTTTGAACACTGACTCAATGGGTTCCCCTAAGGGAGTGAACTCACGCTTTTGGAATCTCCTTTGTTATGGACGTTGAGTATTTTGGACCTCATTAGGAGGTTGATTGACAACATTAAGCATGTTGGAAAAAGTATGAGGTCCTTGTAATGTGAGGAGGGGTCCTGCTTGTAGCATTTTAGCATCAACCACCCCATCATTGGTGACATTTTTGTTGCGAGACAAAAATCTGTTTCTGTCTGTGGGGGTGTTTTGTATGATCGGGTTTCTATTGGATGTTGTTGTCTTGAGTTCGCCCTTTTCAATGAGATCCTTCTCTATTATGACCCCTTTTTCCACTAGTTCTGAAAAAGATGTACAACAATGTACCCTTAAGTTACTCCTGAGTTTTGCATGAAGGTTTTCTTGAAACATTTTAACTTTTAGTGTTTCGGGTATCTCGACAGGACACCTACTAGCAATAGTTCTCCATCTCTAGAAGAAAGCAATAAATGTTTCCCCTTCGTCTTGCATCATGTAGCACAAAGTTGCTATATTTATCTCATGGTCTATGCTAAAGGAGAATTGCTCCCCAAATTTCTCAACTAGTTCACCCCAAGATCTAATGCCAGAATCTAGACCTGAAAACCATTCTAGTGCAATTCCTACAAGACTTCTTGGAAATAGCCTCATAAGATACGTGGGGTCATAAGCGACATCTATGCATATGGTAGAAAATTCCCTGATATGTTCTATTGGATTTCGTTTGCCATTGTACTTAGGAAGATTCGGTATGACATATCCGTGAGAGAAAGGTGTCATGTACAATGATCTATCAAAGGGGAATGGGCATATGTCCTTTGTTGAAAATGATTTCTTAGCTGACATTGACATGTTATCCATTTGCGTTTGTAATGTGTGCATTTGTGTTTGTAAGATGTCAACTTGGGTCAAAGATGTGCTAGGGGGATTATGCAGATCTGTGTATGTGTTTTGAAATCCAAAGTCTCATGATGGGTTTTGATTGAACGTTGGCATCTGAGGTGGATTTGGATTTAGAATATTGGTAAATGTGTTTTGGTCTAGAATCTGCATAAATGGGTGTTGACCTGGGGTTTGTGTAAACGGATTCTGATTTGACATTGATGTAAATTGGTTTTGACTTGGAATTCATGTAGATGGATTCTGACTACCAATCTGTGCAAAAGGATTATGATTCAGAATCGATGTAAATTGGTTTTGACTTGGAATATGTGTGGACAGATTCTGACTAGCAATCTGTGAAAAAGGATTTTGATTCAGAATTGATGTAAATTGATTCTAACTGCCAGTCTGGGAGAATGGATTCTGATTGCCATATTGGAAGGAGGGAATGCCTCCTGTTTGTGTAATCCATGGTATGGTACTAGTGACTAGAGCACTAGGTATGGCCATTGACTATGGTATGGTACTTGTGATACTAGTAGTAGGTATGATTGTTTCTTGCGAACTTGTGACACCGACATAAGGTGTAGAGGCTAACGTTTTAGGTCTTTTACTCCCAACAAGAGGACCAAAGGGAGTCGATGATGATGCCCCTACAGTGAAATTAAATCCTGACATCATGCCAGACATACCAAATGGGGAAGTATGGACTATCGTACTCTGTGTAGATGTGCCAGATGGCATAGTTGTGCTAACCTGAGGTATAGTGGTACTAGCAGTCATTATGTTTGTTCCTTGTGTAGGTTGAGTTTCCAAGGTGCTAATATCAAATCCTGTGAGTAAGGTAGCACCTTTAGCTAGAAATTTGGCTAAAAATCGTGGACAATCATTTGCTAGGTATTCATCTACAAAAGAGGCAAATTCAGGGTCCTATGCGGCAGCCTCTACATCCTCTACTGCAATATGTCCTTGAGTGTTTCTAGTGGTGAATTTGTCTAATAGAGTCTTATGAGGTCTTGAAGAAAAGGGATTGATGAATTCATTTGGGTTCGACATGTTTTCTCTCTCTCTCTCTTCTCTTAGACCTAGTTTCAACCATGTAAGACAAGCTCAATATGCGGGAAATGCAAAACAATATCTACGAACAATATGACTCTAGTCTATGTTTTTGGGATTTTCGTATGCAAAATAAGGAATGTTCTAGGATGACACTGGCCTAAAATCTAAAGATGTAAGACCTAAGCAAGGTTCTAAAATAATCAATTCTATAAACCCAAGACGAAGGGACCAACTACCTAAAGTCAAACCAAGGTGTCAATTTAGTTTAAGTCAAGGAACCAATGTAGGACGAGGATCAAAGACAAGTCGAGTTTCCTAACTGGACTGATGAGCTAGGAGGACTCTCTGTAGGACAAAGTATAAGATTATAGGACTAGGTTCAATGACAAATTTCATTGAAATTATGACTTTTCTAGAGTATAGATGGTAAACCAATCCTAAAGTTTGTAAAAATGACCTTCCTAAAAGTTTAATGCAAGGTAATATGTATTCTAAGATGAAGCTAAACCCTAAATTAAGACAACTATGGTAATGACAGAATGAACCTAAAGGATGAAAATTTGAGAAAATCATTCCAGGTTTCTATTCAAGGACCATTTGTATAAAGACAACTGAAACTGGTATAATTGCGTTGAATGGACAGTGACTATGAATTCTGGTTTTCTGATAATCAGACAGATGCGTTGCGGGATTTCACATATGTGGTCAAGTTTATCAATTGCGGTTTTCCAGTGATCAATTGCTTTTCTCTGGTAAAGTTCAGTTGATTCTGACATATGCGGTTAACCTTCTAACAGATGCGACTCATACTGATAGTTGCGACTTAGAATATAACGCATGCGGTTTTTGCAAAGCAATTGCGAGCTAAACTGGCAGATGCGACTCTACACTATACAAATGCGACAGATACTGATAGATGCGACTAAAAACTAAATAGTTACGACTTGAAATAACAGTTGCGACTCAAAATTTAACATATGTGACTCAAGATTTAACAGATGCGACTTGAAATAACAGTTGCAACTCAGAATTTAATTGATGCGACTCAAGATTTAACGGATGTGACTCTAAAGATCAATTGCAAGTTTCTGGTGAATAGTTGTGACTCTCTGTGTATTTTCAGTGATGAGATTTAAACTGACTCTATTTTTTGTGATCAAATTCTGACAACCAAAGACAATCATAAGACAAAGTGTTTTCAGTTTCGATTTTGGACTCAAAGAACGTTTAAGTTGATAACAGACAAGCACATCCTATTAGGCCAAAGGCCTAGGGTTTGTATACTTGGTATAGCCCACCCAAATACCTCGGATTGGTGATAAAAACCTTTCCTTCTCAAGAGTGGATAGCTTAGAAATTTGGTGGCATTGGCTCCCCTCCACGGCTCATTAACGTCTTTCGAGCACACCAATTTCGAATTATTTGGGCAATGACCTCACAAGAACTTCTATCTCTACTTAAGGGGATCAATAGTGAGTAATCTTCAGGCATGATACTATACCCTGCACTATTCCAAGCAACGACCACAAATAGGTTGGTCTCTAAAACAAAAGGTATTTAGTACGAGCATTCCGTTCATGGGGTGTGATCCATACGGCCCGAGTCCCCTTTCGGATCCATCTCATCGGAACCACACTCGTGATTCTTGGGGTTTCCCCAAGAACCCACTTTTATATACCGGCTGGAAATCCCTCGGGTTCAGGGTGCTACCGGTCTGAGTCAACCTGGGGTGAGTACTTTTTCCCACCAGAACAGGCCCAAGTTCTAGAGTTGGTAACTGTTTCTCTTACACCCAGGATCAAATGGATGCGCAAGGGGAGAGGATACTTCGATGTACCAAGTCGTGAGGGTAACCAAACTTGTTAATTTTAACCAAACGAAAGATTTTCTATGCTACCAAACAATTTGTTTCAAAATTAACTAGGGTCTTCGACAAGTGTCCTGCAGAAAAACTCGTTAGTAGTTTTCAATATCGTCTTCGTCAATCGTCCTACAAAAGCTTGTTAACTCCACAAGGCCACACGTTGAAAATAAGATATTAGTAACACACAAATCAATTGAAAATTTTAGATTTCTAAAAACAAAAATAAAGTTTTACTAGCCAATTGCGTCGATGTGTTACCAGTCAAATGCGTTGTTTCTTCTTCAATTACAGCTCGGTATTCACCAGTCAATTGCAGTTCAGGAAATTTCAAATGCGTTGTAGCTTTTCAGATGCGTCGTTTATTCTGTCAGATGCGGTTCAGGAATTCAATTGCGTCGCTTTGTCAAACTAATGGGTCGTTCCATATGAAAAACCTGCAAAAAACCAAAAATAAAAGATCTACAGATTCGCGAAGATGGTGTCTTCACGTCGGGTTCACCAAATGTAATGCCAAGAAAGTGCACAAAGAACAGATTAGAGCAACACATGCATGCAATACTAAATCTAAAATGCAAATCTAAATGTTAAGCAACAAAGAACAAAGGAAAGTAAAAACGTGAACAAATTGAAATAATCTCACCAATTTCAAACGTATTTCCATGATTCATCTCAATTTCCCTTCTCCATTTTGCTATTGTAGTATAATTTCCCTCAGATTTTTAGTAAATTCATGCAAGTATAGCCTAAGATAAAGATTAGAAAAATATCGAAGATTCAAGACAAAGTGCTCTCAAAAGTCATAAGAATTCGCGAGAGAGATTGGAATGAAGAATGATAAATCAATTTATAGAAAATTGATTATTCGAATGACAGGCCCAGATCGAAAGATCAACGGACGGTTGAGATTGACAAATTAGACATGCATTCTGATAACTGTCAGTGATGACATGAGTGATACAAACTAGAAATAGAATTAAAGATTAAATGAATGATTTAATCTTCAGTTCAATATTCGAAAACAGAAGAAATTTCTTTGCATGACAAAGATGAAGATTGATTAAAGCAACTCTTGTTCGAATGCACACACAAGGTTTAATTAATTAAATAAGAATATTTAATTAATCTGCATGTACACACAATTGAGTTAGCACTGAATGATTGAATGATTTGATGAAGAGATTACTCGAGAGCGCCACTCAGACATTAAAGCAATAGTTAACTGAGCGATTTAAAATAGATGCTGAGTCAAGTCAAAGTGAATACTTAGATAACTCAGACAATTATCTAAATATAGAGGAATGCGTTAAAATAGAATTAATGAATTAAATAATTCATTTAATTCAAGATTTGACATTTGAAGAATTATTAAATAAATAAGATTTATTTAATTAAATGATGAAGGGATTTTAAATGAATAATTAAATAAATAAAGAATTTATTTAATTATAGTTGAAGTATGATAAAGAGTAAATTAAATAAGCATTTATTTAATTTGACAAGAATGATAAGGTTAATTAGTAATATAATTAAATAAAAAGCGTTTATTTAATTATTCAGATAGAATAAAGAAAAGTGTGAATTAATTAAATAATTAATATTATTTAATTAATAGAAGAAATAACAGAAGATGAATAAATTAAATAATTAAGATTATTTAATCATGACCATGAAGAATAAGAATTATGAAGAATATGGAAGTCGTAGACTTAGACCAAATTTCGGTGTCTACATTAGTCATGAATCCTTTAATTCATGACTCTTGACATCAAAACCTGTTGAGTGACCGACCCTTTTGTCCTATTTTACCGATTTATCCTATTGGATCATTATTTTGAAATTTTCCTAAGTTGGGCTAATATTTCCCACTGAAAAGTATTAATTATTTTGTTTTGTGGGTGGCTTCATCAACCTAGTCAGGTCCCTTTTAGGACTAATGAATTTTGACATGTGCAGATATAAGAACTCTAAATGTTGTTCAATTAATGTTTAATATCTTGACTGCTGCCCGCCATCTCATGTGGGCCCCATCCTTCTTGCTAGATTCCCAATGTGGAAGTGTGCATCTACTGTGTGGAATAATCTTGAGAATGTGGAAGCATATATACATGGGAAAATATTTAATTAAAATCTCAACACAGGGCATGGGAAGTAAAATGTGCATTACTAATATGCATATAGTGCACGTGCTTAAAATATCATTTAATCTGAGTCGTAGATGTTGTATGAAGGATAAAGTTGTTGGTAGTTAAGGAGTGTGTACAACGAGGCTGATAGATCTAATATCATCCTCTCCTTGTCTCACTATTGATGAAATTTGCACAGAAGTTGTGACTCATGGGGGCAAGGGGAAAATGACACATGGATGATGGCTATAAAGACAAAGAGATGGGGGAGCCTGTGTAGTTCAAGCAAGTGTTTCCATGTGGCCTCCTGTCATTTCATAAGTGTTTCGGTTGTGCACAGTCAGATCTTTCATAATAATTTGGTCAAATCTAGATCATGAATCAATTAACTCTTCAAAAAGATCAATGGTTGGTATTCAAAACTAAGTGAAGGCAAGCAAGTCGTTCTGGTTCATACAAGTGTACTTAATAACTGAAAGGAAATTGAGCTACCAAAGGAAGGAATTACATGATTATTAATGTTTATACTAAAGGAATAATTCAATATTAAAATTATACTCAATACACTCAAGGAGCTCATGTTGTGGTTTCTCAACATCTCCTAACGTCAAAACCAAGGTTGTCAACCTGGGAGAAAACTAGTAAGTAAATTGTTTCTTTCCTTCTAGCATTATTGATAAGCTATGGTTTTTCAAGCTTAAGTCTATTATGATTTTCTTGGTTCATATTTTTAAGGTTTGACATTCATAAAGAAGAATTTTTCAATTCTACATTTACATAATTTGTTCCAAACTCACAAAAGTTGTAGGCCTTGTTTAGTTAAACTGAAAAACCCTATCTTTAGTACTTCCTGCATTATGACTCCTAAAGTAAAAGTATATTTGTCTTAAGGGGAAGCTTCCACTCCCAAAATACCTCTGAATAAATACCTTATAGATCAATTACCACCCTCAACTAGAGACAAACCTAAAGGCCAATTAATTCCTAGAGGTCCTCAAATAGCAGATGGTTTGTTTGATAGAATATGTTATATCAAGGATACTAAATTTCCTTATATTGGATGGTAATTATTTTATAGCTTGTTCAAAAATAGAAATATGGGTATACTAGTAGGAAACCCTTAGAACTATGACCTAGGAAAGTTAATTGTACCAAATTTCTATATGGATGTTGATTTGCTTAGGGAAATAGCTGCTAATTATGACCCAGTCACGAGAACTATTAGAGCATATGATGGGAAAGAAATAGTTAAGATCAGTAAAGAGGAATTGGGTCTTGTTTTCAAGCTTATTGAATGGAGTGATGAAATGCATAAGATAAATGAAGATGCTCTTAGGAAAGAGTATGATAAAACAAAGATTTCATTCAAAGACATCTTGCTAATATTTCTAGAAGAAATTGTAGGTCAGAAGATTGTAATAGGTTCACATGATAAGGAGCATTTCTCTATTAACTATTTTGTTCTCTATTTCAAAAGGACCTTCTATTCCATGTTAGTGTAATTAATATTTAGTTACACTCTCATAACTTTACTTAGGTAATTATTTAAATCCTAGGTTAATTAGTTGTCATCATTATCTTATTGAGCTATCTTGTTGCTCAAGATAATATTAGGGTTATGCATCTTTACTTTTATAAAGAAAATCATATCTTGTAATTAAGAATTCCTGAATAATTAATATTTTCCCATCTTTATGCAATTTCTCTACTTTTTCTGATTTTCTCTTTTGTTGAAAGCTTATTTGGTTTGCATTTCAGATCTTGGTTTCGAACATGGTATTAGAGCGTTGATTTGCAGCCCCTTCTCAGATTTTTGAGAAAGTCATTATAGAGCTCGTTCAGGGTTCCTCGAGGGTTTCATTCCTTGAGCTTATTTACGAAGCATTTTGGATCAGATCTGAGCATTCCATTAAATCCAAAGCTACCGGAACAATCAGGTTTTCCTCTCGTTTTGTCAAAAAAGGTCTCCATTTTTCAGATCTACGAGGATTTGAAGTTTATGAGGGTTTCCAGATCTAGAGTGTACCTAAAATTATGGAGCATTTCCAGCCCAAATAGACCTCACCATCGTGTTTAGAGTGCCCAAAAACCCCAAAATCGACTATCAAATCGTCAAAATTGGACATAGTGACTCTGGGATGTAATTTGTTTTCATTTTTGGGTCGTACGACCTAGTAAGGCATGCAATCCAAAACAAAAATTAAGAAACTAGAGTTAATGGGCGTTGTAGTAATTTAACTGCTAGTAGTTAATGCTAGTAGTTAGCCTAGCTTCCAGGCTTAACTTCAAACCCTTTTGGAGGAGTTTTGGTATTTTGGGCATAATTTTTGCATCCAAACTCAAATTTTCAAAAATAAAAGATCATCGAAAAGCTGGTTCTGAGCACTATCTTGTGGTGTAGTTTATTTTTTAGTATTTTTTTGTTTATCTACATTTATTGCTGTTTGAAACCAAATGTTCATTTTTGGCTTCTAAGCTCATAAACTTTTTCCAGAATCTTTGTTTTTTGTCTTCTTTGTGGCATTGGAAAGGTATTGAGGAGCTCTATGATGTTGTCAATGCACTTTTTTTTGTATATGTCCTAAGTTTATCGTTATTCCAGATTTTTTCCAATGGGTGTTTTGGAGATTACTTGGATGTTTTGGTAGTTGGAAAGGTGAAACTTGAATATTTTCACTTCATTTCAGTACCACATCATCTTATTTTCTGTTTATGCATGTTTAGGATTATCTCCTTTTACAATCATTTGGTTATTATAATAAATGAACTAAGATAAAGTTCCATCAAGGGGATTTCTTGCATAATAATTTGATTAGAGTGTGCATGCACTTTGATCTCCATATCCATCTTGATTTTTTGGCAACTCGTATGGGTTATTTGGTCTCTTAGTTTCTTTTGGCCACTTTTTTGCTATTGCTTGACACATATCAGATTCACATCAATTCACACTTCAGTTGAGAGATTATGTTTCTTGTTCCGCATTGGTTCAGATACTTCTCAGTTTGAGAGCAATGTTTTTATGGTTAATGTTCTAGAGTCATTATAGTACTCCTTCCCATGGAATATTTTTAGTCTTAGTTTGGCATCGGCATCGAGATACACAGTTTCTAGATTTTGTCATCGTCTCATGTACTATTTTCTTCACAGATTCTAGGGTTGTTCCAGTTTGTGAGTTATCTAGTGTTCCGTGGCATCAGGTTTGTTGTCACATTATTATGATTATATTTTTGGTTTCAGTTTTAGATAGAAGTATATTTCCTTTCTTTTCAGATTGCAATTCTAGTGTTACTCCATAGTGATCTTCGAGTGCTTCTTTGTAGCAGTCATCTCATTGTAGGGGGGTTTTGTCCCACTTGGTTTCCCTTCTCTACCTCATTATTGCATTTGTACTTGGGTACCTAATCAGGCCTTGTTGTCGAGACCCATTCATGCTTTCTTGCATTCATCTTAGTTTTAGGTGCATGCTTTGTTAGTCTCCCTAAGTTGCACTTATGGTGGGGTGTTAGTGTAACTAATATTTAATTACACTTGCATAACTTTACTTAGGTAATTATTTAATTCCTAGGTTAATTAGTTGTCATCATTATCTTATTGAGCTATCTTGTTGCTCAAGATAAGATTAGGGTTATGCATCTTTTCTTTTATAAAGAAAATCATATCTTGTAATTAAGAATTCCTGAATAATTAATATTTTTACATCTTTATGCAATCTCTCTTCTTTTTCTAATTTTCCATTCTATGGAAAGCTTTTCTGGTTTGCATTTCAAATCTTGGTTTCTAACATCCCATTTTCTAGATAATTGGTTATGATCCTATCTCTAGAATTCTAATGGCATGGATGTATATGGCTACCCATATCCAACATCCTGAATATTGTGCATTGTATGACTAAGCAGGATTTCTTTCTAAAAGAATGCATGAGGGACTAGTAAGATTAAAGAAAGATGAGTTTGGGGTAAGGTTCAACTAGTACTCACTTCTAATGCATATGTTTTTGTATAAGGGTACAATTTACTTTGGACATAATATTTACTTAGAAAGAAAGAGGGGTGACTTTGATCTGCCCATGCAATGTTGTAACACAGTCTTAGACAAAGATGATAGGACATATGATTATGTCACATTTTAGAATATTTTTTTCTTCTAAACTAAACAGAGCTTTGGTTGTGAAGCTACCTAGAGTTCCCATTGTTCTACATGATTTCTTAAGATCTGAGGAGAGAAGGCTTGAGATAGGAGTTGATCATAATTGGGGAGATGTTATCTCACACCCTGATTACACTATATTAAGAGTATATGGTTCCAAAGTAGCACCTCACTTGCTATCGAGGTTTGTGCTAGAAAGAATTGGTTTCCTTAAGGTTATTTAGAAACTAGGAAATGTTGGAAATAAGCATTTGTTGAGTTAGGGAAAATGAAATTTCTTTCCTTCATACACTTGTTCTTTTGATTTTGTATTGACCAAAGGAGGTTTGAATAACATCCTTGAAATACTCAAAACATACTGCATGCAAAGGATAGTTGAGAGGGTCAAATATGATCCTAATGGCTTGGTTGAATGAGAGAAATAAGAGCTACAAATATTTCCACATTTTCTAGTATCCAGAAGATGTAATAATAAACATATTAGACACAAGTTGGAAGAGGAAAAGAGGTTAGAAAGGTGGATCACATTCAATAAGATACAAAGGAAAATAAAGTAGCAAGAACCTGATTTCAAGGTCCTCCCAGAGGCTGAGGATATAATACAAAAGGTGGAGCATGTAACAAGGAATTTTGATTCACTGGTAGGCCATCTTGAAACTAAAGGGGTAATTAGTAAAGATCAATAGAAAGCTCCAATTGTAGAAGAATAGAGTGCAAGATAAATCCCCACTATACGAGAGGAGTCTACATCACAAGCACCCAAGAACCAAAAATAAAGTTCTTTATAAGGAGAAAGAGTAAGGAAAATAAATCTGATGAAGCCTACAATCCCACTTAGCAAGAGGAGTGCAAGCCTCCTTCTCTTGTACCACAAATACCACCTCCACCAAGGCTGGTAGAGCCTAAAATTATGAATACTGATTCCCAACCACCTAGTGAAATACCACACAGGGAGCCACCATTGAAAAGACAAAAGATTGAGGCCACTAATTCAGTGGAGTATGATGATGAAGGCTCCGGTTATGATATTTGGGTATCCAAATTAGAAATACAAGTTCCCACTATATCTATAGTAAGGGAAACACATCAACTGGGAAAAAGATTAAGTAAAGTTGATCTTAGAGGGCTCAATGGAAGTGAGGATATGCGGGTTGAGGCATGCGCCAAATTCTTGGATGATCACTCATTTGTAGAGTCTCAAGATTTTATGGAATTTTCATATAAGGCTAAAACAGATGAGTATGTAGAAATTCTAGCTATAGAAAGGAGCCTTCATCTAGAACTTCATAATGATATCATTCAAAAAAAAGTGTTAAATGAAATAAGATCCAAATTCCAAAATATGACTTCAAAGGAGGTTCAAGAATTAGTAAGAACTAGTGGCATCTTGTTGCTACCAAAATCGGATCTGGCTTCAACCATAACTTTTGACACAATCAAGAAATGTGATAGAACTCTCTATAATACAAAAGAAGAAGTTGTACTTGGACTATAGGTGCCTGATTTTATTGAGGAATGAGAAACCTTGGCCATATGGTCTTTAGCCCCAAGCACAAGAAAGATAGGCATTGCTAAGCCTACACCTAACTACAGTAGATGCCTAATAATAAAAAGGAGTGTTAGAAACCTTAGCCTTAGAAGCTACAAATATCTTAGTTCATGTTGCACAGTTCGCAAGGGCCACTGTGGAGTCTATGATTGTTGAAAAAGAGAAACTAAGAACATAATTGAATAACTTGTTGGTTAAGTATGGATATCTTGAGAGGGATAATATATAATTATAGAAAAGGGTAGCATTATTTGAGGATGTGTTACAAAGATTACAACCTGGAAAGCCTAAGTAGAATGATGTTGACTCTCCCACCATTGAACACGAGGATGTATCCCCAGAGTTTACTACTGATGTAAGTTCTTCATGGGCAATTGTTCCATATAATATGAGAAGTGTTTCAATTTCAATAGTAGAATGCATTACATTAGAAGGGCCATAGGGGGAATGGGATATAAATTGGGAAGAATTTCTTAGGTAACTAAATGAATACAAAGAAAAATGTAATAGTCATGATGAAGATACTTTTAAGAGCAATATGAGGATTATCATAATAGTGTTGGAACATCTAAATAGAAGGGTGAATAACAAATCGAATAGTATTCACTATAGTTATTCATTCATGGTTGATGTCATTAGAATGTTTGGCATTGACAAAGAAATAGTTATTCCACTCATGGAACTCTAGATCCCTAGGAAGCAGGAACTGATATTGATAGGAATTTGGGTTAAGCATGATCCCAATCCACCCAAAAAGTTAAATCCTACTATGGTTCTTCTAAATAAGATTGAGGGATATACATGAAATATTGAGACATTGGAGAACAAGATAAAGGAATTGCTAAAATCCTTTCGCGAATCTGATCATGGCCTTATTTCATCCATTTTAAGGGATGATGGTAACATTAAGACTCTACAAGAGTGGAGAAATGAAGCAAATAAGGTTATTTAAGATCCAGCTATGAAAATTTTCCCTAAATTTGATATGGAGAAATTAAAGGTAAATACGGATATGTTAGTTCATGTTGAGATTGTCCTATTAGATTTTGATAAGGAAGCTAACTATATTGTCACCAAGTATGCACCTTGTAGATAGGGGGTTGACAAAGTAATGAGTTTTGACTAGCCTACTAAAGAAGAATTCCTAGCATGGAAAGGTGGGTACTTGGAAGGAGTGGGGGGTCTAGCATTATGAGTGGCATGCTAGTGATTTCAAAATTTGAAGTTTACAACCATGATGAATAACAGATAGATGGGAATGCACTACATAACCTAGATTTAGTACATATTAGGATTTTGATAAAGTATGGAGAAATATAGTGCATCTTCTTCAAAGTTAAATTGATGACAAGGCTACAAACATGGTTTTTCTTTTATCTTATCCTTTTATTTTTTCTTCATTCTTTCTCTTCCTATCACTTTGTTTGCATGGGCACAAGTTTTGAGGTAACTGTTCAGTTGTACCCATTTTGAAAATTGGACCAGATCTCCAACAAGGAATGAAGACTACTTTCATTTTCTCACGTGTCTCCCACCTCTTGGGAATGCATTGTAACTGAATGAGAGAATCTTTTATGTAGAGGTCCAATAGGGTTTTTACATGTGTACTTTCTAGCCTAAGGCCTATTTTGATCCTTTGTTTCTATAAGAAGGAATTCAGGGATAGAAAGTTGAGGTTCATTTTTTTTGCAATTAACACTATGAATTGTAAGGAGAATACTAACCATGGTTTAGAGTTTTTAGTCTTAAGTTTTAGAGCTCCTCATTATGTATATAATTTGGATAACAATATAGTAAAATGTATACAGATAATTACCAATTTCATGGCGATTGTCTCTCCTTGTGCTCGTTCTATGAGTTATGAAAGAAAGTAATCCATGATTCCTTTTATTTGTCTCTATTGTTCATCAATAGATGTTTGATTTCATTCCTACTTATTGTTTCAATGAATTAATGTAAATGATTGGATGATATTGTTATCTCATAAGAAATTAGGTGCTAGGATACTAATAAGTAGTATTCATCATGAATGTAATAAGGGAATATTGTAATGCAGTATCTCTTGAGACTGTACATTGCTATTGTTGAATTGTTATCTAGTTATATAGGTTGATATTGACTTCATGCCTAGGATAAAGGCACTGGTTGATGCAAAGTATTTATGGTTTAGTTTCTATGTTGATTCATCAGCTAAACACTTTTAATTTACAAACTCCGATATGGATACCATTGTAGTTGTTTTTTGTTGATGTCCTACCTTCTCATGCTCTAAGTAATAAACATTGATAAATAAGCTACCAACTTATTTAATGCATTAAGAGCTTGAGAAATTTTATGAGTAACTATTATTGACAATGTATTTGATTATAATTGTGTCAAGTTCCTAAGCATACATTGTGAGATAACCCTCTCAAGTTTTACACAGCCCAAAGTGTAGGAGTAGAAGGTTTTTAGCTTCCACTCATTCATTGGCCAATCCCTTTGGATTACTAATTATTGGAAATGGTAAATTCCATAGGTATTTCTGGAGATCGTTTTGGTTCTTAAAAAATAACCAACAAAACCCTCGAAACACAAAAACAAAAAAAAATTAAATAACTAAAAAATCAAAAAAATAGCCTCATAACATTTCAAAAACATCCAAATATTTGAAAAAATTCATCTGCTCATTTCTCATCAGCCACAATAATCAATCATCCATAATAAATCAATCAACATCTTCATCCTTTGGTAAAACAAATAGAAACAACCACAACAATCAACAAAAGAAAACTTCAAATGCAAAATCAAACTATTGATCTTTTTGGAAAACATGTCAATTGACCTTATATCAATAGCCTTTCAAAAAACCTATCAACTTTCCACCATCCACTAACATGTCTTAGGATGCATCCTTCCTACAATGGGCATTTATCTATTGGAAAATCAATTTGAATTCTTATCCTCAAAACAAATCCCTCTGGCTAGAGGTATGAAGAACATTGGCTTGTTTTTTTTCTTGATCTTTTCTTATGATTTATCTTATTGTGCTCATTCCAATGACCTCTCGATGATGTCTAATCAATATGATTTAGAGAAAACGGAATGGGGAATTGATTTTTATATTTTATCTACTGTGCTTGTTGGATATTCTTGTAATATAACCTTGGTCATTTTAATTTTGTTAGGTTTTTAAGAAGGATGTTTTGGATGTATCGTTGACTATTACTGATGCAGGAGCATCCAGTGGTGTAAGGGCAATCTTGCATCACCCAAAAATAGTTAAATTTCAAGTTTCTCATTTTTTAGATGTTTTTACATTTTTGGATACCCTTTTCGTCATAATGAAATTCTCAATTTATAGTTTTTATTTTCTATTCTTTGGTTGAAAGATATTGCAGTTTTAGTTTCCCAAATTTTCCCTTGAAAATCTTCTGAGTTGGATTTGAGGCACTTAGAGCTCCCAAAATGGCCCTGAAACTTTTCAAAATTAGCGTAGCAGATTTCAAGCACGTTCTTGACTTCGAGACCTTTCCAACGGTTCAAACGGTTCACGAATTGGAGCCCCGGATCAAAAGTTATGGCCCTGGGAAGTTGGGGCACTTTCTAGAAGATACAATTGTAAATGTTATTTTGAAATTTGAACTTCAAGTTGTAATTTTCGGTGCCAAACTGCCTAAACTCAAATTTTAATGTTGTTTTGGCTTCAAACTAAAGAGGGGCTCTATTTATGGGCGGGTTTCTAATTTTTTTTGGGTAACTTTTTGGG